>VZRW01010697.1:288443-765952 GCA_013398125.1 Aegotheles bennettii | reverse complement strand
CCCCGCCCCGCCCCGTGACGGGACAGTGGCCCCGCCCCCGCGTTACCATGGTGACGGCGGGGCCTGCCCCGCCCCCGGAGCGAGCGCAGCGGGCGGGGCCGCGGGGGGAGCGGCGGAAGCGGCGCTGCTGAGCCAATCGGCTGCGGAGCGTTGGTCGAAGCAGCCAATGGGCGGCGCGCGGGCGGTTTAAAAGGCGGTGGCGGTTGGGGCGCTGGGCTCTGCCGCTCTGCTCGCTGGGGTGCGCGGCCCGGGCTCTGCTGGCGTGGCCTGGAGCGACCCGAACCCTCTGTTCTGTAGGTGCTGCCGGTAGCTCCTCAGGCAAGCTCTCGGCTGGGGGAGCGGCGCTGGGCGGAGGCGGGGGGGCCGTTGGTGCTTGCCTGAGGCTGGGGCCTGCCCTGTGTGCGGGCAGAGAGGGGCCTGGGCAGGGGCACTGCTGAGGGCTGTGGTGTGAGCTTTGCTTTGGCTTCGTGTCTGAGCTGTTGTCTTTAAGCTGCACCGATTAAAAGCAGCTTTTCCTGCAGGCTCCTCTCGAGTGAGGAATCGCTCCCTGTGGGACAGCAGTGAGGAGCTGCCGGGCTGCTCCTAACAGTGCAGGGCCGTGCTCTGATCTGTTGTCTCACATGGGGTTGGCAAACAGGAGTGAAGTAACTTATTTCTATAGGATAGCCTCTAATGGTTTCCTTTCCTGGTGATAATATCTCTGCTAGTAAAATAACATTACTTTTGGCTATTTGAGTGCTTTGAGCTGAGCTGAGGACTGGATTGCTCACTGGGAGAGGCACTCTCCTCTAGTACTGAGGAAACAGTGAAACACTACAAAGAAGTGACAAAGCAAACCAAAGGTATTGGATCTTCCTGTGTGGGATTGCTAGTAAGACCTTGCTGCTTTTCCAAATTCATCCAAGCTCCTTTAGGACTGAGCCTACCAGGTGCACTAATAATGCCTTCAAATGTAAGGGCCTGTAGCTAAGCTTCTAGGAAATGGTGTGAAGTATGGGTTTGTTCTCCCTCCTCTAGGGACCAGCACATGACAGTTATGTTTGATGTGGTTTGTTTAAAAAGTGTGCTGTAAGAAATGACAAATTATTTCTTTCTCCTATATGGACTTTCCAGAGTGGTCTCATCAATCTGAAGATGTCAACACTGATCTTTATTGATCAGGAGAATGGTGAAGTTGGTGCTACTAAGAATCAGCTAAGACTGCCTTCAGGATCTGGTGTGTATATGCTGCCTTAAGCCAGTAGGGCATCAAGTGAAGTGCATAAAACATGTTTTGCTATTTGCTGTTTTGAGCAGTAATAGTTTTCTTATATCTACTTACCTAACCACTTCTGCTCATCAGTTACTGTAAAAAACAAAAGTAACTGTGCTTTTGTCATCGATGGGGCTCATGCTCCTGAGGTATAAATGGTGAGCAGTGACTTTTATGACAACTGGTTGTCCAGTACATGCACTTACTGAAGCAAGCTGTAGGGTTGATATGGTGCTAAAGTTTACTTTCCCTCTCTACTCTCCAGTGAAAGCCTTATCTGAAAGGACACAAGTTAACACTCCACTTCCAAAAAAAACAATCGGTACATCTCCAGCTGCATCTCACTCTGTCAGAAAGGCTCTTGGAAATGTGAATAGAACTGGAGGAGTCACAAGTAAGGTGGATAAGATAAGAGAGAAGAATCAGCCTTGCACTGCAAACAAAGTGAGTACAAGCACTCATAGCTTACCTGCTGGTGTGGCTTAACCCTAGCAGGCAGCGAAGCACCATGCAGCTGCTTGCTCACTCTCCCCTCAGTGGGATGGGGGAGAGGATCGGATAAAAGTCTGAGTTAATGTCTTGTTCACATGTTAAGTGTCAGGAGTTTAATATGAACTTAAATGTTCTAGTGCAGTAATTTGTTACCACCCTATATAGTACTGCACTACATAAACTCAAGCATTTGCCCATCTCCACTTTATCTGTGTTGAATATATTAAAATTTAGGTATAACTGAGGGGTATATGGCAAGCATTATTAGCTGTAGGCCTGTATAGCACAGGAAAGCCACTCCAGTGGGAAACTACAGTAGCTCAAACGAATGCGACTTTCTCTTTTTGAGATTACTGAAAAGACTGGATTAGAAAGCTGTGATGCAGTGGCTGAAGAAGACTGGCCAGAAATAGAAAATATGTTTCCTTATGATCCTCGAGGTAAGAACTATTGGTGTAACCATTAAAATGAACAATCAGACTTTCATGAGTGTTGACATTGTTGTAAGACTTTGGCCAAGATATTGCGGCAAACAAGCTAGCACTGCATTTCTCTGGAGCCTTTCTTAAACATAAGGGTGCCTGCTGCTACTTAAACAAGAATGCAATGGTATTTTAGAATTTCTAATTGCAATGGCTTTGCTCCAGGTACGTAGTAGTCCAAGTCCATTATTATGGTGGCAGAAACTAGTTCCAAATAACTGTGCTATAGCCTCTTTATTGATTAATTAGCAACTAGTAGACAAGTATTCAAAGCAATACTTAAGCAGTACTGAAGAGTAGACTTAAGAGTGTATGCCAAGATGGTAATTTGTAACTGCAGAGATTCCTAGTGCTATGGGATATAATGGTTGAAGACAAAACTTCTAAAGCTGTTCTTAGAATCTCTGCAATGGGCTGTGCTATTTAAGTCCTTCAAAGCGTGTCCTTAAACAATCCAGTTCATGTGAAAGCAAGTGTGAAAACTGCTGTACCAAAGACTGTTGGTGTTGGTGAAACATTTATGCTGTGCTTGATGCAGCTGACTTAGAGATTTCTTCCCAGTCACTATACTGAAAATGCCTGCTTTACATTGGCAGTTGTTATGCAGTCTAGTCTTTTGGTAAGTGTTAGTGTATGGGATTTTACAGACAACTAAGGTGTAACTGCCAATAAATACCCCTTAAGAGGGGACTGTTGGATTATATTGTTTTGGACCTGCTTTCACTTTGTTTAATCTAGAAGCTGCAGTGTCCCAGGCTACTGCTGTTGTACATTGCTACTAAACTACAGTGTGTCTTTCCCAAACAGCCTTTGAGAGTTTTGATCTTGATGAAGAGGACAAAGTGAGTGATATTGACCTGCATGTGGTTCCCCTCATGATATTTGGAAGGACATATGACAGATGTGTGAACATGGTTCCTTCACCTGTGAAGATCGAAGATATTTCATGGGAGTCTAGTAAGTGGAAACTTTGTGTGAGTTCCAGTTCATACAGTGCTCATTAGCAGTTTGGGAGGGAAGCTACTTGGCTGCAGTAGTGAACTGCCACTGCTGTCCTAGTTCCCAGCAAAGCACACTAGGATCAAACAGCTTTTGGTGTATAGTCAAGCTGAATTAACTGGTTAGCCCTACTAGTACAGGTAGTGGTCTCTGTTGCTGCACAGTCTCTTGCAGTGTGTTGCTAACTAATCAGTTTGGTGGAATTGGCTTATTGCAATAAACATTATTTCCTTTAGTCATTCAAGAGGCTTATGCTAAACCACTGGGAGTTAGTTTATGTTAAAAAATATGAATTCTGGGTTTTGTGGGAAACTGATTTGCTCTATTTCTAACTTTTCAGACTTGCTACAATCAACTGACTTCCTTGCTACCCTGGATGAGATCATTGACATGCCACCTCCAAATTATGACCTTGAATGCATGCTCTGAAGCTTCTATTGAGTTTAAATTTAATGTGGTTCTGTATTTTAATAAAGGTTAATCTAAACTGTATGATACTGGACTTGTGTATTTCCTGTAGACCCAAGATATAGGGGCTTTTTTTCTCGTGGGATTTCTGGTTAATGCAGGTCCAAGTTCTTGCTCTTACAGAGCTTTATTTTGTAAACATTCGTCAGAAATGTTCATGTCTTTCAGCTGACTTTTCTCCATTTCATGTGCTTTTCAGCTCAGCTGACTGGGGTTGAAGGGAAATCTGTTTTCCTGTGACTTGCATGAGACTAAAGCTGTGATGAGTCTCAATCTGTGGATTGAGCTTCCTGCCTGCACTTGAGGGGAACAGTCACAGAAGCATAGTCTCCTGTTTAGAAAATGTGAACTCTCTTTAGCCTCAGCTGCAAATCTAGCTGGAAAAGTGCTGGCTTTTTTATGGGGAGCCCAGTCACTGGCAATCTTGCATTGCTTTGTCCCATTTCAGTTAGGCATTAACAATGACTTCTACTGGTGACTGAAAAATCAACAGTTTTAATGTTGATATAACATATGCAGATTTTTATATTTTTAAAGTTCTATTTTCTGTTGGAGTTTTATCAGGAACAGATGCAACTGGAGTTCAAAATGGTGTTTGAGTCTGATCTGCACAACAGAAGTCCTATTTAAAACTGCTTGTAATATTTTGGTTTACTTGCTTAATCAGTTTATGCTTCCTGCAAAGATCTGAGATATTTGGGATTCTAAATGCAAGGCTGTGATGAAAACAAATGCTTGTTTAGTGGGTTGTTCTCACTATGAATGAGCCTTAATAGGCCAGTATAGCTGTGTACTGTGATTGGGAAATCTGGATTGTAACCAAGCACACAGAGCAGGTACCTTTTTAGTTGGTTATCACTACTTTGACAGCATTCTGACTGTGAGAATCACTTTAAATCCTTATTTGAATTTCTGTAAGGAGAACTTGGAGATTCATATAAAAACCTCTTAGCAGGCTGAGCAAAATTATTCCAGTGCACATCAGATAATTCATCCTATTGTAATGTTGTGGCAGCGGGTGGCACCATGGTAACAGCATGTATTACAGCTTCTCACTCTTGCAGCCTGACAGCTGTGGTGTGATGGTGTTTGCCTTTGGTATGTCATGCACAGCACAGGCATTTGTAATGGGTTTCATTGCTTTGTTAATGTGAAATGGAGGATGAGAGTCAGCACTAAGGAATTCACTGTGCCTTTATCACATAAAAATGCCCTTGGCCAATCCCTGTAGTTATCTTTTGTTGTTTAAAAATAACAGAAATTAGAAGCCTGGAGGCAATTGGTCTCTCTAGGGTTAGCAAGGCCATGAATTTTATAATGTCTAGTTTCTCTGTGGTTTTATTAGTGTTAGGAAAGTGTAGTATAGAAATGCTATGGTGTCCCTCTGACTGGCCCCAAAGCAGTACCTTATTCAAGAGACAGGCACTGATCAGATCAACATGTCTATAAGGAGGTTTATATACAGTCAGGTTATGAAGAATGCCAGGATGGTGCTTCACAGTATTTTCTTCCAGCTGCAGCGTGAGTGTGCACCTCAGAAGAGGGGTGAGTGAGCAGAGCTCCTGAGGATGTAAAGTGCAAGTCATCCTGTTCTTCCTCTGGTGAACTCCCAGGTGTCCACAGAGACACAAAACCATGTCCCTGTACTGAGGAGTGTCCCTGGGACTGTTGCAGGGAAATCCCAACCATGGGACCCTACAGGCCCTTACTGCTCTCCAGAGCAACACACATTTCTCCAGCCTGTGGTGTGAGTATGTGGCCAGCCTTCTTTCTGAAGCAGCTTGGGCAGGTGTGAGAAGTCCATGCAGTGAGCAGGTCCCTGCTGGGGTCTGAAGAACAACATCTAATACTACTGAGGGCAGTGATAATACAGCTGCTCCACATGCTGGTGAATCACCTGGCTCAAGAGGGTTGGACTGTGGCACACAGCAGATCTCAGCAGGCACAAACACCCTCTGTGCTGGGATGTCTCCATCTGGGGATATCACCTTTCAGTGGAACTGTTTCCTCAACACAAATATTTTCTTTGGCTGTTGCTCCAGTGCAGGTTCTACAAAGTCTATGACTCAATTTTGGAATGAGAAAAAAACCCCAACAAAACCAAGCTTGAACTGGCTATTGTTTGGCTTCAGTTTTCTGGAAACCAGGTGAGCAAAACCATTCCAGCTTCAGAAATCAATAAACTAACATGTTTAGCTAACCTATTATTTTGTTCCTTAATCAAATACAAGGTGCTGCTGGAATTTATTAGTTCAGAGGATTTTGCATTTCATTCGGCATGGTATCAACCTCCTTTTAAAAATCTGATTAGGCAGAATTGGGCCTCACTGTACCTGCTGCTTTCTCCAGGCAGGAGAAATAAGTTGTGATTCTCTGATGGATTCTGTTTATTTTCATGGAATGTAGCAAGTTCTGTTCATCTAAACGTACCCAGCAGCAAACAATGAGTAACTGTTTCTTTGCTTTGAACCTCTTTTTCAGCTTGAAAACTTTGTCCATACAGTTTTCTTCCTAAGGCTGTTTAGGTATTGCCTAGTCCTTGCTCATCACCTTCCTTATAAAAAAAATCCACAACACTTGAGAGCTGTTTTTAACAGCTGCATGATCCTTTGCTTGGAGTAGAGCCTATTATATTTCATCTCTTGGATTTTGTGAAGGAGCTTATAAATTCTTTTTAGGTACTTTAAATTGTCAGTTAAAGTATCCCATTCTTATGATACCAAAATTTCTAATTTCTTACTCTCTAAAACTGAGGAATGAAACTTAGTTTTGTAAATGCAATATCTCCTGGTTCCAGAAGTGTGCTGATTTATCAAAGCATATATGAGAGAAAAAAATGAAAATGAAAACAAAAAATGGAAACATTCCTGTGGGAAATTGATTTCAACAGCACAGCACTTTTTTAAGAATAATTATTCCACTGGAAGGTGTTCAAAACTTACAAGTTGCAACCAGGTACTGGATTTTGCTTTTTTACCTTCTTCCCAGTATTGCCCCAGTCTATTTTTCAGATAAGAACTTCTCAACACTTCTTTCAGTGTTAGTAAACTTTCCTCTGTTTTGTTCTTCTGTGCTCATTTTCCCATGCATTATTCTGAGTTTCTTTTGAGACTAGGAAGGATCTGGAAATGCTTTGCATAGAAATCTAGTTGCCTCAAGGAAGCACATATTCTACTTCAGTTGTGTCCTGGTTCCCCAGCCTCATGCATGTGACCGTGCTGTGAATTCTTGCTACAGTGGTTTGCAGCTATATAGATTATTCTTGAAAGAAGCAGTGGGCTAAGGGCCTTTTCTGGTGCTGGAACTCAGCCAGTTCTGTCTGTCCTTCTCCAGATTACTTTTTTTTTTTCAGCTGTACTTAGCATCCTATTTTTCTGATTAATACAGAGAGCAAGAAATTATTTGTCCTCTTAATAGCTTCAACAGTATGCTTGAAACAGAGGCCAGCATTTTAGGAACCTAATGCACCACCCGTGGAACAGCTAATTTTTTATCTATTTTGCCCTATTTAGGAGCCTGAAAAAGTTGGTGAGAATTTGTTACTCATCTAGGGCCTTGGAGCTTGTGTCCAGGCTTAAGGCTTGAGTGTTATTTCCTAATACTGGAACTGGGAATGCAACATTTCTGTGTGATGAGCAATACTGTTAAATATTTAAAGTATAATTTTCAAAGCTGTCTGTGTGACTTCAGAACCTAAGTTCTATTTTTATGTGTAATTTGTGTGCCTGGAGGTACTCCTACAAAAGGGCCTGGGCCTCTTTTGTACCTATTCCCAAAATGCAGATCCTCAGAACTCCTGCCATGATGCTGCTGAGCTGTGGTAGCACTGATGGCTTATGGCTCTTCTGTTTACTCCCAATGGATTCTCTGATAAGCATCTGTCTCTAGGCAAGCAGCAAGAGTCTTGTTTATGCCTAAGCCCTGCTAAGATGTTCCTTGGCCTCCTTGTTCTGTGGAGCCTGATGTGACTTTTCAGAGCAATTTCTTCCCATGTGGGATGCAGGCAGAGTAGGATGGCAATCGAGGAGGACGTGTTGGTGTTTCTATTTCAAATAACACAGTACGTGAGAGGTCACTGTTCAGATTTCAAGATGCTTGAGGGAACTAGAAATCCTGATCCCAGCTGAGTTTTTTTGGAGGACTCTTCGCAGCTGCTCCCCCTGAGCAGAACTGTGCAGGAGGCTTCCGTGTGCCTGGGCAGGGAGGGGTTGAGCTGGTGGCTTGGTGGTTAGGCTGCTTCTACAGGGAGAAGGACAATTGGTTAGAATGGGCCGTGGTTGGTAAAGAAGCATCCCTGCTCCTCTCCATTCCTGCCCTGCTGGTGCTCTCTGCTCTCAGTTTCATTTGCTCTGGTTCTGGATGTCTGGGTCTGTGTCCTGGTCTCGGTTGCTGTGGCAGTGGAAGGGGTTGCTGTTTGCTGTCCCTCCTGCTCAGGGCTGACTCACTTCCTGCCTTGGTAACTCGTTTGAAACCTTCCTGTTTTCTTTACCTTGTGACTGCAGAGCATCTTGCGAAGCCGTCTATGAAGCTTGTTACAGACATTGGACTGTGCTGCCTGATACTACTTTGCATCATTTCTTTTCACTCAAACTGGCTGACAGGGTAGCAGTAGATATTTTTTTTTTACCCATTGAAATGTTGCATTCATCTTAGTGAGAGCCATTTGTCACAAGCCCAGGGTGCAGACAAGCCCAGGGCTTAGCAGAGGCAGCAGAGGTGCTGCAGGCCAGGGCTGAGGTGTGACGACAGATCTGTGGGCGTGCTGTAGTTTGTGTGGGATCTGACCATGTTGTTGTGGCTCTTGCAGTCTTTGCTTTCACAGATGTTAAAACCAGTCTCAGAAAAATAATTCAGAGAGCGATAAACCTGAGTAGAATAACTCTGGCAGGGTTTAAAGACTCTAGGACAGATATTCTGGCTGTCATGGGAGACCCTGAGCAGTTCTGCAGGTGTTGCAGGCCACTCTGGCAACATCCAAGCCCTCTTTGCAAATACGGAGCAAAATTCTTCCTTTAGGGTAAGAAATATGTGCATGTACATGCACTCACGTACACAGACTCTGTGGGGGAGGTTGATACCTCTGTATGAATCTCTGCAGGCATTTCCTACTGGGAATGCTTCCCAGTTTAGAAAAACATGTCATGGAGGGGAGCTGCAGCTCTCCTGTCTTGGCGTGTTCCCCCCTGTTTTGTGAGCCCTGTCCACGAGCAGAGCTCTCTGGATTCTGAAGGCTGCACAGGTTGTCAGGAGTATGCAGAGGGCTGTTTCTACATCCCCTCTCTACTCTGCTACCCAAGCATGCCTGATGTAGCTCTTCACTGCTTGCATGAGAGGTGGGAGCACTGTGTCATAATTTGTACGCCCATCACAGTGCAAAATAAGAACTGGCTAGTCAAATCCTACCCGGCTTGTGATATGACCACAGCCTTTGTAAATGTGCAAAGAGGTCTATGGAAGGTGCATGATTTATAAAGCATTTCCTAGCTTTCGTGTCAGGCCAATCTCTTTTTAATCAGTTGTATTGGATATTAAAGCCATGAGGCAGAAATCAGTGGGAGGGCTCATAACATTTGTGAGTCAATTCAGCTTAAAGAAACCTGACAACTAGATGCACAAATATAAAAAGTAATATATACATTTCTATAAGGCTCTATATCATAAAAAAAGACCCATAGAACTCATATCTCAAGGGAAAACAAGTGAGATTTTGCTTTTAGCTGTATTGAGGGAGAAATTCCAGCTTCTTCAAAAGTAATGTGGATTTTGCCATGGTTTTCAATGGGACCAAGATCCAGCTCCACTTGGAATTCATAACTCACAGTATTATCTCACTGTCTGTCACAAAGAAATACTATAAGCAGGGATGGAAGATTTGTGAAATCAGCAAGAATTGACTATATGTTTACTGTTCTTTCTGAAGGCTATGTTTTTGTGAAAGATATTTTATATACAGGACTGGATTTATCTCTGATGCCTGCATGTTTTATACTGCTGTAAAGGTTTTAACTAGCTTGGGAGAGATCCTCCCTTTCAGGAGGACTTTCCTCCCCAGTGACAGAAGAAAGTCAGTCCTTTTATATTTATACAGAATACAGTGAGCAGCAATAAATAAAGCAGAGAAGCTGAAACTACCTGGTGGTGATGATCCCAGCACCCGGGCTGTGATTTAGTGCCTTTAGAAAACACTGCATGACCATGCACCGCTCTGATAGTGCAGTACTCAGGGCTGTAGTGTTATCTTGTTTGGCCTAACATAATACTGTCTCAAGAAATTTCAGCCACTGAATTAGGGTAAGATCTAGACTTCCTGTCAAGAACCAAATTCAGTTAGTCAAAACTTTCCAGATGAGATGCTCAGATGATAATAACCATCCTGACTGATGTCAGCTGTCAAGAGCAGTGCACAGTGCATTGGCCTTTGCTTTTGTTTCACAAAGCGAAGTGGAGAGCCTGTCCTATCATCTCTCCTTTCTAAAGGCCTGTGTAAATGTTCAGGCTTTACCGGTCACTTTCCTGCTTTGCTTGGAAGATGTGCTGAAAGCTGAGGAATGTGATTCTCTCACCATGGGACTCGGGCTGTGTTTTGCTACTTTATGCTTTAGGTTATCCAGCTGTGGCACATGCACATAATGAAATAGATTTCCCTTTTGGGACCCAGGAAACAGGAATAATCTTTACTTAAAGAACCAGCAAGGATGTATGGGTCAGCAGGGAACAGACTGATTTAGTTTGGTGTCTTTTACAAAGATGTTTTTAAATGTGCTGCTAGAACAAAGATGCATTTTGAAAGTTGTACCAGTGAGCAGTTCAAATACAGCTGAATCCCAGCCTAAAATACAACAGTTCCTCTCTTCCTGTGCAGTGACTCACACAAATTCTGTAAGCATCCTTACAGATAACTCCTACTCAGGCCTTTGCTTCTCTGTGCCCAAACTTGACCCATGGCAGGATTTGAGGGCTCAGATGGTATTTTATTAGCTAACACCTGCAGGTCTTACTCTGCTGAAAAGCAAAATCTGAGTTTCAGATGCTTTTGAAACTTTGGGACTACTTCCTATCTGGGTTGGGACTCTGTCAATGCATCTGCCTTCCAGTGTTAATTACTGTTGTTATATATTTTAACTTAACTATTAAAATGATGAGTGATTTTGTGTCTGAAACCTCTGGTCTTGTGAAATGTATCTGGTGTATTGGCCTGGTGGGAGATCTGTAAACCAGATCTTGGGATGAAACAAAAAATGGCACATACCTGTGCCCTGAGTATGGACAGCCTGAGCCTTTGTACTGGGTCAGAAGAATGTGGTTCTTAACAATAAAATCTTCCCAATTCTCCTTTTCTCCAAAGTAGCTGGTCCATACATGAGCTTGTTTTTGTGGTAACCCTTAGGGTGAGTGCAGCATAAAATATCATAACTCTCATGAAAACCATTTGACATGTTTTGTGCTCTGGGAGTGGGAAGTAGATTAAACCTTGACTGTTTGCAGACCTGCAATACCTGGAAAACGTTCCTAGTTGCTTCCAGACTCGTAGATGGGGTGAATTTCTCCAAGATCTTCAGAAGCTGGGTGTGAAGGAGAACCTACTAGAATGTATCCTAGAAAAGCTCCCTGTCCTGACTGAGAGGAAGGAGACCATTGGAGTGGGAATAATTTTCAGTGGGTGAATCCTGATTCAGTACCCATCTGAACTGGAGAATGTTGGAGGTCCAGATTGTGGTGGTGGAGATTTAATCTTCCAGGGCTAAATTCACAAATTAAAGAGTAGAGCCTGCTGTTAACCTGCGGTGAATGGCCATGAAATGGGTTTGGAAACATCTGTCTAATGCCAGGTAAAAAGGTGTCCACATTGAACAAAAGGACTGCCACACTTGCCAGCTTCACTGGAGAAGGCTCTGGGATGAGTGGGGACCAGAGTTTCAAGCAATCCCTCTCTTTCAGAAACAATCTGCCTCAAGTCAATGGTGGAAAAGCCTGGTATGGAGTAAGCATCCGTGCTGCTGCTTCTGCTGCATTATTTGTTTGGGTATAAACAAAGGCATTTAATTAACCAGACATATAATTCCACTCCTTCTTAATAAACTTGAATTGCACACACTGAGCAGCTTGATGCAGGTATGGAAAAGTAGATTTGCTTATGCCAGTTTTAAACATCAGTCACGTTATTTTGAACACCAGTGATGTTAGACTACAAGTCTAATCTCTTCTCCATTAGGGTCTTGCTTTTTATTTAGATTTTAAAACTGTATTCAAATGAGGTTTTGACCGAAACTGAATCACTATGTACTTGAAAGCTAAAGAGCTTATCAGGCATCTGATAATGTTTTCAGGATTTCCCCAGATTAGACCGCGGAGTGTACAGACAGGAAGCTGAAGTATTGAGCGCCTGACCAGAGCTTCCTCCTGTGCAGGAGTGGGGGTTTCTCTGTCTTGAATCTTTGGCTCTACATCCATGGTCTGAGCCTTGAACTCTAAAGGATAAAAAGCACCCAAATCTCCTAGTTGAGTCCTCTGTGCAAGGCGAATGGAGCTCTTCATTTAAGCCCTGCTTGCAAGGTCAGCAAAACAGCCCTCACCTCTCCCTGCTGTTGTGTTACCTCCCTGGCTCTTTATCAGCCAGGGAATCAGAAAGGGACTTTCCAGAGCTATAAACATGTGAGCTAAATAGATGGAATGAACCCATATGCAAATGATTTTTGATTCCCTTCCCTTTATAAAGTTAAAATGTTTTTGAGAGAGAAACAGATCCTCCAGAATGTGGGTGTCTGAGATTGTTACCTTGGACTGGCTGCATCTCTCCCTGCTGTCTGTCTGCCTTTCCTTCTGCCCGTCTGTCTTTCCATTGTAGAGAACAAAGCGGAGTGATGTCAAACAGAAAATGAGAAATGCAAACGTGTGGTGATTGAAGAGGAGGAAGGAAAACGAAAGAGAAAAAGCTGAAGAGTGGGAATAAGATAAAATAAAATGATTTTTGGGGATTCCACTGTGAGCAAGAGCTGGAAAAACTGTAAGCTGATTTATTACATGTTTATCTTCTGCCTGAGAGCCAGTGCACTTTGTGTATGTGAAAGGTAAATTGCACATTAAAGATTGAAACAAAATGCCAAATTCTTCCTCAATTCCTTCAGCTTTAAGTCAGAGTAATTTTGTCAGTTTCGATGGATTTATGTTTTGTAAACAGCAGCAGGATCAAGATCAAGTATTTTAAGTCATTTTCAGTTATATTTATGCTAAAGAGATGAGAAATTCAGAATGACTTTCAAATACTGATGTGTCAGGGAACCCTGGTGAATCTCTTCACAAGGGAGGAATTTTTGCTATTGTCCTTCCAGCAGTGTTATGACTTTATTCTGAATCCAATGGCAATTCCAAAACAAGGGGTGGTGGTGGTGTTATGTGCATTAATATTTTCCTTGTATTATGATTTATGTATACTATTTTTTTCTTTTAAATCTGTATTTAAACAGGGAGAAGATGTGAGTTAAATTATGTATGTATTTTTTTCTCTTTCTCCATTAAACGCCACTGATTTTGAAAGCTCGATCTTTGCAGCTGAGGGGTTTGGCTGGCTATACCTGGTTTTCCTTCACATTTATCCTTTACTTTTTTGAAGAGGGTTTATCTATTTTTTTTCTTCTATATGCTCTGAGCTTATCTAGGCATCCAAAAGTTTGCTTTGCAGTATGATAAAAAGGGATGGAGGAAACACCAGTTTTCTGCTGTGGAATTTCCAACAAATTCCTTGTTGAGTTTGAAATGTGTAGAGATGGGTTTCTGGAGTCTGCAGGATAAGGTAGCTCCCATTTCTCCATCTATTAGCCTGATTAGAGACTGGCAGTTACTCTTTTCTTTTTCTGAATAGCTTGCTTGCTGAAAAATGCAGTTTTGAGTGAACTGAAATTATTTACAAAGCTCAACTGAGTGTAGCAAAGAGTATTGGTTAAATAATCAAAAAGTAAAAATATTTTAACATTTTCTGAATTAAACCTTAATTTCTTCTTTAAAAATACTGTTTTCATTTTCTTAATTGCTTTCATGCAAAAATAATACTAGCAAAAAAGAAGTTTTTTTGTTTAGACCACAAAATACCTTGTAATGTACCTAAATTGAATGTGTTTTTTCTTCAGAAAGTAATTAAAAAAGAATAATAATTCCAGGTTCAGCCAAATGACTCTTTTGCCTTATTTTTCTCTTGCCTTATTTTTCTCATTTTTTGGCTAGTGAGTGAAAAAATTGTAAATTGCCATAGCTTTGGTGTGGACCGTTATTGGGACCAACTATATTTCATGGTTATCTGGGAGAATGTTGAGTTTTTATTTCCCGTGGGAAATTGTAATGAAAATGTGAATTATTTTAATTATAAAAATGTATACTTTTATGTCTTTTTATTGGTCAAATTAAACACATTATTCATCTTTTCCCATAATTGAAACAGAAAGGTGAAAGGTCAGTTTTCATTATTGAAATAGATTTTGTATTTAATTTTTGTACCAATTCCCTAATACTGTGAACAAGACTTCAGCTACTCTCTCTTCTGCAGCTTTTCAGATATCTGTACTCAATTTGCTTCAAGGATGAGGCTTCACAGGTGCTTAAAACTTTTTGTTGTCGGATAAGCAGGGCCTGGAGCTCCCGGTGGAGTGAGAGTTTGAGGATTGCTGTGATGGCAGGACAGGGCCTGAGGTTACAATGCGGGCTCTTCTGCAAGACAGAGGTTTCCAATATGTCAATGACTACCTGTGACCTTCTTGAGGGCTTCATTAAGGAGAAGCCTGGAAAAAATGATTCAAAGCTACATTTAATTCTTTAGTGGATACTGGATATCTCAGTCCATACTGACAACTCAAGTGATCTTAGGTTAAAAGCCTGTGCACGCACCAAAGAATCTCTTTACTTTTCATTCTAATCATTAGTTGTAATCAACATACTTGACTAAATATTCAAGATGTGAGTATGCGGAATCTAAACAGCACCTAAAATTATTTTCTTTAAAATCAGATCTGGTGAGCTCAGGGGAACAAGATTTAAAATCCTGAGTAGGAGGCAGGCGTATCCCAGAGGAAGGTCCCCACAGACTGCCTGTGTCAGTGGTCCTCAGCCTGTCCTAATGGAGCCCTTTTGAAACAAAGTCTTGGACCATTTCACATGCCTGAAAAGGAGCTGCCTGCCCTTGCAGGCTGTCCCTGGCAGCATCCAGAATCTGGTTCCCAACTCTGTCTGCCAGCGCTTGGGCATCGCTGCCAACAGTGGGGGGATAGATGTGCTCATTTTCATCTTCTAAATGAGATAATTCATGGAACAGTTTCTGCTGTCTGACAGCAGTGGTCTGCAGCCCACAGGCTGAGTAATGCTAGCTAAATAGCTTGCAGGGGTTAGAGTGTCTTAACCGGGTCACAATCCATTGCTCTCAGACTATTTTATTAACTGCCATATACCTTTACCTGAGTTAATTATGGCCAGTTTGCACAGTGCTTGAGATGTTTTGTTATTCTAATATTACACTGCTTATTTCAGTGAATTAATATTGAAGCAGACCATTTATGTATTGAAAGTTTGTTGGCGATACATAGACTACTTTATTTTCAATAACATTATAGTTACAATATAAAATACAGTAGTCTTTTATATTTCAAGTATTTATATGTTGAATCTGTTTGAAGAAAAAAAAATTCTCGCTTCTAATGGATTACTAACATTACAATTCTTTATTATAATGTGCTTTTCCAAATAAACTCATTGCTGGGTGATCATCACATTCCTTTTTTAAATAATGGGAGAGTTACAAAGAGGTGATTAATTGATGTTTGCCTGTTAGTTTTTTAACTGCTTATACAGAGCCTAACCATTTTAAGTTAGTAATATATAGTATAGTAGTTATGCAGTGACATATACTGTAAATGTCTGTGTACTTTCAGCAGCTGAAACGTTGCCAGTTCTTTGGAATTATTAAAAATGTGGGAATTGGAAGGGAACAAGAAATGGCCATCTATTCTCTCCTGTTTACTTTTTCCTCCTTACTGTATTTTTGGATGTTTAGATCATGTTTGAAACATATGCATTGACCAGTCGTTTTGAGCTCATTCCGTTCCACTTCATTTATCAGGAACTGGTCCAGATGATCAGCTCATCTAACCACCCTGCCTGCCTTTTCACGGGCTGGAAGACAGTGTTGTGTGTCACCTCCAGCATCTGCCATGGATACGGTGATCAGAGATCCTGACCAAGGGAGGAAATATTGCTGGGTTTGGAAACAGCTCCACCTTCAAAGCGGTAGGCCTTTTCTCTCGTCCTCATTAGCAGGGAGCTGCTACGAAGTCTTGTTTGTTTAGAGTAAAAATTTATTGCTGGTATTATAAAGGATAGAGATGGAGTTTCACAGAGTTGCAAGGGCTTTTGACTTCTCAGTTCTCGTTACCCTTATTAGCATGCTGAAAATTGGCTTTCCAGCTGTCCCTCCTGTTTCGTACATCTGGGCACTGTTAATACAGCTGTTACTGCAGTTGTATCAATGTGCAAAATATGTGTTTTAGACTGCTTACATTCCTCTACACTGTGTTGCATCCTGTAATCTGAGAATATATTATAAAAGATTATAGAGCCCAAAAATGTTTATATTTTTCAATACAAAAATCTTGCTGAAATTGTCTTCAGGGCTGTGACCTATTATGGCTTACTGTCAATATAACTGAAATGATGCTATATTGTAACTATACTGTAAGTATATGCTAGAGAGATCACTAAAATTAATACTTGGTATAGAAGTCATTATTATTACTGATGGCCAGAACTTTTTAACAATATGAAGTAACATTTTCATTATGCACTTTTCCATTTTACATTTTTAACCAGCTTCAACGTATATAAATGGCCAACTAGGTGTAAATATATGTTTTTCTTAGTGATTTATGCCTGGTATGTATTTTTCAATGTTTTTTTTCTTTAGTGAAAAAAATGCATAAAACATCAGTAAGTTTTATGTCAAAAAATGAAGTGGAATATACAATTATTTTTGTCTTTCAGGAAGGAAAATGGTCTGTTGCACAAAATACTGTGTTGTTGGAAAATGTGATTAAAATGGAAGCAACAGAATTGAACCTCCAGATAAGCAGAGTGGAATAATTTTACGGGAGAGGAAATTGAAAGTTTGTTATTCATGACAGAGACATTGGCAGTAGAAATATAACTACGTCTTGAAATTAAAAATGCATCCAGGAAATAACTGAGAGTTTCAGAAAGTGTATTGGGAGCAAATGCACTTGCTTCTGCCAGGCCCAAAATATGTGCTTGGGCTAATACTGGTTCATCACGAGATGTGAAATTTTTTTAAACTTTTTTTTTTCTTTTTGGTGGGGAGACAATGAAAGTGTTGGTGTAGGTGCTGGGCTGAAGGCATTATGGACCTGATGCATTTGTCATCTTGAAGGGTTCGGGAGAAGGAATACCTGTTGATGGTGTCCCCTGATATGGTGAGAACCGGGAATGTAATCTTGGAGCAGGGTGAGTTTAGCACCACTGCAACTGTGTCTGACATGAACTGTTTGATACTGGCAGAGTTTAGTTCAAGAGCAAAGCTTAGGTGTGCATTTTCTTTAAGCCTGCACTGAACCTTTAGTCTTTGGTTTTTTAGTGGTGAACACAATCTTTATAGAGCAAGGAAAGATTAATAGCTCCTCTACATGTGAACAGTCTTTGCCTATAAACATGCATATTAACTTTAGCAAAAGGAATTAATAAATTTAAAAGTGTATTAAGATATGGGCAGTCTTCCACCTCAGCAATGGAGTTGAGACTTTCTTGTTGATCCTTAATTTGTGGGCAGAGCTGCTCTGCTCTCGGTAGGAGTGATGGAAAGATCTGGTCAGTGTAGAAAGGGCAGGGTTGTTTTTGGTGTGGTGTAACCCTGGCTGGGGACAAGGCAGGCTCCCCAAGGCCCAGCACGCCAAGCAGCTCCTACAGAGCAGTGAGTTGGGGAAGAAATTTGAGGTACTGCAGAGAGCAAGGGATGCTGCCTGCCCCGGGCTGAGCAGGGACAGCCAGGTCAGGGCGAGCAGCCAGCCTGGCGAGGGCACGTGGGATGCTTCTCCTGTGGGAAAGTTCAAGAAATCTGGGATAGAGGGGAAGTCAAAGAAATGGGGAATTTTTAAAAGGAGAAGACCAGAAAGGTCAGGTAAGGGTTTTAAAGGTTGATGGTCTGGGTTTTAGCTGTTGAAATCTGGGTTCATCACACTGAGCAGAAGTTTCTCACTGACCAGTGCCCTACCAGCAAAAGCTGGTGGGTGTGAGGCTGCTCTGCAGCTGCAGCTGGCAATGCTGTCACAGGGCATGAGTGAGATCAGCCCAGCAAGCAAAATCCCCCGCTGCTCTGCAGAGCATGCAGCCCACAGCCCCGCTTCAGCACCCTCAGTTCTTACACCATGAGTCGGTTTTAACCTGAAACCTTCTGCTGAGTTCAAGTGTAGGGCTGCCTCTGGTGTCACTGTGATTCTTTCTGGCTGCGAGTTTTCCTTTCTTTTATTCTCAATATCTCTAGAATTACTTCATCTTCCATTTTACCCCCTTGTTTAAACTAACCAGATGTCAGTGTAGCTGTGAGATATGTATTTTTCCACTAGCTGTAGGAAAAATTTATTTAAGTAAGGGTGAAGAAGATACATTATGATCTTAATGAAATGTGACCATGTTCATATTTTATTTCAAGTTCCCCATCGGTGCTAATTAATTACCACCCATGATGAGCTCATTTGAATAGTATCTGGATTTCATGTGAAGCTGCAATAGATCATTGACTGGTTAAGCATTAAAATCTCACTGTTTGTATGTTCAGACAAATGTAGATGTTATATTAAAAAGAAAGGTAGTAATAACAACAAAGGTAGTAAAAGTAGGGAATGATAAGAAAAATTCAGAGAATTTGCACATTCCATTAACTTTATGGCTTTAGGTTCTTTATGTTCTTTTCCTGTGAAAACAGATGTAATTCAAAAGGAAACTTATGGAAGAATAGTCTTCAGGCACTTAACATTACTTAATCACTCTGAAAAGGTTTGCCTCTCAATGTAGCAGTAAAACTTTATATGATGATTACCTAGTAAGTATCTATCCTGTAGGAATATTTAATTCCGGTGTAATAAGATCTCAGAGCTATGAGATTCTAAGTGACCTTGCCAAAACAGGAAAAAAATAATGCTTTTTCAGAAAGTAGATTTAGGGCCTGTTGAAAAGACTCATCTCCTCACTGCTCTCACAAAGGCAGAACAATATACATTTATGGGCTGTCTTCTTGTTTGCAAATACATGATTTTAATTCTCACCCCTCAGAGGGAGGGGTGTAAGCCAGGGATGACACTGAAAGGATAGAAGATGGCACGTATGAAGTTGATAAAGGGTCAAAGCAGAACGTGTCTGAGACTGGCATCATATTTTTTTAAGATCAAAGAGAACTAATGCACTGTGACGATACTAAACTCAGTAGGCAAATTGAAAGTTTGACCTTTTCTCCTGCTTAGTTAAAAAACCTCTAAAGTCAACTTACCTTGAAAATGACTGTGGAATTATGAGGATGCACCAGTCCCCTTTAGGGATTTCAGTACAACACTGGCTGTGCTGGTAGAGAGCTCAGCTGGGCTCTCCTCCCCAGGGAGACCTTTGGGACAGGTCTACCCCAGAGCTTTGGGAGGGAGTGGAGCTGCCCGCTGCAGCAGTGCTGCTGGTTCCCAAGCCTGAAATAGTAACCTTAAAGCATGTTCATCTGTGTCCCTGTCTTGGGGATGTCTGCTGTCCATTCTCTTCTCTCTGGAAGGTGGCAACTCTGCAGGTGCTCACTCAAGTAGTGGGAGAGGTGGGTTTAGCTTCCCGTGAGCACAGGGCTGGGGAGCCCCCTGTGCTGCACCCCAATACGCAGCTGCCCTCTGGCCTGGGCGGGGGCTGCGGTGGCAGGGCCACCAGCAGTGCTGAGCTAGCTAGCTTAGGGCTACTGCAGGTCCATCACTGTGTTTTGTGGAGGGGTATTTAGTATTTACCTTTGTCACCAGCGTGCCTGATCGTGCAATGCAGACAAGTGCCCAAGTGAGGTGTCCCCTCTGGGTGCTGACCACACTGGTGCCCAGGTAGTGCCAACCCCTGCCAGGTGCTCTGTAGAGGAGCTGTGCACTGAACACAGGTGGGGGGGAACTGTCCCAAGGGCTGGGCACTTTCATCCTTTATTCTTCCTGACCCTTTCTGTGTTTCACCATATCATGTTTTCATTGATGATCGTTTGATTCTTTTTTCCTGCTGGAGATTGGAAAAGTGATTCCCACAGCAGGGCCGGGCTGCTGGCTTAATGCCAACAATGACCTTCTTAGCAAGCAGTACTCCAGTGACCAGTCAGGAAAATTAGATAAGCAACGTTTATTGCTATGGTATCCTATTTCAAAGTTATAGATAAAGTTGTGTCTTATTTAAGGGTCTTAATAAGACATAACTTTTGTTAATTGTTTGTTTTTTTTTTTCTTTCCTGTAACAGAGGTCCCCCAGAGCTGACTAACAGATCATTGGGACTGAACTGGGCTCTGGGTACCACAAGACAGTTACTTTGCAGAAATGTTTGTTCAGAGGTTTCCCTCCCAGCAAGAGAAATAGTTAAAGAAGCATATTTTTAATTTCTGTTGTTTGCTTGACTGGTTCAACAGCCTAAGAAAACAATTAAAGCCATAAAGACATGGGCACGCTGCTGGGTACCGCAGCAGCAGAGCTGTTGGATCCCCTGCCAAACAACTCAGCTCTGCACTGAGCCTCTGCTGCCTTGGCTGCGTGTGTCGCTAATTTAGCTGAAAAAGTGACACTGGGTGTTATCAAGAATCGCTCATTGCAATTTTCTCAGATGTTTGTTGTTCATTTGAGATGAAGGTTTTAGAGATAAATTTAAGAGTGGGTTCCTAGTTAAATTAAATGATTTGGAAAAGCAGACAGTAATTGCTCTAGGACAGGCTGTACAAAGAATAAGGTTTTCATACCCACAGAGTCCTGGCTGCGCCCTCACTGGTACCCCCGTCTTCAGCTTGACTGGTGGGCTTTACTAGGGGAGCTTTGAATTTCCGACAGGGCTGGGTGAATTTTTGGTTGGAATAAGTTGGGCTTTTTCTAGTAAAAAAATTACAAAGTATTTTACAGCTTTGAATCAACTTACCATCTCAGGAAAAGGCTAGAAACTCCTCGATGCTTTAAAATTTTCATTCAGCATTTCTATTTCAAAAGAAATGTATGCTTATTTATAATTTAAAAAAAGCAATACTAAACCAAAATAATTCAATTTTTTTGAACCATTCTTTTAAGTAAACCAAATTTAGTTTTTAAGGCTAACGGATTTAATCTGAAATCCCCTTGACCTCCAAATATTTTGTTACAGATTAAATATTTATTTTCATTGAATCCAAAGGGATTTTTTTTGGTGATATGTCATCTCACTGGAACATAAAGGAATACATTTAAAATGTTCCAAATAATTCTGAAATGATTTTTGTATAACTAAAGCAACGCTGTTTCTGCGTGGTCCTATGCAGGCATAACATTGAATTTACAGATGAATGCATCATCCAACATCTTATCCAATTTCTTTTTCCTCAAAAATTCCAAGTTTGGGGCATGAAGTTTAATGAAACTTGTGACTGCTCTTGGGTTTGTCAGAAGCGAGAAGGTGTTTCCTGTCTGAGATGTCAGCTTTGATCTTCAGTGTGTTTGAACAGTGTTTATCTGTAGTGCAAAACTCCTGCCTTTAGGTGAGATTGTCACCCTCGGATGAGATTGTCACATCAGACAAAACTGTGTCAGAGCACAACCACGCAGAAATACTGGAAGCTTCTGCTTGCCTTTTTGGTACCCAGACTCTGATGACTCCGAAGGGCTGCACCAGTGCCAGATTTCCTTCTTTTGAGCTTCTGGATAGATTATTTTGTTAACAAAGATTGCCATGTGACTCTGGAAGATGTTACCTCCTTGTCTGTGGCCTTATATTAAAAAAAAAAGGGAAGGAAATGTATAACTTACCTCTTTGAAATTCTCAAAGGCTTCCAGAACAGTACAAAATCTTATACTGTTATACCCCTGGGCTATAAATTTTTTTTTTTATTACTAAGGGTTCTGCTATATATTAGGGCACTTCTGTCTATGTGTGTGTCCACCTCTGGTGCCTATTTTTCAGTATATATGTCCTTGAGCTATTATTCTGCATCTGACCTACAGCCTGGGTAGCATTGCTTTGGCTGTAATGAAAGTTTCACTCTTTTGTTTTACAGCACCTGGAAGAAGGCCAGGCACTGGAGAGAGCAAGCAGGACCATGAGATACTACTGTGCATCAGGACAGACTTAAAATGAATGTTGTGTATTCTCAGCTTTGAGAACTGAATTCCATGGGTTGTAATTGAATCTGCTGTCAGACCCATGGGGCTCAGTTCTTCAGCTTGGATATTTCTGTCTTCACATACACAGGAGATCAAAGAAGCACTTGATCATTCGCTGACTCTTCCGGATGGTGGTAGCAGCAAGTAGGAGAGAAAGAATAACTGATGTGAATCATTTTAAGAGGGAGATTTCATTGCAAAGGCCAGGCTCTTTCATGTTAAGTAGCTATATAGTGATTGAATCTTTTCTTAGATGATAGGCTCTGTGTTGCTGCTCACTGTTTAATTCACTCTGTCCTTTTTTCTTGGTTTTATCAAGGTTATGTATAAATCCCTGAGATATTGCTGATTGAATGGCGGTCCCCAAATACTGCAAGGTGGTGCAGTGCTCTTAGCTGCTCAAATTTTCCATTCAGGAATTGGAAAAACAATATTTGCAGTAAAGAGTTATCATTATCAATGAGCTTTCCACCTCTTTCCTGCAATAATAGCATCTTCCTGAATTACGTTTTTCCAACTCAGTAAAGTGGATCATGCACTGATCTTATCCCTGTGGTGCAATGCTCTTAAGAGCATATAAATATTAAAATCCCACAGGTGCAGGAGCAGCATGTTCATCTACGTAGCTTAAAACTGTTATGTGCCTTTTATTCTGAAAATGTATTTACACTAAAAATAATCAGATATAATCACTGTTGCCTGTGGATACAGGTGTACCTTTATACTGATGTGGTTTTCATACAAATTTTTATTCTAGGGGTTGATGAGATTCTCTGTGACTGACTGAAATGTATTGTGCTCACCAGTCTAGAAATTATAGTTCTTGGAAGAGCTCTCCAGTTCCACCAGCTCCTGCTGTAGGAATATCCATTAAACAAGAGGGAGAAATGCACAAAGCAAAGGATGACATTGAAGTTTCTTAGCAAAATCTACTAAAGAAGACAGAACAACAGAACAGTTTGTCTAATACATGCAGTGTGGTGGGTATTAGGTGGCTGAACACGCAAAGCTTCATCCACTTCCTTCGCTGTGAAGCCCGGGCTCCAAGCAGCGATACAGCAGAGAGGATGATGTGTTCCTAGTGGTAACCACACGAGGCCGCTGCTGAAATTAATGTGCTCTTTGGAACAGGAGTCTTTGCAGTCACATCTCTTTGAGGGCAGTCCTCAAAATGTGGTGTAAGTAATGCTTTTTATTTTCTCAAAAAATCTACAGTAAGTCATGAGCTAATACTGGCACCATTGATGTTATCTCAAATTGAGCTTAAGTAATTAAAACATGGAGGGTGAATAAGTCACCAACACAAAAGTGAGGGAACAGATACAGGGCTGGTGTTACTCTGATAACGGCTTGAGCCTGCGATTGTACTTGCAGGAAGAGCAAGGGGGTTCCTCTGGTGGACCAGAGCCGTGCGTGGGTACCCATGAATTCACACACACCTTTGGTGAGCTGCAAGTGGGATATCACTGCCAAATGGTTGGTAGCTACATCTGCACAATGCTGAACCTCCCCAAGTGCCACGGACTGCAGGTGTCTAGGTGAAAGTCATTAAACTTCTGTCTAGCTCTTCAGCTCCAGCTTTCCATGAATGTTGGACTTGCATGTAGGAAAACAGTCGCACAGCCCAAGTGTAATGACAAAGCAGCTGGTATTTGTGTCCTGAGCAAGCATATGTTCTGATCACAGCTGTTCATGTGAAAAATGATGAAGGAGACAGCTGTTTCCAGGGTTGTTATACTTGAGCCCTTTTTCTCTCAAAGCTGCCTAGGTGTTTTCTGTGCTCTACTGTTGCTGCTGGCTGAGAGAGAACAGATTAAAATGATTAGGCACAGAGTTATTTTGCAAGCAGAAGCAAGCCTGACTTTCAATCCCGCAGTGACCAACTGCATTCAGTGTATTCTTCCTTTGCTACAAGTTTCTGTGGTTACTTTTGAACCCTGCTTGCCCTGGATGACAAGGCATCTTCTTTTTGGATATTCTTGGGATCTCTAAACCAGGTGTTTTCAAGTGTCAGACTGTCCTACTGACAGTGCATTGTCTTTCCAGCAGAATAGAGAGTATTTTTAGCTTTCAGTTTCAAACCAATGTACCTTCTGCCTGTCTGATTATGTTGCCTTGCAGTATACACATTTATTCTACTTCACTGTAACCAGGGCAGTCATCAGGATGCCCCAGCCTGCAGCTTCCACCCCAGCCAGGCTGCATGGGGATACGTGCCTTTCAGCACACTGAAGTAATGCAGTGTCACAGTGCTGAAGGTAAAGTGACTCAGTGACTCATTTCTTGATGCTCTGTCAGATGCACAATGTGTTATGTCTATTGATTGATACAAGTCCTTACTGAATTCACCAGCTTTGTTCACAAGCACCAGAAGTGAAAGCATCACAATGCTGATGACTGCTTCTCTTTATGAAGGATTTTCTCATCTTCTCCTGTTCCCTGACATACAGAACTGATCTCTTTAATCTGATCCTCTAAATTTTTAATTTCAGAGTGAAATTCTGATTTTTCATTGTATTTTTTTTCCTCTTGGCAGAATCATTCAGGTGAATTCAGCTATATTTGTTACTGCTGCTATAGATTTGAAACTTGATTTTGGGACATGTAAAGCATTTACTAGGAGATAAAGCTCTCTATATCTTTTCCAATCTGATCTTTGCCACCTTCTGATGCTTATTCACAGTTCTTACTCTGTTTTGTTCTGAATAAATAAATGGGCTGAATCCCCCTGGGAGAGCTCTGGAAGACCAGCAAGGCTACCTACATTTTGCAGATGAATAAACCAAGAGTCCAAACACTTAAAATGGAGCTGCAGCCCTGAATTCTGTTGCATGCTTGTTGCTCTTCACTTGTGGCTTTCTGCTTACTATTTACAACAAAAAAATGAGGACAAACACCTACACCCTTCTTCTGTTATGAGCATGCCTCAGTGTCACCCACTGCCGCTGTTTGTGCGGTTTGCTGCCTTTCCTCTTTTGACAGACTGACGTCTGTCCCCACTTCTTGGTCCTTGATCCCTCCCTGTCTCTCAGGGCATTTGCCTTGTGGGTTTTTTTGGCTTTTCTCCCCTGTGTATTATTTATTTTTAATTTTTTTTCATGTAGCTCATCCCCCAAGGGCTTCATCTTCCTGCTTCAAGATAGTGCTTGAATCTGATGGAAAGCAGGAAACCTCATGAGTGCTGGAGAGGCTCGTGCACTACTTAAAAATTAAAATAGAAACAAATGGTGAAGCAACGGAGACAGGGAAGTGGGAAGAGGCAGACAGAGAGAGGGGAGCTGCTTCAGCAGGGACGGGTCTGTAGGTGTTTACATGTTCTGTATTGCAGGTAAGGTGAGAAAAGTGCTCCTTCTTGCTGCCTCTCACCCATCATCTCCTTAAGCCTCTGCATTTCTCCTTTATACTGTGTGTGCCTTGTCCAGTGAATGCTGATGAGAGGCATCAGTGCAGGCTGCAGACGGGTGTTTATTCTCAGCAAATGATTGTAGAGAATGTAGAGGTTGACCAGGAGGGCTGCCCTGTCAGTCAAAAATCAGGTAGCCCTCTGGTCAACCTCTACATTCTCTACAATGATCTTAGGCCTTTTCAAATGAGTGGTGGTGCATTGCACACTCCTCTAGAGACGGCTCTGTGCCTCTGGTACCCCAAGACAAGATAGCTATTGCCAACTGTGGCTCAGTTTCTTGGCTAGCATCCCTTTCTGCTTCCAGGAAAATGATGAGTTTATGTCAGGTTCAGTAATCCTGATGTCTGCCCAGCTGAGAGAAATAGCACTTTAATGTGAGTGTGGATGTGTATATACGGAAACTACAGCTTTGACAAGCCTCTCATCTGCCTTGGGAAAGGAACAACAGGGCTTAAAAGCTATGGAGTTGCAATGCGCTGACTAAGGTCACTAGTTTGCAGTGACTCGCAATCTGGTTTTCTGGCAGCCCAACCATGCAGCAGGTTGTGCTTTTTTATCTTCTGTTTCTTTCCTTTAAAAACCCCTCTACATCAGAAAAGTTAATACCTAAAGATGACCTGGAAGGTCTGTCCCTTTGACAGGACACACACATTCAAGTATAGCAATCGCTGGTCACTGGCATCCCTCCTCGCTCTGCTGCACTAGCTTATCTTTGCACAGGCAAAGAGACACTTTTAAATTTACATTAGGTTAATGTAATTATGAAAGATATTTGTTAGGTTGTCTTTCTGGTAGTCCTCCTTTTCCGTTTTCTGTCTGCTCATTGTTGACCTGGAGAGCAGTGTTGGGCAAAGCCAGCTGAAGCAGGCTGTGCCATCATCTCACTGAGGCACTGAGATGTTTCTGGCTGCCATTAAGTATCTAGTTTCTAAAATTGAAGGATTTTTCCACTTTTTTTTCTTTTTTTGTGCTAAAGGTAGGTCTTACACTGCCTCAGCACTTATGGATCACAGAATCATAGGACAGTTTGGGTTGGAAGGGCCCTAAAAAATCATCTGGTTCCAATGCCCTTCCATGGGCAGGAACACCTCCCAGTAGACCAAGTTGCTCCAAGCCCCATCTGACTTGCCCTTGAGCACTTTCTTGAATACTTGGAATTAGTCAAAGAATGCAATATATTAGAAGAACCTGACAAGACAGATTTTTTTGCTTTCATTTTTTAAAATTTTTGAAGGTTTTCTCTGACTTTCTTCCCCTTTGTCTTCCTCTTTCTTTTACCGTGCAAAAAAAATTGTTGTCTTCTACCTGTTGAGAAAAATATTGATTTTTAGAACAAAAAAAACATACAGTCAAGGGGGGAGGAAGCTATTCCATTTCAAGATGTGAACGAAATTTTTAAATCAGATTTGAAACAAAAACATATTGACCAGATTTGTCTGTATGGATTAATATCTGTTGCTTGTCTGTGAACTCTGCTGCTGTGCAGGTGACAGCAGAGCACCACAAGCCTTCATGCTTCACCGCTGAAGTACCAGGCAGCACTTCCATTGTGCTCTGAAGGTACCTCTTAGAAAGCAGGTCATAGATAAATGAACCAATTTATATAAGAATAATCATCACTGGGATGATTCTTTCAGATTTATAATAGTGCATTAAATAATGATCATTAATTTGTTGTTCAGCAAAAAACCCAAACCCAGCCAAGCAATTCCACTTTCTATAGATAGCAATTCTATTACTATTGTGCTGGAGTTAAATCTCTTGCTATTCCTGTGGGAAATTTTGTTCTTTATTTATTCTCATTTTATAGACTGGGACATGGGGATATACTTGGCTGAGGACACAAAATGAGTCTATTTGAAGTTTTCTAGGAATTTTGCCATAGTTAATATCACTGGTTGAAAGGCTTGAGTATAAAAGAGGCTGTCAGTGTTGTCTGTAGCCTAGCCCTCTGAGCAGATGCCCACAGTGCAGAAATGTCCATTTTCTGCTTGCACTGTTGCTCAGAAAGTTGCTCTGCCTGTTCCTGCCAGAGAGAGACCTTACAGGAGAGGAAAATGCCTGACAATGGCCATGAATCACCAAACATCATCAGAGGCAGGAGCACCTAAATCACAGTCCCACTTCAAAAGCCTCTTGGTAACACTTTAGTTTCACTTGTTTTTCACATTTCCTCCTTTCTGTGTTTTCTTGTGCAAGCTCAGGCAAGGAAGAGTTTTCCTGGATACAGAAATTTGGGGATCTCATGGCATTTTTTGGCACATTGCTGTCAGTCCATTGGTTCACATGGAAAGCCCTCCAGAAAGGACCCGAGGCCACAGCACATTCTTCAGTGCCTGGGCACTTGTACCATGGTAAGGGCTTAGCAGTGGAAATTTTTATCTTTTCCAGCATGAAAACAAAGCTCTTCTTTTGACTGAGATCTCAGGCAGCACTGACAGCTTTTGCTGGGTGCTGTCAAATAACAAAGGGCAATATTTTCTTTAAAAAGCAGAAAGCGTATTAAAAGTTTCTATGCTGTGTTTGTGAAAATCTCACAGTCACTTGATTAGGAGCTTGAAGTTGGTCGGACTCCTTCCAGCTTCTCCACTTTACCCTCATTTCTGTGTAATACTGCAGCTGCTCTGATGAAAAACAGTTATTTAAAAATCTGCTTGTAACTATGGCAACCTTCATGCACTGTATTTCAATTGAAACTCTACAACAGTAGCAGAAGTTTCTAATAGGATATTTATGAAGTTTTTAGTCTTTGTACATTTTAGAATGGAAATGTTCCATTTTTAAAAAGGGGGGGGATTATCAAAATCTCATTAATTTTGGACCTGTGTTTTTGTTGTAAGAACTTCTTCTTAGCTCTTTTACGTGGGGTTTTTTTTTTGGTTGTGTTTGTTTAAGATTCCTCTGGTTGTTTTAAGCAAATACCTGCTCCTCCTCTCTGTGCCTGGCCTCTTGCTGTCTCTAGCAGATGAATTGTTTTGTCGTGGCATTGTGGAGGGACATGGCAACTGGTTGTGTTGGGATCAGGCTGTGGTGGGGCCGGAGCGTTGCCAGGAATCTCAGACTTTGCCTTCTCACAGTAAATAACCCAGGTGGTTTATTTAGCCCTTTGCCCATGTAGTTGCCAGGTGTCTATCTGCTCTGAGAGAAGCTAATAGATGTGCTTGCACCTGGGTTATTTAATACCTCAATGATATTTCAATGTTTCTTCTCAAAGACACAAACTTTCAGGGCGTACTCAGTTTGCCTAGGAATAGCCACAGTAGGTTTTAGCCTCATGGAAAACTCAGTGTGCTAGCTGCACTTTGGAAAGGTTAAATTAGCAAAGCTGCTATTTTTCTTTTGTTTTCTTCCCTCTTCTTTTACTCTGTGCATTCATACCTTCAGAAGCACAAGGATAAAATTATGGAAGCCTTACTGAGATGTACACTCTGCTGCCCTAACCCTCCTTGAGCTGTGATGATATGTTCTGGTGCCCCCGAAGTGTGGATTAGGTCTAATTAATAGTCTTTCTTGATCAATGGTTTTGACACAAATGCATCAAAAGGATTTACATAATTACAGATGAAACAGCAAGGGTTTTTTGCTAGGAAGCTCCCAGCACTGGCAGCAGTTAAGTTTGCTCCTAGTGATGGGGTTTTTGGTCACCAGCCACAGTAAGTGTGTGACTGCCCCATCACTCTTATAATTTTTTTGCCTGGGTAGGTTTGAGGTTACTGGCTTTCACTGGAAGATGCCTGAGGTGTGGACAGGCACATTCTTCAGCTACCACAAGTTGTTATAAATGAGCATTGGCTCCTTTTATCTGTACCAATGGGATTATTCCTGACCCATACAGTGAAATGTTCCTTTTTGGAAATGCATCGAAATAGGTTATAACGAACCAGCTGAGGAAGTATTATGAAGGTATTCAAAGAGGATTTTTGTGGTTTTTTTATTGTAATCTGTAGAAAAAAGAGTTGAATTGATCACATTTCTCACAATACATCTAAGAGAAAACATACAAGGGATATGAAACATTCAACACCCCCTGGATCTCCCATTCTGCGTTCCTGTGGCTGACGGACGTTGTCTCCAAACTCCTCCTGGAACAATGGACATCCAGTGTCTAATCTGTATGACATGTCTACTGCTGTGGTCAGACGAGACAGGACCAGGACACAGAGGAATATGTGCCTCTTAGGTAGGCAGGGCTCTAGAAGGGGAATTGCACTACTGCAAAAGGGATTAAATTAAATGAATAAACTTTGTGGTCCATTGACTGTGCTAAACCAACTACACTTTATTCAGGGTTGTAAAGCATTAATGGAGATTGAAAAAGCTGCCAAAGGGGCTGGAATGACATCTGTATTGGAATGGGAAGTTTGTGGTTCAATAAGAGATTAGAAGGATCAAAGAAAATAAGACTGGGTGAGATCTTTAGGAATCATCTACTCTAAACCATGCAATGTGCTGAGAGGCATTGATAGACATCAAGGAGGCTTGGGTTCAGGATCTAGGCCTTAGCAGTTCTATGTTGTAAAATTTCTCTATCACAATACAACCGCATATCAAAGGATTTGCACAGCTCTGCATGCCTTTGGCAAGAAGGTGAACACACAGGAATGAGGACAGATGAAGTGTGCCCGTCCTCTGAGTATCCATGAGATCTTTTATAAACCAGCTCAGCATGAAAGAGGCTGGAGGTACAAGGCTGCAGAGACATCATCCAGTAATGTCTGTCCTCTCTTTTCATGGGGTCTTATGCAGAGAACATCATGGTCGGCCCCACGGATTAATGCTCTTCTATCTTTTTTGGAAAGTGTCATGTGCAGCATGCAGACACACAGGGCCTCACTCCACTGCCATCCCTGTGCTGCAGATGTGGCAGGATCAGTGTCAGACTGTGGATTAAAATAGCGTTAACACCATCTACTTCAGCACTTTGTACTGAGGCAGTTGTAGCACGGTCATACCACAGCCAAATCTTCAGTTTGCATAGGGGCAGTCAAGAAGCTGTGTTAGAAGCTATAGCACACCTTGTTATGCTTTTCTGTTTTGTTTGTTGGTTTTATAGTCAAATTGTCTTCTTTCAGCAGCTGGAGGAAGAGAACATAATTAGAAGGCCAAAGATAAGGAATGATGCTGGGGTAGTTTCCTTCACTAGGATTTGTGCCCTTTGTAAGTCAGACCAGTTGTGCAGCTGGTGAACCACCTTTGCTTAGATTTTACTTGAATGGGAATTTTCTCAGTAACTTTTTATGTTGAGAAGACGTAAACAGATCAAACTCTTTTCAGCAATTCGGTGCTTTTAGTTGCAAAACTGTAATGGAATGAAAAATGCAATTTGGAAAGGAACCAACAATGTTTGTTTTGTTTTGGAGTTTAAAAAGGAGTTTTTCTCCCTCACTACTCAAAACACAGAAACAAATTCTAACAACAGCTCACAAGTGGAAGGAATTAATGAAATAAATACATGAGCTACAACTTATGAAAGCTGTTTTCTAAAACCGTTTGAAGGAACCACTGGATCCCTGCACCTCCTCATTGCTCACCAGGTCATGCTGCTGCTGGAGCAGCTGGTGGCTGCTGGTGCTGCTCTGACCTGTTGCACTGATGGCCTGGTGGAGCTGCCAGGACGAGCTCCTGCAGGGTATCTTCCATTGAAACAAATGTACAAATATTTACAGGACACTTTGAAGATTTAGCTCTCATCCATCTGGCTTCCTTGTTTCAGCTATGATGCAGTGTTTCCAGCATACCTAGTCCTTCTCTAATTTAATAGGTTCAGAGTTTTAACACCCACTGCTCTCCATCATTTCACAGGAGCTCTTCAGCCAGTTCTGGTGGGTTGATAACTTTGAAATTCAGCTCTGTAATTTTCCTAGTTAGCGTTTAAAGTTTCATCACTCCATCCTGGCTAGACACATGGCAAGCTCTGGCCTCATATTTCTACTGTTTGGTTTTACTTTCATTTAGGGATTTTTCTCTTTCCCCTTAATCTTGAAGCTCACATCCTCAGGAAAAAAGAAGAGCAAAAAAAAAGGTGTTTCTGGTTAAATAAAACCATCTCGTATAAACCCCTTTTAAGGTCCAAGAAATCTCATGATAAAGCCTAATTCTCTGATGCAAAGTCCTCAAATAGGCTGAGAAACTGCAAACTTGCATATTTATTTGAGCAGAACAAGTATTTATAGGAGCCTTCTAAGCTCTGCCTCCTGCCATCTGGCTCTGCTGCTTCAGAGGCACCGGAGCCTTCGCGGCGGGTTTGGCCCTCGCCCACATGTGCGGTGGGAGCGGGGCAGAGCCGCAGCTTCAATGGGAAGAAAGAAATGTGTTTAATATTTCGGGGCTTTCCCTCCCTTTCCTCACAACAGCAAGAAACGTTGCGAAGCTCCTTTTGCCCATTAGAGGGCAGAAATGTAACAGCAAAGACTGCAGAGCGCGGTGGGGATCCGTGTTAACGCACTCCTAAATTTTATTATTTATTTTTAAATAAGGCTCTGGGTTTCAGAAGGGGAAGGGAAAGGGGCGCAAACTGGAATGTGGGCATCTAGCGAAATAGGTTGCTAAGTGTCTGTCAAGCATTTTAAGGGGGAAAACAGAGAATGAAACTTTGGCAGTTAATTCTGTAGGTAGAAATAGTGGAAGAAAAGGTGTTTTGCTTTAAGAATATTAGTTTTAGCAGAGAATTTACAGGTGGTATTAATGGAATAAGGGGTAAAGCCAGTAAGGGAGTGTTCTCAAAATCATTACTGCCACTGACTGGCACTGGGCATTTGTCCCATTCCTTTCCTGGACTCTGCAGGAGAAGGAATTCAACGATCCCAGGCTTGTTTAATCAAAATAGCTCTAAAAATAATACCAAAATAGTTGCCTTTGCTTAGGGATTGACTGTTTGCGCAGAAAATGGCTCATCTGAACCTCAGAAACACTTGCTGCATCTCCTTCCCCCTTCCCCGAAGAAGCCTGGTGTGTGCAGCAGCATGTAGCTCCTTCATCGAGCAGACTGCAGAGCTACTTGGGAAGCTGAGTACAGCTCTCCAGATTTATTAAAATGCATTACCTGCTTTTTGTCAGCAGAGCTGATGTCGGTAAGAACAACAGGGCAAACACCTCCATAGGCAAGCCAAGAACCTGTGCAGTATTTATCTCACATACACATGAAGTCTGGATATGGCTCAGTTATTGCATTACAGGCAGTGGTGGTATTAGTTTTGAAAGGTGTTGGAATTAAGTGCAACTGGGCCTGTGTAGAAGCTTAGATAGCTGCTGAGCTTAACACCAAGCTGCAGAGCTGATTGCTCCAGGGCTGTAGTCTGAACCCAGACCCAGTACAGAGCATCCTTATGGGTGCAGGTCTTTGGGTGCAGTATTGCAGCAAAAGAAAGCTTCTAGCTGGCTCACACTGGACGCAGAGCCTGAAAGACCCTGTGGTTGTGCAGGAACGGAGTGCTGTGAGGGCTGGGGCTGTGTGTCTGCCACTCTCCATCCACACTGACGAAATAAAAGAGAAAGAGGTAGCAGCTCTTCAGGTGCTTTGCTAGGAGACCATACTACAGAAATAGAAACTGTTCACCTGGCACTGCCCTCCCGTGGGCAGAACTGCCTTTCCACAATGCACAGAAGCACCAAAAATGCTCCTTCTCCACAGCAGGAGAGAGAACAGTCTTCTCTGCTGACAGTACTGCAGAACTCCAATTAATTAATAATTTTAATGCTAGGGGTATTTTTTTGACCTGAAAAGCTATGGCCACTGTCCAAGTCATCTGGGTCTTTTATATGTGAATAAATATTACAAATATATGACATAAAGAGCCTTGCTGAATAGCTGCACAAAGAGGCTGAAGGATAGCTTTGAATTATTGAAATAAAAATGCATCAGTGGATGTAGATGGATCTTACTTGTGAGAATTGGAGTCCTTTGTCTGAATGTCACGTTGTGACCAACTGGGGTTTGCATCCCATCTTGAAAGGTAGAGCTATTCCTTTAAAATGCTTAACCTTTGTTTAAGAGTTGCTTCAGTAATGACTCACAGAGGAGACTGCAGTGAATTGAATCACTACTCAAATTGTCTACTGTGAAAAGAATTTAGTTGCAGGAAAAAGGTTAGTAAGAAGCTGCTAAGGTCTGAGGTGATCTCAGCCCCAACCGCTGTAATCATTTTAACTTGCTAACAGCTGCAATCTGGGCTCAGCCTCACTGCTGATGGCATTTCCCACTGCAGGATTTTCTCCTACTTGTCTTCAGATTATGTTGGTGTTGCCCAATGTCCAAATATAGAGTAACCCAATGTTTCCATTCAGTGCTTTTGTATGTAAAACGTGTTAACCTGTTCTAAGCAGCAGAGCATCTACTACAAGCTGATATTTTGGCACCTCCTTTGGACTGTAACTATTTCAACTTTCCTAGGATGTGTGAAGGGGAAATATGCCCTGGCATGGCAAGCAGAGCTGCAGCGGTCCCACTGCTTAAAGGCATTAAGGTATCTTCAACTGGGGGGATTCTTCTGTCACAGGAATCCAGGCCTATGGGGACATGCCGAAATTGTGGTGATAACGTTGCAGATGTGATTTCCTGTCTCAAAAGGAGGTTCTTTGCTCCTGGTGGGTAGAGGTCAGATCAGAAAGGTAAAGACTTTCTGAGGCCATTGAAGTTTTGGTCTTTAAGGGGAACAGCTGCTATGGAGAAGCTGGTCCTGAGGATGGCAAGAGAACAAGGTCTAACCAGGGATGTTTGTGAGCAGTCTCATCAGAGTGTATTTAAGATATCGGTGGCTCCAATAAGTCATAGGCAGTCCTGCTCCTTTCTGCACTGCTTCTGGGAACAAACATCTCTCAGAACCTGCACTTGTACCCAAAGAGAGGTGCTGCCTTGGGCTCTGTGAGGAAGGAAAGGAATCAGCAGCCGGCTCTGTCTGCTGTAGGTAGAGCTGCTTGGCAAAGCCCATGTCCTGCAATCCTCTCAGCTTGTGCTGATCACAGGCTGTGGGAAGGATCTGTGCACAAGGCAGGGCTGTTTCACGAAAGCATATTTCATCAGCTTTCCTTGCTCATAATTGACTGAGCATTGGACATCTAATCTTGATTCAAGCCAGGGAGAGTCTTGTGGCTCCAAAGTAACTGAATGGAGAGACCAAGCATTTCATGCGAATCTGTGCAGCCTGTTGGATGGCAGGGGGGTGACAAAACCTCAATTTCCCACAGTGAGTGATGAAATAATTACATCATAACTGACAAAGCTGCTGCTTTTAAGGAGGATAGATTTCCCAAGGGCAATACTAAGATGACAAGCTTTCAGCTCTGGCATGTCATTTACTGCTCTTCTGCGTTGATTTTTTATAGTGGTTTCTGTGGAGCAAGTGGCTACTCAGTAAAATTAATGTGGCAGAATGAGACCCTCAGATGGGGTCTGGGATTTCACCATTGAGCTTTTCACATATTTCAAAAAACATATTAATGTAAGGAGGACCATTTATCAATTACTTACTGGTTTGCTTCCCAGCCCACACCACAAAAATTTCACCCAGGGGTTCTTGCTGTGCTCCCAGGAGTTATCGGCAGAGGCAGCTCCCTGGAGCTAAAGTGGAAGAGAGTTTAATGTGACTAAGGTTTAAAAAATGCTTCTCTCCTTTCTAATACAAATTATCTGTGATGAATTATCATTCTTCCTAGAGTTAGAATATAAGACCAACAACTTATACCTGGCAACCTTTAATAGCTGTGCATATGCAGCCTCTTTGCTTTGTGACCCAGGAGAATGGCTTCTTAATATTCCTCTTAAGGAGTTAGTGTTTGTGTTGGGTTTCCTGTAAATTCATAGTGTTTCATTCGCAGCCAAACTGCAACAAAACCCACATAATGATTAGGAAGCCTTGCACGTAGATACAGAAAATGCAGTCACAAGATTGCTAAATAGAAATTGCTCTATCTTTAAATGATCATGAGCTGTCAGCTGTTCCTTTGTGCGGATTATTATAGACACACATAAAACATTTGATTGAATGCTCAAGTTTTCACCAGCTAGAATCCAGACGGATGTCTGATAAAATAACAAACACACCCCACTCCACCCCTCCTCAAAATCCCCTTCCTGCTTCAGCTGAATTCCTCCCTGTATTGAAGCCAGTATTTCATGCACTAAATTGGACAAAGCAAGCAAACAATCTCCTTCGCATTGATTTCCAAATCAAATCATTGTTATTCACATCAATATTCCCAACTGATTCCGCAGTCTCACAGATCAGCTTTCTGGCTCAGATGAGCTCCTCTGCATAGATGCCATGGAGCCCTCTGTGTGTGCTGCCCAGATTTGCTATTAATTGTAGTTGGAAAGATGCAGGTCTGATTCTCTCACCTCTTCTTTCTCCCCCTTTCCCCTCACACATCAAGGAAGAAACAGCAATACCATTCTTCAGTTGACATTGGATCTCTAACTTCTCTCAGTGATGTGAAGGGGGCATCTGCCTAGTGCTAGAATGCAGATCCAGGGTACCACTGGCTTACCTGTAAGCCAGCACAATGCCTCAGCTGCTGGGAAGCATGGCAGACATTTCAATGTGGTGAGCTGGTAATTTCTGCGGCTAAACTCTGCTGTTTTGTGGTACAACTCTATTGGGGAATGCAACAGCTTAAGGGGTATCAGAGCCTGACTCCTCAGACTGTGCTGACTGTGGAGCAGAGACCTTGTCCTGCAGACATTAGTCCAAAGGATTAATTCCAAATCCATACACATCTCTTTATTTCAGTGAGATGCCTCTCATGCTTTAAACTAGGCAGGTGCCTGTGCTTTAGGAGGATGGGCAACCAGGGCAGAAACAGTGGAGCTGCAGTCTGCCTGTGTCAGGATCAGTACTGGTGTTGGCAGCCCTGTGCAGGAAGAGCTGTGGGCAGGACCTGGGAGAAACTCAAAACCAGCTCCTGCCTCCCCAGCAGCTCTGTCTGAGGTCAGGTCTCACTGCAGGTTGTGAACAACTTCCCTCTTTGCCAGAGAGGGAGCAGAAAGGAAGAAAAGGTGACAAACTCAAACATGACTGCTTCCAGCTATAACAAGAAACCCCAGCAGTGCTCACACACACAGTCAAAGCAGAACACACACACAGAGCACATCAGGGTCCAGTGTAGAGTCTGAGACTGGATTAGTGGTCAGTCTGAAAAGGAGAGGATGAGCATTGGAGACCAAAATACCTTCTCCCAGTTAGACACGACTCACAGGAACTCTGTGCATGTGTGGGCACAGCTGGTTAGGAAGGCATATGCTGCCCTTTTGATGTGTAATAAATTTACCCTGTCGGATAAGCAAGACTGCAGGGCTATATCTGTAGCATCTATTAGAAATGGCAAATTAATTAAAGGTATGAACTAATTAACCTCCCTGCCTCTTCCTCTGCCAGGGCAGTGAGGCTCATCCTTCTGTGAGCCCTGCAGCAGGCTGTGCTGTGTCCCAGGGCAGCCCTGCTTTTGCAAAGGCCCACACATTGCTCCCTGTGCACCTGGGGACCAAGCTGCCCTCTGCTTAATGAGGCCACTGACAGTTTGATGATGCTTTCTGTAAGAGTGTTCTCCCCTATGTCTTTCCTGAAATTGCCAGTGGACTGGTTATAAAATGGCCTTAGGCCAGTGTGTGAGCTGTAGAGTCATCAGCAGAGGCTGAGATTGGAACGGGGTTTTGAAGGGTCTCTGCCTTAGAAGTGGAAACCTGATGAGGCGAAGAGGGCTCGAGAAAGAGCCATGAGCTTCACTTAAGACGGTTGAGCTGAATTTAGGGAGTGCTGGTGTTATATACCACCTGTTGAGCTATTCTTCAGCAGAGTAGGCTTTTCATGCCCCCAGGGAATCTTTAGCCAAAGGGAGATTGGTGCTAACTTCGTACCAGCTGTGGTTAACCTGCTAGAGAGCACCACTCCTCTGCAAATGGCAGAGACAGCACACATGCTGGCAGGCAGAGGAGGAGGCTCTGTGGTGGTTCACAATCAGCCCACGTCAGCGCTACAGGTGGCTTCACCCCGTGAGAGCTGGTCTTTATTCTCTTGCTGTCACATTTTCCTGTCTGCTCAATTGTAAATCAAATTGCCCTGTTCTCTGATTATAATGTTTTACTCCTTTGAAAGTTACGGTTTGCACAGTGGCATCTTTACGATGCTATTTTCCTCTCTGAATAATCATTTTCATAATCTGAAACTGAAAATAAAACCCAAACAACTACCTGGAAGAAAGGAAAATTCTCACAGAATAAATCTCCATAGGCTCAGTTAAATTTCCCCGTAAATGCATATTACTTCTGGAGCTTCCCATGAAGGCAGCAATGAGAATTACTCTGCTCAGTTTTTACCTACTGACCCTACCAAATACTTTCCTCAGCATGCTATCAGAGGTGTTGTAGAGCTGATGCATTTGCTATTTTCTGTTTAATAGAGCTAATATTCAAATCGAGTGATGTCCCTTGTCACAAATATAATTTCATCCTGCTACTGCATTTGCCAAAAACAATGCAATGGCCTCGCTGTTAGATATTGTGCTTGGTTCATTACTTTAAAATATGTTAGCATTTTGTTCATAATAGGTTTGATGGCTTAAACAATATAGGTGCTGAATTTTTAATGGTAACAATAAGGTATTTGTTTTATGTGTGTTTGAGGAAGGAGTAGGAAGCACAAGTACCTTGTGAGGAAGCTTGTTTGCATGAGACTAAGCCCAGTTTTGCAGCCATGCTGGATCATGCCAGCACCCTTTTTTGAGGTGACCCTAAAAATATTGCAATTGCTACAAGTGATTTGTCATGTAAGAGTGTTATTAAAATTACTTCAGGAGCTCTTGCAGCACATGGGTAAGCTTTGCCTTTATCTTCACAGCTGAGCAGAGAGGGTCTGGCCAGACATAGGGTCTAAGCTCTATGCAGGGGGAGAAAAATCTTGCCTCTACTCAAAACATCAGTGGCAGAGATGTTTCTTCTGGGGGTGCTAAATTTGATGTAGGAGCACAGGCATGGGTTGGGGTTTCAAGATCATGTGGCCATTGGCACCATCTCCCCTATTTTCTTCTGATACATTGAGTGCTATATTCAAGTCTGATGTATCCAATTAATAGTGAGATTGAAACACTACCAACTGTCCAAAAATTATCCTGCAAGGAGCAGTGCATGAAGCTGTAGCAGAGTAGGAGAGAGGGGACCAGCTGTGGGTCCTTGCCACATGGAGCAGCTCAAAGCATCCCATGCTGCCAAGGTGCTATGCTGCTTGGCTCCTGACTGAGGAGTTTGCAGGTACAGTCAGTGACAACTTGCATTAGGGGATGCTTTATGCATAAAGCAACACTGCCTTGCAGGGTCACCAGGCTTCTTGGGGAGAAGCATGGTGGCATCTCTAGACATGGCAGGCAGTCTCTCAGCTCCACCTGCATGGCTACTGCCCCTTCTCCTCCTGGCCTGGCCCCACCCCAGACCCTTTTGTCAGGGCAACTGCACGTTCCTGTTGACATGTCCAGAAAATGGCTTCATTGGTCTTTCTCCTGGCCAGAAAAAAGTTAAAAGGCTGCACAAAATTTCCATGTTACAACAGAAATCTGGGAGTTCCCCTGTGCAGGACTCCCTGGTGGTATGAGGGGAAGAGATGCAATGTTTTAAGGAAGGAACGTTTGAGAGTATTTCTGCAAAAAACAGAAAACATTTTATTTTTAAAGCCATGTGCCCAAAATTTGGCTTCCCTTGAAACTGGGAATTGTCTCACAGCAACATATGCTAATTCATTGGATGAATTTCATTCATTGGAATGTGAACTAGAGTAATTTCTTCCTACTTTTGAATGCAAATTGCAATTCAGCCTTAACTATGGTGGTATTCCCATCATACATGGCTGAAGAATGTCTATAATATTTACTTTACCCTTGCTTTTAACTTAGCAAAATCTTTTCTCAATAGGCTTCATCTCATCCCACAGCAGCCTTTTGTGCTGTTCCTCATGTTCAGTTTCGCACAAAGGGTTTGGCTCAGCCCGTCTGGGTAACAGCACTTCCAGGGCTGGAAGTCTCCTGGACACCTTGGGGTGGACCAAAAAGGACATGTTATGACTTACAGTTCCCTTCCTATTTCATTGCTAGTGGGAAGTGGGTCTGTCTAACCTGTAGCAGTCTAATAATACAGAGCAGAGGCCAGCTAAGATGTAGCAAATATCTGGCATATTTTCACTTTGATTTAAATGAACAATTAATTAATCAATTGAGGAATTTGCTTTTATTTTGATTTGCAATTTGAATTAACGATTCTTTCAGCAAAAATAAACTATGCCAATAGTAACATCTTTCTGACCTCAAGGCTTCTCTTTGGACTGCTTATGAAAATGTTGCATAACCTCCATCAGTAAAAAACTTGTATTGAACATTATAAGCATTGAAAGAAGAAGAATAGCAGGAGGGAAAGGAGAGAGAGAGAATGAAGTTTGCTCCCCCCATATATTAGATTGTTTCTTAAAAATTGTTTTGATAACTTTTTTCTGCTCACAATAGACTTGCCTGTGTATTTACGTATGTTATTCTCTCTGTATGAGGCTAATGACTGCCTGAAGTCATTCACTGGAAGCAATTGTTTGAACAGCTCTCCATGTATTCTAAAAGGTGATAAAGTGTAAGGTTTTTGTTATTGTTCAGTTCACATCTGGAGTCAACTCCAGCCTGCGTCTGGCACGCCAAGTCAATAACCTCACTCTATATTCCATCCACATATTCTCCTTTTTTGAGCCTCTTCTGTCTGACTTTACACTGCTGGGTGGTGTAGTCACAGGAGGAACTGTGTGCAGGAGCAAGCCCTCTGGTTTGTGGTAGGAAGGTGATGTGAGGAATTAAAGATCCTGTCGTGGCAGAGACAACAACAAAAGCAGAAAACTTCCTTGTGCAGAAGGAAAAAACATCTTCCTGATAACAGAGACGTTCAGAGGTGATACATGAGTATCGAACGATGGTTTCACAGTCATTTCCAAAGTGCTATTAATGTCAGCCTGTGTCAGGCCTTGAAGCTTCTTTGCCAAAGGCTGCCTGGCAAAGCTGCTTCCCACCGCTGCGGCTGGTTGACAGGATTTGTTCCCACATACACTTTAACATAACGGACGTGTAAAGTACAGCAAGGAGAAAACAAATCCTCTTTAATGCCCTCACCTCCTGTTCCAAAATCCTGGGGGTTTTGTGTGCTGATTGCACATAACAAGGAAAACCAACTCCAGCTTCTCTGTGGCAGGGGCGACCGGAGCCTTACTGTCTGTCAGGCAGTGGGAGTTGTCCCTTAACATAATTTCCCCACCATATAACATCAACCTCCCACTGTAGTCACCCATCTCTGAAGGGCTGTTATTGCCCAGTCTGTAGATGCTTGGGGAAAGCAAATATCTCAAGCTGAGAAGTCTGGTACTGGTACATTACAAGAAAACCCCTCAACCTTAAAATTGCTTATGGTAAAAAGCTCCAGTTTGTAGATGTCACTGTCTAACAGACCAAAACATCTCTTAAGAATAAACTTGGCTCACGTTGGTGTGGCTGGTTATGGGGTGAGGGAGGGAGGGAAGGCTGGCACAAAATACAAAGAAACTGTGTTTGTTAAGATGGCTTTCCTTGAAACAGTCTTAATCTTCACCTTTCAGTATTTAAGTCACAGTGCAGCTTCCTGCATTATTAGAGCAATTAAAATGCAATTACTTTTTCATCTTTATTTCAGTTCTTGAATAATTAAAGCCATTTACATCACGAGTGATCCATAAAGGAAGGCATTTTGCATGTGAAAAGCTGCAAAGGGTGGAAGACTTTGGGGTATTGGCAGTCAGCAGTGAGCAACTGAGATTGGTAATACTACAGTAAGCTGCCTCCTCTGCACAGCTCTACAGGATCATGGAAAGAGGCCAATTACTGGATTTCTGTACTTTATCTTGATTAAATGGCTGTTTCAATTTGGTATTCACTCCTTTCATATTTGTAATCACTTTAAGATTTTCATTTTATAGTATTCACTTATTTAACTGCTTGTTTCCTGCCAAGTCTAAAAAAAGAAAGGCTTTTCCCTCCCTTTCTTTTCCAAGCTGCAATAGAGGCGAGAGTTTACACTAAATTACTTCTATACTTAAAGTTTCCTGATGTAAATCTCTGCTCTCTTTAAATAGTCAGAGATGGTAGATATTGCAAATAAGTATTGGAGTGAAAGATTCTGAGCTGCTGGGGAAGGCTGACAAGTGCTGCAAGCGTGTGGGCAGCCCGATGGGCCTCCCTGGGGTACAGGGAGGTGAGCAGCCCCCCTGGGACCTGTGCAGGTTTTGCCCCTCTGCAGAACCTCTGGAAGATTTTGGGGATTGCTGTGATTCCTTTTCAGGCGTGTGCTGCCTACCTGAGAAGGGGCTGTGCCCCCTGAAGGCTTTCGCAACGCTGCAGGGTTGGGAATGGGAGAGCAGAGGCTGCTGGATTCTCTGTGGCGTGGGCACTTCTGCAGAGATGTGGGAGGAGGAAAGCTCTCCCCACGGGGCTGCAGCAGTTGCCAGGCTGCCAGCAGCAGAAAAACAACCCCCTTTTGATTCCTTATTACCTGAATTAAATATCATCCACCTTGTATCTTAGCCAAGGTAATGGGAAAAGAAACACAGTTTAAATGTGCTGTAAAGGATGAAATCCCCAGAGGTTTTAATTTTATTATCAGAGACTGAGAAAAATCAACATATACTCAGGCATTTGCTGGACTAGTTATCTTTATCACACTCATTTGTCAGCACTTGTATATTGATGTTGAGGGGATGTAGTTTAAAGAAGGTGAGAAGCAGGAAAGGTAGAAATCATCTGAGTGGAGCTGGTTTGGAAAGAGGATCAAAAGTAGCGAGCGAATGCCTGTGACATTGCCTGTTGTCCAATGGGTTCAGCCATTGCTGTCCCCTTAGCAAAACCAGTGAACTGCTTTGGGATCCTCCATGGAGGAAGCATTGAACTGTTCGGGAAATCAGTATGATCAGCCAAGGTCAGATCAAGGGTAACCTCTAGAAATTATTACTGTGGACACATCACTCAGCTCACCTAGAATGTGTTTTTCAGATTACAGACTAACCCCACCTGTCCAAAAATTGCACCATACCGTAAAGTAGGTTTAATTACTGCCTTTTAGAGACAAATAGCTTTAGAACTACCTGTGTAACTAATCCATGAATCCAGTCCTGGAGAAACTTACTATGAAACACTTTTGCTTTTTTGTTCTCCAGTGTTGACTGGTTTTAGCACATACCATAGGCAAAGGGAAGGAAGACTGGCCAAAAAGCAGACTTGCAGAAAATCAAAGTGATCCTATAACTTGGCTGGCTGCAAAAATTTATCAGAAGAAAAGGCAACCATGGCACAGCCCTGCTGTAGCTGATCTACAGATAGTAGGGGCTAGAGTCTGCTTTTGCCTGCATTCAGTTGCAGTGCTGCAGTGCGGGTTTTGCTGGACCAGTTCCTGGTGTACAAGGGTCTCAGGGTGTTGGGAAAATGACTACCCAGAAAAAAAAACCCCTCTATTTTTTTTGGTATATATACTAGGTCAAAAGTGAAAGGCACTTGCATAAGAGAAAGTAAAGTCGTAAGCCAAGCCTGTGGGACATTTGAATTTAAGACTGGATCTGGTCAGGATTCTCAAAAGGTGTTACAAAGAGCAGTGAGTGGAAGGACTGTAAGTTGTGAGCCTCCTGGTTCTTGCTTAAGTTGTAGTGAAAAAGATGATGAAATGAGGGACAGATATCTAAAATCTATGCTAAGAGAAGTTCAGCTAAAAATGTTGGAGTCCAAAGGCTCCTTACAATGTATGGGTTTTTCATGTTCAAAAAGCAGTAGTGCATTTCTGGCCTTGATGGTGTCTGAGATCTGAAAAGCCCTCCCTCTTGTTTGTATGGATTTTCTTTAGCCTTCTAAATCTCAGTGATATGAATCAATTATATCTGAGCACCTCTGTAAAAATCTCACGTCCTTTCCACCATGAGTTTCACCCATCATTTCTTATTTCAATCAATAGAACAAAAGCCAACTTTAATCTTCTTTCATAATTTGTACAAAAAACAAGTCTGAGGTTTGAAAAGAAAGTTTTGATCATTTGTCCTTAGCCCAACACCTTTCTGCTCCCCCAAATATGTCTGGCTTTTGGCCAGATTTGGTAATAAGAGGGTCCTAGTGCACGTGAGTTCTCATGGGATTTCTGACACTACTGCAAATAAATAGCATTAGCCTGGCCTTTTATAATGTCATAACTGAAAAACTCATAAAGATGTGTGTGATCAGAAGCCTTCTGAGATTTACAGAGTTGGAAGTGTCAAATGATCAAGGAGAAGCTGGAGAAGTCATGTAAGCTGGCTCTCCAGAGGTACCATCACACAAGAGGTCAGAGGTGACTTAGTCTCTTCATCTCTGTCTCTCTCTGCTCTCTTTCAGCTCTTTCCAGTTGTACAGAGTAGTGTAAGGCTACTATGTAATATGTAATATGTAATATATAATATATACACTATATAATATCTAACCTGAGATTTATAACATATGAAGACCTCCTGCTCAGCAAGTTTCATGAACATCACTAATGGGAAGATCAAAGTTTAAAGGATCTGTGGGATTTCAGGGCTGTTTAGACTTGGAGAATGGAGTCTTAGGCTTTTCATGGCTCATTCTGACACTGCAGACATCATGAAATATGGGCACCCTGTAGAGGCTCCGGGTCAGAGTGATCTCAGGGTCATTCATAACCATCAACGAAATGCCCAACCTTTCTGTACAGTGGAGGCTGGACTTTGCCGTGATTTTTGAGGCAGGGAGGAAAGTTAAAGAGCAGCTAAAGGAAAATACAGAGATTTGCTTTTGACTGAGCTACAGAGTCACCACAGCTCAGTCCCGTACCCCAGGTGCCGGGGTGTCAGGAACCAAGGGACAGAAAAGGAGGCAGAGTGAGTAAAAACAGTATGTCACTGCTGTGGGAGTGCTGGGAGCTCTCGGTGAAAATTAGACCAAAGCTTGGTTTTTTCTGCGTGTTAAAATTAAGGCTAGCTGACTCCTTTACTTGCTCTTACCAGACCTGCTGGCTGAGTTGCAGACTAGCCACACAAATTACCATCATCACAGAAACCCCCTTGCTTTATTCACTGCCTGGTCTTACAGTGAAACAAGGTTTTAGCCCGGTTGGTTTTACAGTAAAACCATAATTCCGTGCTCTACATCACAGCCACTGCAGGACACGAGGCTCCTCGAGGCGTCAGAGGCAGGGATGACATTTTATCCCAGGCAGCCATGCCTGGCCTGCCTGTGCTGTGATGAGAATCAGCAACCACAGGAGGAGGATGGAAAATTACCTGCCAAGTCATTTGGTTTCTGTATGAGTGGTCCCTTCCCAGTTCATTCCGCTGCAGAAGTTTTCTCTAAACACGTATTCCTGCAGCTTGCAGCCAATTCCACTTGATTTCCCTCCTGCAATTTCTCCTGTCCTTGAATTTGATCGAACCAAGCTGTAACCAGCATGGTATTCAGGGCTCGGAGGATATGGTTTCATGAGCTGTGCTCTGAAAAATTAAAAGAGTTGACCCATTGCTCTCCTCACCCTTTGCCCCCAGCCCCAAACCTGCAGCAGGGCTTGGGCTTGAGTTGGGGAATTGCTGAATTTTTATTATTTTCGGCAATTTTTCTCCACAGATTGATTTCTGTGAAACACCTCAGGGTATTTGCTAACATAAACGTTGCTCCAGTGGCATAGGCTGTGTGTTTACATCGATAGGAGGAAAAGAGCCCTTATTACTGAAATTCTGCCTTCTTCCCTCAAGCTTTTCCCTGGGAGCCAGCACATAGGCAATATTGATACCTGCTTTTTTAATTTGGGGCCAATTTTCTATATAGATGGATGTGACGATGCATAAATAATACACCATTTTGCTGCATGGATTGTTTATTCCAGACCTCATTGGCATGCACAGCACATAGGCAAACTGAAAGCTTCTCTGGATGGGTATTGTCAGATAACTTGCCAGGTTGTTCCCTAGAGAAAATGATCAGGCACACAGAGCTGGAGTTTGTGAAGTCCTTTTATTTTACCCTTTCAATGCACTCTGTGCTGGTACAGCAAAGTTCAGGCTGAATCAGCACTCCCATTAACATTCTTTATTTTCAGGAATTTATAAGTTGCCTGTGAAAAGAAAGAGAGCAGGACACAACTGTGCAAGGGAGGAGCTCCCCGGATGAAATCATTTGCACTAAATTTTAAAAAGAACACAAAACCAGAATGACAAATGCCCTCTGCATAAAGCAAACAGTCGTGCTGGGTGACTCAGGCTGCAGAAGGTGGGCACTGGGGAGATCACGCTGCTGACCTCCCAGTGTTTGGCCCTCTGTGTAGATGCCCACCTGCCTGCACCCCATCGTCACCCCGCTCTGCCTGCATGGGCAGGACAAGGGGCCCCTCGCATTTCAGAGGTCCTCTGTGCTCCGAGGGGACACAAGAGCCTGGACAGCTTGTTTGCTGTGGAGCATATCATGACACATGATATATTCTACTTAAACAGATTACAAAAGGCCCAATTCTCCAATTAATTGCAAAATTCTCAAGAACTTAATTATGAGCAGGCCTTAAATGTACAGTTTAGAGCCTTAATCACTTGATATGCCATATGCCATTCTCCAAATCTAATAATGTGAGCAAAACCCACTCCTAAGTGCTTTATGATGAACTCAATTTACAACAGATACCAAACAGTATTTTATTCTTTCTTACTGTCTTACTGCTGGAAAGTACCTCCTCCATTTTTTTCTATGGAAGTATATTATTAAATCTGCTGAAATGAGGAGTGAAAGAGCTTGGCTTTGGAAACATTGGATACTAAACTCTGACCTGCTCTTACTCTGGGGGTAGTCTTGGTGTTTTCTGAAAAAATGAGTAACAGCAACCAAGCTGCCTGTCTCTGCCTGGCTTGCAGAATATTGGTCTGCAAAATGGCTGTGTATTAACTTTACATTAGGTTTACAGTTTATAGCAGTGTCTCAATGGCTACATAATGCATAGAGGCATTCCAGCATCCAGATAATGGAATGGCCCATGGCTTTGAAAGCTAATGTAAGTGTAAGGGATTTTCCTCAACTGACTGCATGATGTTTGGTGTTACTTGTTTCAGATTAGCGAGACCCTACCTCTTCTCCCCAGCACCTAGACATGAAAAGGGAACATTCTGCTTTCTGGATTAATATTTTTTTTAAAATGTTTGTTAGTAAATTTGGCAAAAAATGCAAGCAGAGAAATACAGGGCTAAGAAGCTTAGTCAAAACAAGCTTATTACCCAGAGGAAATTACGGCAGTCTTGAATGTATTAGTGGGCAAATAAGAAAAACTAAAGATATTTTGTTAAATGAGACTTGTTTGGGCTGTCTGCTGGAATCGTATTTTTGGTTAGTAAGTAATTGGCAGGCTAAGCTGCAATAACAATATAAGCATGGTAATAAGATAATGAATGCTGATGGATAGCTGACATAAATTCAGATGAGTGATCTGGCTGGCCTTATAAGAGCAAAGCGTCCTAGTTAATGGGCAGGAAAGGACTGGAAAAATTAATAAGTAACTATACTGAGTGAGGCATAAGAACCAAGTTAACTGCAATAATGTTTTGGACCTACTTTCCTCTGCATGATGGCTGTCAACATGCCACAGTCCTAGGTCATCAACCTCCGGTGAGGAGGCTGAACATCTGGAGTTGACTGGCAGGGTTAAGGTCATCTTGACTGGAGACACGTGATTTGATTTTAGTAGTAAAGATGTGCTAACACAGGCAGCTTATTTTCTGATAAACATATATGGGGGGAGAGCTTGAAGGGGTTGGTCAATAGGGAGAAGGGGAGTATTGGCTGCTTTTAATTTATTTTTTTAGACCCATAAATTCGATGTCTAAGTTAGACAGCCAGGCTTTTAGGTTCCCTCCATAGTTAGCAGAAACAGATAAGCTGCCTCTAGGGCAACTATTCTAGTTGTTCCTGCCTTTCTCTCATCCTCCTTGTCTCAGAGCCCCTAACCAGATTAGTGAAAGGAAATGAAATCATTCCCCAGAACTGGCCAGGTTTTCCTACCCACCCCAAATCCCTCTGGCAGGCAACCAAAGCCCTTGCAGGAACAGAGGGAGATGCTAGTTAGAGAGCTAACATGTCAAACCCAGTACCGTCTGTCACACACAGCTACAAATAAACAAACAAACAAAAAAGTATTTCCAAACTAGGTTAGAACAACCTATACAGCTTTGCTCCTGCCCATGGCAAAACATGATCACCTGCCTTGCTGTGTGCTGAACTGACTCGTGTCACCTCTACTTCCACTATTTTAAGCAAGCTTCTTTCTTCAAAAAGTGCCTGGGCTTATATGGGCACACCTAGATAGAGACAGAAATTAACCATTAACGCCAGAAATATGTAAGTATATATATATTTATTTATTTTTTAATTTTTATAAATCTCAGCTGAGGAGCAAATCCCTGGAGGAGCCCTCACACAGCCAGTATCACAGTTGCTCTTACGCTGACAGCACTGTAGGGCTGAAAACCCCGCAGGCGCTGGGACACCTGATGCAGAGAGTGTGCAGACCTGGGAGGACTTAGTCAGCTCATAAGGCTGATGGGGAACAGATGTAATTTGGGTATAATGGGCAAGCTCCCACAGCTCCATGTTATCCCCACAACAGCAAGAGTGGGCGCCTGACATCCTGCTGGGAGCGGCCCATTGTTGTTCAGCTACCAGAGGCAGTCACTTTCTCCAAGCTGATTTTATTCAAGAGTGGGGCTTGCTGTGAAGTTAATTGTCTCTTTTTCACAGTCTGCAGCAAGCCCCAGGATTTCTGGTTGACACCCATGGCCACAGCCTGCTTGGCAGTGTCCTGTCCCCAGCTCAGGGAGGTGCAGGGGGCCAGGCCTGACCTGCACTGCCCCATTGCTTCAGGGAGCAGAGGACTTCAAGGATCTATGGGAATGTGACTAGAGCTTGGATTTAAAAAGTACTATTTGTTGCTTCATAATCACTAAATCTAGGGGAAAAAATATTAAATCTAGGGTTGGAAGGTGTCTGTATGGTTGAGCACTGCAGAAGAGTGGCAGTGGAGGGACCAGGGTCCCTTCTTTCCTTGAACTCTTTGATCTCAACATCACTGCCACAAACACGGGTATTTTTCACAAACATGAGTGTGTGTATCAGGCAGTGTGCACAGAGGGTGCAAATATGGGACTAAGTACGCCGGGAGCTATACTCTGTGCCAACTCCTACTGCCCTGACTCCTGCTCTGAGTGGTGGCTGGGGACCCAGCATGGCTGAAGGCTGTGGTGGGTTGGGCTGTGCTGTGCTCAGCTGCGGCAGTCAGAGGTGTCACCAGCCCCTGGCCTGGCTCCTCACACCGTGGAGCACAGCCATGGTGGGCCAAGCCACCCCTGTGTGCTGGTAGGTGCCCCAGGGACTTGTTGGATGGTGCCGAGTTCCTAAGGGTAGGGAGAACGGGAAGGCTGGTGCCATTATGCTCCAAAATGGCCTTGGGCAAGATGCCTGATGCAAAGTGGGGAGCCTGAAAAAACTGCTTGAGATGTGCAGCCAGCCCTGGCCTGTCTCTTAAATGAGAACCATCTTTTTTGCTGGGATCATCTATCATACTTGAAAGATTCTGAAAGGCTGTATCTTTCCCCCTAACCATCTTTATCATTTTAATTTAAAAGCTTTTTAAAATTATCACCCAAATAAATGATAAGTAGTGACTGGGTAAACTGCTCTGAGTTCTCCATTAGCACAAACAATGCAAAGTGACTGCGCTCTGTTTACAGAAAATTAATGAACGTAAAAGAGATGAACTGCACGTCATTCTGGTGATTGTAAGTTGTTTTTCATGCAAGGAGGTTTGCAGCTTTATACATTAAATTCTGAGACAAAGGAAACATCTCTGCAATATTAGTAGTTGTAACATATGATTGTATGTGAAGGGAATAGAAATAACATTTATTTTATTTAACGAAGACTAATGAAGTTGTTCTGATCTTTCCATTACAGTTTCAACAAGCTTTTCTAATCAAGAAGATCCTATTTTTTGAAACCTAATTTTTGATTTTAAACTTCCAAAATGCCAGCAGAACAGTGAAATTCAAAGGCAATATTGTAGGGTGTCAGAACTTTTCCAGTTCTAATGGGAAATTGACGCATTTCAGAGGTTTTGTGTTGATTTTGATTAAAAGAAAAAAAACTCAGGCTATTATAGAAAAGTTTGTTTTTCTGTCATGGTGTTTTATCCTTAGGCAAACATGGCAGATGCTCTTTAGTGGACTTATCCACAGCCTGATGGGAAAAGCAGGTGTCTGTCCGGAACCTGATGAGGGCAGGCTACCTTGAGCTTTAAAATAAAGGAGACAATGCTGAGGGATGGAGAGAGGGAAAGAGGTAATCACTGAAACCAGCTCCTGTGGGGGCACCAAAGTAAGCACACAGTCTTCAAATAGTATCATCAGCTCTATAAGCCTGATTACAATTACTGGAAAGCAAATAGGACTAGAGTTTTTTTGGGTGGCATATGTTTTCAGATTCACAAAGGGGCGTGGCTGTAGGAACCCACCCCTCTTTGGGATCATGCAGAGGGAGGACATGGACCTGGACAACCATATGCATAGCTGATAACAAAAGAGAAGGACGTTGACAGTCCATGTGATGTGGCCATCAAAGTCTAAGCTCATGGGCAGGATGGAGTTCCTAAGGCAGGAGACATGAAGCTCCTTAAGTGGGGAAACAATATAAACCTATATCTCATCCATTTCCCAGGCAAATGAGCTAGCAACAGAAACATGGAGGAAGGGAGAAAAGACAGCTCTATCCTTTTATTTCTGCCTGCAGCTGTGCTCCCGAAAACCCTATGAGAATGCCCAGGGGGTGCTTATTGCTGATGGGGGTCTCTGTCTAGGTGGACCTGCCCCATATCCCTCTGTCAGCTGCTGGGTTTCAGATCATGTGTTACAGTGCTCTTTCTAGAAGAAAAAAATGTGGAGTAGTTGCACAGAATATTATTGTCTTAATTTCTGTCATATATATCTTATGCTGTGTTGGTGCTGCCACATAAATCTGCTGTCTAACACCTTCTTATAGCATTAATAGGGTTGTTGAGCCTTCAACATTTTTCACACCTGACAGCTTCTTAGAATGCATCAATTATTTTCCTACCTGTGTTCACAGTTTTGTTGTCATTTGGAGGAGAGAAAAAAAAAAGAGAAGAAAGGAAAGGAAGGATTGATTCTATTTTTGGTTTAAACAGAAGAGCTGAAGTCTTTCATAGCCTTTATATAAGCACAAACCTGATAACTACCAAAGCTGATGGTGAAATCTGAACTGGTGAACTGCCATTTTCAGGCCGGCGGGTGTGAAGCAGAAGAAGCAGGACAAGGAAGTCACACTAAAAATGAGATGAAAAACATCACTACCCGTTAGTGTCATTTCTAGCTGCACTGATGCACTGAAGCACATGTAAACACCCACAGACACACAAAGAAAATGTTTCTGTCCTGTAATGTTTCATTGCGATACACTGGGTAAAATTTCCTGGTTTCATTTATCTTGGGCTGTGAAACAACTGGCTTTTCCCATTTGGTTTTATTTCCTAGAGCCACCTACCTTGTACCCCTCTCCCTCAGTTTCGCTTCTCTCTCCTGCTCTCACCATTAAACAGCACCTCTCCTCCAGCTGAATGCTGGAATGATGCCCTGGAGGTGGCAGGTTGGTGACACCTTCATGGCACCTTCTGCTGTCTCTGGTGCTTTTGAAATGGCACCGTGGTGCACAGTGGCAGACAGGTTCTTGTCATACTCAGGAGCCCTGATGTCATAGTAGCCTTTTCTAACAAAAAAAAATAAAATACAAAAAGGCTTTTGTCACCATGTACTTTGTGTTTTCCCTCAGCAATGTCACTCACACATTTACTTGACTTATTCCTTGCCCTTACACACATAAAACAGAAAGCTGACAATTTCAATAAGTATAGACTTTTCTGCCTAATTGAGATGATTAACATAGACAGCTGAAGTATTAACATAGACAGCTGAAGTATTAGCACAGGAGCTGAACCTAGGTGCTTTTCAGGAATTGCCCATCTATTTGCTGGGTCAGGTTCTGATTATTTGTTTCAACACTTACATATTTGTGGTGCAATGTCGTGGGGTGGATCTGCTTGTGCCCTTCAAAGCATACACATGGAGAGGACACACACACACCCCCCTCACACCCCCACTGCCATGTCCACATGCACACACGTGTGAATACAACCTGCTGCCCCTTCTCGCTCTCATCTACATGCTTTGCAGTACTCGCTGGTGTTAGCCTGAACTGTGGGCATCACACCTCCCTGTGTGCTCAGGAAACAGTATGACCCAGCACCTTGCCCCTAAGGAGCCCTTGGCTCCTCCTAGAGCCTGCATGAGGGACCTGAAATGCTGCTGTGTAAAATGGAGCACTAAAATGACTCCAGATTACATCGCATTTGTAGTGATTGCAGCCAACAGTAACCACTTGGTGACCTTGAGCAAGTCACCTTCACCCATGCCTCTGCCATCCCCAGAAATACAACATGATTTCTGGAAGACCTGCTCCACTGACCATGAACTCTTTAAGGAGCAGAGAGGAATTTTCTTAGGGGTTTTTTTGGTACTTTTGTCCTTTACACATGTGGTGAGGGAATGACAGCATTTTCACACACCAATCACTGCTGGCTGTGGGGTCTGGGGCAGGGAGGGCTCGGCCTGCAGCCCCGGGGAAGGGCATTGAGGTGACCTCTTAGCTGTACCCCAAACCTCCACTCTCTGCTGGTCCTTGTTTCGCCTTTCTGGATGCTGCCAGCAGAGACCCAGCCCCACAGGGGCACTGAGCTTTGCCTGCAAGTGCCAGCTGGAGGTGGCTGGGTGCTGCTCACCCGGCCGGGCTCAGGACTGAAAGCAGTAGTTTGGAAAGGGGCCAAAGCCCACCGAGGCCTATGGCCCTGCTCTATTTCCCAAGAAGTAGCTCTGTCTCCAGCTATTTCCCCCTTCTCCTCCTTCCCTGGCCCTTCTCGGCGTCAGGGGCTGCAGAGGTCTCTGCTGGCTATTCCCACCACCACTTACGAAAAAAAAATAAATCCACTTTTCAATGGAAACAATTCCAGGCATGGCAAAAGCCGATGGGAGCAGGATTTGGCACCTGGGGAAATGGGGTTCATCTGTGGCTCCAGCCAGTGAGGCTGCTCCCAGGAACTCAGCACATGGCTGTGGCTGTGGCTGCAGAATGGGGAGGAACAGGAGAGGGAGGAAAAAAAACAGCCAGGGAAATTATTTACGTGACTTTGATTTCTGCACAAATCTTGCCCTAAAAAGGGCACAGCTGTCACTCCATTTGTCAACATCAGCAAGTAATTATGTAAAGAAAAACATCATTGTACTTTTGACTTTGATGCTTGTTGTATCAGCTGGAGACCGATAGATGGACCAGTTGGATTACGGGAGGTAATCGCATGGTGTGACTGTGCAGAGCTGGAAAGGCTCCTCAGGCTTCAGCTAAGCTTATTTTTTTCCCTAATAATAGAGTGAGAACTGAGAAAGAGAGAGAAAATTAACAGCAGAAAAAGCAGCTCCTCTTTGTTGAATAGACAGTTTAATTTATTCCTGAGCACAATGTACCTGAAGAATGATAAGAAACAACTTTGATATCATGCTAAATAAATAAAAAAGAGGTTACATAACCTAATTTTCTCTGGGTCTTACAACTGTTTCTATTTTATCAGCTTTCATTTAACTGGAGCAAAATTAATAAGATGAGAAAAGTAGAGCTACCTGGAATACTATGAGATTTCTTAAAAAGAACATGTCTGTAAGCTAATTATTTTGTGCCCAGGCTACTGCATGGCAGTCCAGGAGGGCTGACCTCTCCAGCAGCAGCTGATGCTGGGTGAGAGGTGCTGCAGCCCATATCAGGTGCCCAGGCTGGAGTTTGCTGGCAGAGTGAGCAGCTACACATGTTCTGGAGCTGGTCTGGGTGCTCGGGTGACACACGAGGCTGCCCATGTCTTGGAGGTGAGAGGACCAGGGGAGGAGAAATGTCCACCTGCATCTCAGTTAAATGCAAAGCTCAGTGCTCCCAAGCATTGCAACCGCCCCAAGATTTCAAAGTCAGCTGATTAAAACAGATTAAATTGATATACTCTGAGTGAGAGCACAATAAGCCCTTCAGTCAATAATTTCCTCCCATTTCCCCTCTCATTCCCAAGAACAAGAACTAAGGAAAAAAGACAACAAAAATTGAATAAACTTCTAAAAAATATATTTCTAGGTTTTGGTTCTGCTTGATTTAGAGGTGAACCAATGCTACAACTGCACCAAGACGATGACTGCTCTGTGCCTTCCTTCCCCATAGTGTGTGACATTCACGTGCAGGAACATGGAGTCCATCAGTCTGTCACCATCTGAAGGTGGCTCCAGCCATGGCTTTAGCCCAGCTTTTTGGCTTTGGGTATGTTTAAATGTAAAATTCCCCATTAAAAAAAGCAATGGTAGGTAATTAATTTTTTTTTGTCTCCTATTGCATTGCAAATCAGAGAGTGTGTGTATGTATAGAAAAGAAAAAAAAAATCCACCTGTGAAGGGGCTCCCTTGCAGCAGTTTTACTTTTGACAAGTAAAACTAACATTAATCCAAAGAGAAGGGCGTCAGTGTGTCTGATTAACAGCTGAGGTGAGGGGGAATTGCATTACTGCAGAAATTCAGCCTGCAAAGCTGCCGCAGGTTGTAATGCAGCAACATCTTTTGGACTTGATGTTTCTGAGGGGCTTAAACTGCCATGGCGAAAGGGGGAAGGTCCCACCCTCTTCGACTGAGAGGCCCGTTAAGCTGCCATGAACACAGCATGTCGGTGCTTTTCCACCCTTGGGCTGAGTTTAAAGGCTTCTGGTAATGAGCAGACCTGATGCCAGGAGTGCCTGGGAGCTGCTCACCCTCCTTTGGATGGTGATGTCCGTCTGCCAGCCGCTGGTCCCAAGGCATAAATAACTCTCGTAACGGTCTGACATGGAACTAAGCTTCTTACTTTGCATTTGTTGTAACCCTGCTGCTGGAAGTGAACTTGTATATGCAAATTGTACATCAGTAAACAGTGACAAATATGGCCTGATTCTTCAGGCATTAGGCATTTACATTGGTATATTTTATGCTTTGGAAACACAAAATGGGAACAGGAAAATAAATTAGCCAGTATTGGGGGTTATTACACTTGGACTTAACTTTGTTTTTACAAAGAAAGAAACTACTTGGTTTTGCAGCACGTTGAGAGATGCTATCTGTGAAGAAGTAATGGGTGCTTTTGGCTTGCCTCCTGCAGCGCTTACTGTTTCACACAGATAATGATAAAACATGGGTGCATGTGGTTCAGCAAGGCACTAGTCTCCTCTCTGGCCTGCAGTGTGCCAATCGTCCTGCTTGTCCCACAGTGCCGAGTGACACACAGACAGAGGTTACAGAAGAAATTTGCTCTGCACTCCTGCTATCAGGCCAAGAGCACCTCTAGCCTGAAACGTGTCTGAGATCAACTGAGGGAGGCTGGGGTATTCTTCACATCAGAGCCACACTGCAGTACATCCATTGCTGCCAAATTACCTTCACTGTACCAAGAGGCTTTCCACCATAAAGAAGATAATGCAGGAGCATAGCAGGCTGCAGTTTAGCTTTGCACTAGATTGTGGTATAAAACTATATTGCAGATGGTATTTACTTAAAAGACAAGTAAATTTTTATTGTTGTGCCTGCTTGGGATAGACCTAATTAAAAGCTAAGCATAGTGTTTTCCTCTTCATTTAAAATATTACAATTAGCAGCAACATCTGTGTTGTACAATTTATTATTTGTATGCGCAATGTTGTAAAATACACTTTCCCAATGTTATAAACTGGTGTTCAAAAAAACTGCAAATAACTAATTAAACAACATTAAAATGGTAAACTAATTTGGAGTGAGAGAACTCAATATAATTTCTTGTCTTTAAAGTGTTTTTCTTATTCCATTATAGAACCCCAGGGAAACTGCCCTGGGGTGAGCTGGGGCAGGGGGGAAGTGTCCTTTCACCATGTATGAGGTCGGTAAAATACAGGCTGACACATCAGTTGAACTCAACATTGGGATGTTCAATTTGGAGTAGTATCCCATGACTGGTCCTTGAATCAACAAGATTTGAGTGAAACAAGACTTCAGGGAATGATACTCACTGCCTTGAGAGGCACAGTGAGAAGAGTTCATCTCTGCACCTCATGGTACATGGTGAGGACAGTGGCTAAAAAAGTAATTCCTCTCTGGCATAAAATCCTATTTTCCCACAGCTTTTCATCCCCAGAAGTTACTTAATGCAGAACAAGTAGGAGTCCTCTTTGCAAGGACAAAAAGGATTGCTTGCAGTGTACAGCTGTATCTCTCTTTCTGTTGAGCTGGTGTTGCATTCAGGCCTTCTCTCCCTCCTACCTCATCTCCCAGCTCAGTCAATGCCTTAAACAGTACCCTCCTCTTCCATCCATCCTGGTGTTAAACACTGGTGGTGGCTGCACCCTCCTGGGAGGTGCAGTGCTTCCAGAAGACATTTAATCTCATGCTTCAAGGTGCAAGGGCAGGAAGATGAAGACACATGGGAGCCAGAGTAGCTGCTCATCCTCGACCCAGCTGCGGTGTGACTCACTCCCGCAGGAGACTGATTAAGCAGAGGAATACCTCTGAGTGGGTTATAAATAGCCTAGGGAGTACATAGCCCATTACAAGTCAAAGTCAAAGGATGACCGTCATTGTCGTCACTGGCAGCATAAATCAGTCTGTGTGCCTTCACCCAGGGGGGAGTCAGACAGGAGTGCGTGTAAGAGCAGGAATAGCTGCAAGGAGAAACTCCTTCTCTGGGGAATTTCATCGGCCACTCTCCTCTGCGGCTGTGTTACCTGACTGCAGCTCCAGCCCAGCATCAGTAACTCTGGATGGAAATGCAGTGTCAGCATGTTAGCAGACACACTGTGAATAAGCTCGCAGGCAGGACCTTTCAGACCATGCATACTTAATCCTACGTGATTTATGCAGCTGGGGTACAAGGGAGTAGCCTTTTCCACCACTGCAGTTAAGTTTATCAGGGGCTGTGAATTGATCAGAGCCAGTAGAAGCCTGAAAGTATGGCCCTGCTATTAGCGAGCAGAAGTGGGGACACATCCATAGCAGGTCTCTCTTGGAAAGACCCATTAACCTCGCCCACGGGTTTTATCTCATCTCATCTCCTCTCTGTGCTTTTAACCTCAGCTGTGAGCCGTTTCTTCAGCTCTGAGAGTTGATTGCATTCCCAACTCCACTTAAGCTGGCAAAGTATCTTTGTACAGCCAATTACAGCTGCCAGTCATCTAAACTACATAATTTGCATTGATTGGATTAATACAAAGAGTTTTTAGCCATTGAGAACAGAAACTGATTTTCTGTTGCCGTTGCTCACACAGCACCTGCAGACAAAGGCACCTGGGGCTCTCTTTGCCTTCTTGACATCTCCACTCCCCCGGGGTGGCTGGTGCACTTCGGCTCACAGAGGTACCTCCCTGTGTGGTCAGCTAGGCACATTTCAGGGTGTTCCCTCTCGTTTCCCACCCACCAGCAATCACTTTATCAATGCTGTATTTTCTCTGCAAACTTGCCCCTTTTCTCCTATCAATGAGATGAAATAAAAATGCCTGGTGCCTTGACATAACCACGAGAGAAAATATTAAACTGAAGCTCATCTCTCATCAACTGATGGGTTGGGAATTATTTATACAACAAATCAAGCTCTTTGCCTCTGAAATGAAGCCATTTGTCTCCTAAACGGGAACCTCCTTCTGATGAAGAAATCCAAATCCCATTGGCATTACAGCTTCACTTGAACACCACTTCTCTCTGGTAGCTATGGTATTGTATCAGTGAAAGGAGGGGAGAAGTGAGAAAGGGAAAGCTTGTTTTGGAATAAAAAAAAAGACAGTTTCTATTACAGATGGAAGGTGGAACCAAAAACTCTGGAAATCCAGATCAAATGCCATACAAATAGATTCCCTCAGTGATTAATTAGCTGTCAGAAAAAAATCAAATAAACTGTGTTTTCACTGTTTCTTTTGTTGGATCATTTTTGTTTGGCGATCCCAAGGGAAGCCCTTCGCTGTTGCCTGTTGTGAACCACTTTGTTCTGGTGCCCTCTGCTCAGTCCAGGCTTCTCCTGCCTACAGAGAGCACGAAAAGATAACAGAAAAACCTCCATGCCTAAGGGGAACAGTTATCATTCCGGGGGGATTATCACGTTACCTTTTATTGCACTCTTTTGAGGTAGCAGGGCTTTTGCTGTTCAGTTCTTTGCACTGCAATCTGCATTGCTCAGTGACTTCAGGACAAAACAAGTTGCTCATTCTCTTTCATTAAAAATATCCTGTGTCTGGAAGGGAGCTGAGGACAGAAGGGGGAGAGAGAAAGTGTCATGATGAGCATGAATTGCCTCTCTGATCTGGTTTCATCCTAGCATGTGGAGTAGGAAATGTTCTGGCAGCACTGCCAGAATTAGATAGCTTTTAATTACTGTCAGCCATTATTTATGTTTGTTTTATAGCCAGTGTAAGAAAAAAATTGCTCAATAAAATGTTTGTTTCTTGAAGCTATAGGAACTTTCCAGCATAAATAGATACGTATGCAATGGTGTCAGACCTTGCAGCATATAATATACGTTCTTAAGGGAAAAAAATACTATATTGAACCTCTGTGGTACTAATAGTGCTTTTATCTTGTACTAGACACTGTCACCTATATCCTGCTTTGCAGGAGTGTCTGCATGCCGTGTGCTCTGCAAACCTGCAGCTCTGTGCTGAACGTGGTACCTCAGCTCTGCTCACTGCTCAGCTGTGGTAAGAAAGACTGACAGAAATGACAGTGATATAACACTCAAGGAATAATCAGTATCCTCAATTATGTTTGTGAGTGAATCTGGGAGTAAAATCCGCGGCTCTACAAATCTGATCCTGCTGGTCCTTCCTGTATCAGGGGGAAACTGTGGGGCAAGCTGGTGGGTTTAGGAGCCAGTGGCTTTTTTTCTGATTCTTTAAGTTGCTGCCGAGGCAGCTTGCTCTGAAAAGCCTCTCAGTCATCTTGGGCTTGCTCTTACAGCTGCATTCAACACAGCCGGTGCTTACCTTATTTTTCTTGCTCCTTTTTCTTCTAGTCCTGAGGCTACCTGGGGCTGTGCAGAGCTCCTGGGTGAGATGCTTTCATCCCTGCATGAGGGGATCATCATCTGAATGCTGGAGCAGAAATCACAAAATCTGAAATGTATTTCAGGCTGCTGAAAGAGGACCAGCTGTGCCAACAGTGTTTAACAAAATGTCTGTTTGTCCTGTGTCAGTAGGCACCTAAGGCAACCACTTGTTCCTGCCCATCTGCTCCCTGGCTGAGCAGCCTGGACCTGACTGCCAGTCAGGTTTTTAGGTCACCCAGCTGCCATGGGTTTACTTGGAAGCTGAAGAAACCAGAGTCCTCCCAGAAGGGAGAAGAAAGCCTCACCATATTATTTTTCCATGGTTTGTCTTGTGTCATTCTCGGCCAGACTTTCTGGCTGCTGCCACTGGCTCCTTTCTCTAGGAAACTGGGAGCCTTTTCCTCTTACACTCAGGTGGAAAGGGAGAAAATGTATGTGACTGGGACCTGTGTTTATATATAGAAAAAAAATTGGTTAGTGTCAAAACAGTCAGCGACACCTGACATAGCCCTTAGACATACAAAGAAGATATCCACCAGGACCAAGAAATTAAATCTAACAGAAATAAAACTCTGATGCTTGGTGGGCTTTTGGCATATCGGTAGGCAGGGGGCTGCCCTGCCCAGCTCACCTGCTCTCTTTCCATCCACTAACCACCACCACACCAGGGACAGGAGCATGCTGGAGTCCTTTGCTCCTCTATCAAACTGGGGATATGCTTGTGGAAAAAACCCCAAAATGCAGCAGAAGTATTGCTTGTGCCCACACAGGATAGAAATGACCAGTCCTGCGGAGCCCAGAGGAGCTGTGCTGCGTTCAAGCAGCCAGGTATCCAACCTGCTGATTCTCACTTTTAACTCAGGTCAATCTCAAGGGTCACAGGAGACAAGAGGAGAGCAGAAAGGAAAGGTTTTGGGGTAGAGCTATTAACGAATCCTTGAAAAATATTTTTTCCACTCTTGCTGCTATTACAGATTTATTTTTTTTAACACTCAAACTGATTCCTCTTTCCCAGACTCGGATTTGATTTAAAGTGCTGTTAGGCTTCTTAGATCTGGTTTGAATTAGCCTGTTCAGACAAGCCTGCAGGCAGATCCCATTAGCACCTACTCTTTCTCCTACTGTGGTGAAGTTCCTTTGCGTGACCGACCTGGAGGGGGATGAACGGCTGGAAGCGTAAACTCGGAGACAAGCAGGGACCGCAGTGCTGAGCACACATGCAGGGACCAGCTAATTCACCCACAGAGGCTGTGTAGGTAAAGAGAAAATATCACAAATAGCCAGACAATGCAGTGTAATAGGTACCTACTTGTCTCTAGTTCTAGAATATTTGCAACTTCTATTTCCCTTACTTTTAGCAAATGCACTGATGCATTACATGTCTAGATAATTCTTAGGAAAGTTCCTTGTCTAATTTTTTTTTCTTCTGTGAAATCTTTTAATAATTCAAATCCAACCTAGAAAATCGCCGCAAGGGACTTTTTCCCTTCTCATCTGTGCAGCAGAGAACCTAGACCCTGCCTCTCTGATGTTAGACTACTCGAGACTCCTCCTTATGAATTATTAGACCTAATTTAGCTTTTATTAATTCTGCTTTTTCCTAATTTTAATTCATGGACCAAAGAGACTGGCTGGTTGACATGATCCTCACCACAGACAATCCATCAGCCAAAATCAACCTATGCTTTACTGACCATCATGCCTGTTAATTTTGGCTAAGCTCTTCCATAGAAGAGCCAATTCCAGAGAATTATCTGCTCCATAGAGGCAGCTCTGATAGCAGTAATTCAATAGGAAGTTATGGATTTCAACACTGCAGATCACCATGGTGCTCCATGCCTCAGGCTTCAGGTGGGCTGGCAGAGCAGGGGAGGTTATGAACTTACTGAAGAGTAAGGAATTGTATATAGTAGAAGGTATTAAATAGCACAGGCAAAACTTAACAGATTAATCTTTCTTCTTTGTTAACATAGGCACCTGGAAAAATGGAATTTATCTAAAATTATACATATCAATACATGCATACATATATGTATATAAATGTTATTCATATTGATTTCAACGGAGGGATATTGGAAATGCACACCTTTGCTTTCCAGGGCTACAGTATTTCACAATTACAAAGTTCAGATTCTCCCACTACATAATTGCCAGGATGAAAATTATTCTTTGGTTCCTTTCCTCCTCTATAGTGTTAATTTTTTGATGTCAAATGTGATGCTTTTGACACATAAAAACTACTAATTTGTAAATAAATTTCGTTTTATGCTTTTCTATGGAGTTCAGCACCATCAAGTCAGAAAGCCCTTCAAAAGTTGCTAGGTGACACTGTCATATCTCAGTCTGATGAACAAATGAGAGCTCATAATGTTGATGCAGTGACTTCAAGCAAACACGCTGCTTTCATTTGGGCTTTTTTTTTCCACAGATCATTGCTGGTTTGTTATGAACTGCAAGCAAATGAAGTGATGTTGCTAAATCTTGTAATCTTGTATATGTAATCAGATTGATTTCTGTCTTTGTCTAGTGGTAACTTCGTAAATCATTTGGGTAGAAAACAAAATAGGTTGCACGAAGGAGGAGTACAGTGTCATTGGGTGAAACCAGACATTGAAACCAGGATGTTTAACCAAGAGATAAAGAACTGAAAGACTTGCAAAGGAGATAGACCAGATGAAATCAGCCTTGGGGGTGGGAGATAATCGAAGAGAATCCTGTCTCGTGAATAAGCAATCAATTCCTGGGAAAGGTGGAACTGTGGGTTAGTGTTAATGAATATGTATGAGAACGATGTACATAAGGAACCTGATCCATGGCAAGGGACGCACGACCAGAGGAGCGATTCCCCGTGTGCCCTGCGCAGCAATAACGAACGCCTGCTTAATAACAGCCTGTTGTCATTGAGTTAATTATATTGGGCATCGTACCCAGCCACACCAAACTCCCCACACAGTGAGGGACCTTAGAAAGCAAGGGTGTTCAGAAAGCTCCAATTTCTGTTTCACAAGCAAGCAAGGTCCCACATACAAAACAGGAACATATATGTGTACATGTGTGCTTGTGAACCCAGGACAAAGGAGTCAGTTCTGATGATACGGATCCTTACTCAGAACAAGTGTATTTTTTTCTGGCTCCTTCCCAGTAGCTGCAACCATAATGGCTACTATTAGAGATTTATAGCAGGGAAAAGGATGAAAAGAGCAAACACCCATTTTTTTCACATAATTTTCCTTCTTCTATTGTTTTTTTTTCTTAAAACAAACATTTTTTGATTTCTTTCGCCTCTGTTTTGAAAGAGCAATGGTACTACATCGACTCGGTGTGTTCACAAAGTGTTTCCACTTACATGGAATTGGTGAGAAATGTATTTCTAACAATTTCCCTGCAGGCAGGAACCTATGGTGCCGGGAAATGTCTCTCAGTAGGGCTGGTCTACAGCAATATCGTGAGTTTGAAAGGAGGCTGTCGATGGGCTTTCAAGGCTTTGGCTTGGCTCTCTGTAGCAACCTTTCTGCGATCCAAATTGGCATTGACTTGAGATGTGTTCCCGTGCAGGGTAAACAATAGCTTAAAGCAGCTGCTAATTAGCTCCACTCTGCTCTGCTCTTGCTTTTCATGTCTAGATACCTCCTTCAGAAATAAGAAGCAGAAGGAAAACATCCAAGCAGAAGAATCAGAAGGCAAAGGAAAAGAAATGGATGGGGACTGCAAGTGAAAAATTAATGAGGAGAGACCTCATTTCACAAAGCTTATATAAAGCTGGGCTGCATCTGTGCAAGGAACGGTGACCCAGAAAGAGAATCTGTAAAAACGTAGAGCAAGGTGCAAAACTCGTTAGCCTCTTTCCCTCTGAGAAGCACCTACATTCACACACAGAGATCCCTTGTCTATGGCCACTGCGAGCTCATCTCTGAAATTTCTACCTTGCTTTCCCTCCGCTCCAGCAGGTCCTGGCTCCGGAAGGAGCAGGGCTCTCCGTGGTCCTGCAGGTCACCGCTGTGTGTGAGTCCAGAGAAAATGATGTGGGCTCAGCATGGCCTATCTCATATTTATTTTGGGATATCAAACGTCTTTACGCAGCCTTTTTTTCATTTCCGTTCCTTGCATATATATATATATGTATATATATATATACACACACACACACACATAGCATTTAGCTTCTGGCCAAGATGAACCCCTTTATAACGCTGCTGATGCCCATCTGTCTTCCTGATGAGAATCCCTTTTCTGGAAAGCTTGGGATTGTTCCCAGTGTAGGTGAACAGGTAAAAATCTGTGTTTCTGGGTGCAGCAGAAATCTGCAGAAAGTCACTGTCACTGAAAAAATATTAAGTGGCACCAGGATAGGATTAGAACAGATGAGGAATATTCCTCATTATTTTACAATTCAAAACCTCAATTAGCGGGCATGTCTTTTTATAATTGATCTCAGAAGAAAAAGACCTCTTGTACCTTACATGACACGGCTGAGAATCTCACCCCAAATGCTTGATTACTTGATACCTGAAAACAGAACTCTTCATGGTTTGCCTGGAACACAGCAGAGCATCTGCAGGAGTGCCAAATCAGCACACCAGTCTGAGCTAGACCCCTTGCTCAGTTGTCTGCTGCCCTGAGTGGAAACTCTAAAGTTTTCATTTTAAATAATTCTCCTGTCTTCTATATTAAGAGCAGCTCACCTCTCTGCTATCAACCAGTCTCCAGATATTAACTCAACACTTACCTCTCCTGTTATTTCTCCTGCCAATCTCTGCCTTACAGTTCAAATCAAGGGATCGAGGCATCATCTGCTATTGCATTGCTTAAGCATTTTCTCTGAGTAGCATCATCCGTTAGCAGTCAGTCCAATTTGACTGTTTCCAAACCAGAAAGGACAGCTGTCAGCCACCTCCCAGAACAGATTCAAAGGACATAATCAAGAAATCTTTTCTAAGTTGTTCAAAGCTGGTGCTTATCACTCTTCAAAAGACTAGGAAGACAATAAACTAGCCAATTAACTCTAAAGGACAGGTGTAATCTGAGTATTTAGTGTCTCGGTAATATTGACTGGCAGGATTTAAAGGAATTTGAATGCCACGTATGTCAGGTGCTAGACTGGCAGGACATGAAGCAGTGATGATAAATATTTGTACTTGTACAAGAAGCTAATTCCAGTTTATTTTCTGTGGTGTTAACTATTGAAATAAGTAATATTTAAAACTTGCACTTTGTGAATCTGTTCAGATTTCCCTTTGAAATAATCTGTTGGTGCTCATAAGGTTCCAAGGAACCACCAGAAAACATCAGGGATTTCTACTGATGAATCTGATCTGGGCTTGCCTTACAATTGGCACCAGCATTTCTCGCCCTCTTCTGCCTCTGTTAATGTCCCAGATACTGATTCTTAAGGCATGCTTATTCACATATCACTTGTGTCAGATAGGGCAAAGGATTATTATTTCGATTTACAGACTAGGTGTGCAGCCACAGAGAGACTGCTCCGCACCGCCTGGGGGTATTTAGCTCTGCCAGCATTGCTGAGCAGCTCCTGCAACTGCTGAACCCCAAAGCAGTGAGTTTGTGTTCCCAAGTGAGGGCTGCCCAGGGCTGGCAAGGCAGCCTCACCCCGGGTGTTTTAGGGCATTTATGTATTCTGGTTTTAAGAATGCTATTGCAGAGAAGAGACTATTAAACCACCTATTGCACAGTCAGGGCTAGAAAAATACCCACTTCCTAAAGTCTGGCTTCTTTCTGTTTTAGCAGCACATGATCTCTTTTGCTGCCAGCACCTGCATCTTTCTGACCCTGGGAGTGCTGCGCTGAGGGAAGAGCATCCCGAGGGGCTGGCTCAGGAAAGCCTGGGTAGCCAGCAAGTGACTTCTTAACCTCAAGACACTAATTAAAAAATGCCCTCGAGTCAGCTCCAAGTTAGATAACAAAACAAAAGGCCCCTGGAGGCCTGGAGAGGGATGGATGTTCAGTAAATAACAAGACCTATAAGACCTTACTGCTGGTGACAGGCAGATAATTTCAATATAAAAATTGAAGTTGTACTGAAACTTGCTAAAAACCACTTACAGTTTCTTTTTTTTTCAGAAATACAGGTAAACTTTTCATTTTCCTCTTCCCAAATATCTGATTATTTAACAGAGCTAACTATTTATTACTGGCTTAACAAAGAACGAACTATACACAAGTTAATTACAGTATTTTTACAATAAACTCTGTTTTGCCTTTTGTGAGCCGAAAGAATCTTTTCAATGCTGACAGACAACTGATTAGAGTTAGATAAACAGTATTAAGCAGACAAAATATGTCTTGACTGTGAGCATTTAGAGGATTCTGAATAATTTCCTATCCCTTATCAACCTTTAAAAGGATTTTCATTAATCACTGAACAGCATAGCTAAATAAATTGCAAAACAGAACTTTGCCAGTAAACCATTGACTTTGGCTATCTGCTTTTTATCAAACACAACTAATTTGTACTTTAACTTATTTCCTGGTTTGTTTAGGTGACTGTAACTTTCAAGTATGAGAATCACAGAATCACAGCATGTTAGGGGTTGGAAGGGACCTCAAAAGATCATCCAGTCCAACCCCCCTGCCAGAGCAGGACCACCTAGAGCAGGGCACACAGGAACACATCCTGTCGGGATGCTTTTTAAAGCATTGCTATATTTAACAAATAGAGCATATCTAAGCACACACTTCCAATGAAATAGTTTTCAAACTTTTGATATTTGTAGTCATTATTATGAAGGTTAATGATGATAGGAATAATAGCAAGCAATAGGTGCTGAAACTCCTACAATAGAAGAGCAGCAAAGTGGATATGAAGCTTTAATGCACTGACATTTATATGCATTTATTATCCTAGCATTTTACTAACTCCACAAATTTTGTCCTGCTTCAAGATGTCTGCATTTTTATACCAAAAACAGTGTATAGAAAGCTGATGCTTTGAAAATGGACTGGTCTCATTAATTCTGCATGATGATACAAGTTTTGCTATAAGCCATGTGACCTCTATTTCAATTGATATAGAAAAAACCCATCAATTTCTATATAGTGGAGGTGATACAGAAATACAGAAAATCTAGACTGTAGTGAAAATGATTAAGCCAATGTAATTAGAAAAAATGTGAAAATATCAAAGACCTTCCCATTTCTTAGTATACACAGGAGCTATCTCTGTGTCATTGAATGCAGTAGAGGCTTTGCCATTGACAGCAGAAGAATGAATATCGGGGTGGTGGGGCACTGCCTTCAGCACAGCACCCACCTCTCCTTCCACACGAGAATTCCACTTTCTCTTCCAACCTGCTCTTCAAGTCTAGTATGTGCTAATAAAATTGCTCTAATAAATAAATGATTACTGACCCAAACTTAAAAATGTAGCTTTCTTCCTCAAAAAAATAAAAATTATGAAGCTCTCCAACAAAAAATTTGTCTTTTCAAATGCTGTGATTAAAAATCCAGTTTCAGAAACACGTAATAAATATAAACCAGAGAGAGCTCTTAAAGAAGGGCTACAGCTGATTTCCCTGTACAGCCTGTCTTTTAGTTTTACTGGTTGCTAAGATACTAGCAGTATTACCTTTCACTATGTCTTTGGGATTTGAAGATATTTTTATTCCCTTACCCCCTGTAAAACCTCCTCCATGTATTGCATCCATGCCTTTACCTACACCTTTCCTTTCAGAAAGAGCGGGTGGAGAGTGTAGGTGTGATTCTCCATACACATAAAGCCATAGATGTCCAGTTACTCCAGCAGAGCACTCCTACCTTACAACCACTTGCAATCTGGCCTGGTAAATGCAACTGCTTTATTTAGAAATTAAGTTTTGAAGTTGTGTCATACCAGGTAATGTAGACTCTTCTATAAATGCAAATAACTTCACTGTCCTAAGAGATGCCAGAATTATTTTATATGCAGGTTCTGATTTTCAAAGTTAACTTCTGAATTCTATGCTCAAATACCTGATTGCCTCAATCAAAATAATTTTTATGTCTAAAAGTGTTTTAATGCTCTACCATCAGCCTTGAACTATCACAAAGCCTCCAGGTTGGGGAAGTTACCTTCAGGGTTTTATAAACGATGATGTCCATTTCCAGGAGAACTGAAGAAGAAGTGATTTGAAAGAAACTCATTCTTTAAAGTTTATCACTCTCACTAAGTGTGATTAAGCACTATATAATTTAACATTATTTGCTGACAGAAAAATCAAAGCTTTTGCCTCCAAGCATGCTGACATTTACAGCAGTGGAGAACATTTGCACGTTTTATGCTTATAATAACAGATGAGGTATGAAATGGATTCTGATAATGCTTTGAACACCATGGAAGTCTTGTCATTTATCATAGCATATGAGTTTGCTTTGGATCCCTATCATTATCGTGATATATTCCTATGCAGCAGAAGTAAAGAAAAGCTTTATTTTGATGATGGATGGTGGATGAATCTTCAAATGTCCAGTAAGCAGGTTCTCTTCAAGTAAGCCCCACTGTAGTGCTAATTTCTCACAGTTCATTTGTTTTGTTAATAAAGAGTTGGGTAGACAAATAGCTGTTGTGGATTGTCTGTAACACCTTATTGCAAAGACATCAGATTGATTCTCTTTTGAGATGCACTACCATCCTATATGTCTGTGAAACTCTGATATATCACAGTTACATGGAGTAATCTCAAGAAACTGCAAATCAGTCTAAATTTTAAATGAATGCAAGTCAAATGCACACACAGTGCCAGAATATTCCTTTTAAATAAATTACTTTCCAAATCAGTATTAGGATTTAAAATATGTATTTGGTGTGTGCTTAGACTCTTTTATTGAAAGGTACTGGAGAGTTATAGATTCCTTTGGACTGTAAATTTGAGCTTTTGGGGTTTTTTTGTCTGAGAACTAACAGCTGCAAGCACAGTTCTGGCTCCTGATATCTCTGGGCTATATTCCCGTCTTACTGTGAAATGAAAGTTATGAAAATGAGTAAAGGATCTTAAGAAGACATTTCCATAATTCATATATGTTCAAAATTTTTGAGAAATCATATTTAAATCTTTGCATCATCATCTCCTCTCAAAACAAGATTAAAAACAAAACTATTTTAGCCTATTACAAGTGTGGGGCCATTCTTCACAGTCCTCCGCACTTAACCAAGAACCTACACGGATGCATACTGTACTCATAAAATGTGTTAGATAGACACTTCAAGCCCTAAGTGACCTCTGAACAATGATTGAAAGTAATTTAAGAATTTTGTTTGGAAATCTCCAGGAGACCTTGGACATGTTCATGTTACTCCTTTATCATGGTGCACCCCTGGTCTTGGTACTTACTAGTCCATCTTCTCTCTCTAACCCATGTACACAGTAACAGAATGAAGAATCTGCTGTCCTCTTCAAATCCCGATTTAGACCATGACATTACTGTTCACAAGCTGCCTAAACATTGTGAAAGAGGAACCATTCAGATAGAGCATGTATAGATGTTCTTCCTGGCAAAAGTCCTTAGAATTGAAGTATTAACAAAACAAGATGAGCTCTAATAAAATTTCAGTTGAATCCAGCTAATTTTAAATGAGCTCTATTGACCTGCCTGCAGCCTACTGATTTACATTTGTGGTTTTTGAGTAAAACCAATAAAAGTACAAGAATTCCCCAACTGATCTATTTGAGGTTTAATAGAACAATGTTAGTACAATAGGGAGGGATACCAGCATACAAAAGGAAATCCCCAGCTGTGTTTAGCTTATCTTCCAATGTATTGGATAATTATTTTAGTGTTTGGGAATAATACATTATTTGCATTTGAGGTTCTTAAAATGCCCACCATCTCATGCAAAAAATGTTGCCCAGGAAGACCAAAGTATCTGCTGACCCACTGGAACAGCCCATGGAAGTGTTAAGCATAGTAGCTATTAAGCCAGTGCATTAACCTTTAGAGGTTAACCCAGGTTTGCTTTCTAGATAGCTTCAAATTCTTACAGGGACTGCAGGCAAAATGGAGAACAAGACCTAAACAACTGAAACCATAACTGAGACCTCTGTCAAGTTTCCTGTCAGGGTTATCTGAAGCAGTTTAAGAGATTAGCTGTGAATCTTGTGCCAGCCTCGTGATGAGGGTAATAAACTATGGCAGAGAAAAGGCCCCCAGGACTGGCAGCAATGATGTAGAATAGAATAGAGCAGAATATTTCACTTAAAGACCTACAATGACCATCTGGTACAACTGCCTGACTAATTCAGGGCTCACCAAAGTTAAAGCATTATTAAAGGCATTGTCCAAATGCTTCTTAAACACTAACAGGATTAGGGCATCCACCCTCTCTAGGAAGCCTGTTCCAGTCTCCACCACACTCTCTGTAAAGAAATATTTCCTAATGTCCAGTCTAAACCTCCCCTGGTGCAGCTTAGAGCCACACGTCCTGTCACTGGTTCCCAGGGAGAAGGGCTCAGCACCTCCCATCTCACGTCCCCTCATCAAGGTCAAAATTCAATTTCTGTGGAGCTAAAACTTGGCCTTTTAGTTGTAGTGATGATCATTTATGGAGCTCTTCTCACCCGCTGAAGAACACAATAACCACACAAGTTCTCCGGGCACTAACATGGAAAAACCTGCAAAGTATACCTGAAGGTGGGAGTATGCTTCAGGAGCTGCACTGGGAATGGTGAATAAATAACCATTGCCTTCAATGTCTTCAGACAACAGACAGCTACCCCTCTGATATTTTTGGAAAAATAATGACTCAGACTCTATCCAATCTCAGTCTTGTTTATGTAGCTGAGAAAATCAGGTGTTATATTAAAGAGCTGGGCAGCAAATTCTGTTCACAGATCTCTCATGTACTGATAATTGCAGCAAGTTCCAATCACCAGCCATATCAAAAGTACTTTGTAGATCTTCAGCGTTATTTGGTCAGCTCTCTAAATCCCACCCTCTGCGATCATTATCTTCAAGAGTCTCTTGTTTCTGCGTTTATATTTTTACTCATCAGTGCTTCTCATAAGTACCTAATCATGCCATATCCTGCCTGCAGTAACCTTATCCCTAGAGCAAATAGCTCTGTACTTGCACACCACCTCAAAGTGCAATCAAACAAATGAATTAAACACTGCAGCATCAGCCAACAAAGCAGCAAAATATACACAATTCATCTTGAGAAAAGTGGTTTCTGTGCTGGAGCACAGTGCACACAAAGTTGTTTTTATATTTTAGAGATATATAGGAAAAGAGAACAAACTGGATTTCTCCCTGAATGATTCTGAATATTAGACTGAACAGTTATTGCTGACATAAGTAGATACCAGCTATAACTGTGAAAGACCACATCTCCAACTTGCTGTGCTAAGATGGGCATGAACAAAGAGTAGTTCCTGCACTTTGTATTAAAAAAACCTGAACAACGTGCCTGTGTTGAGAACATGATGGCTGGCTCTTCACTGACCATTGCAAGCAGCCTGGGACTGAACCTATTACTCAGCTGATAGACCTGGTAAGTCAGCTCCTGTTCACCTCCATATGAGCTATCACCTTCAGTTTGTCATGTAGGTATAGCTCTGTATAGCTCAAAGCACTGTTGTACATGCAGTATCATTATCATAATAATATCATAGACCAAAATAAAAAGTAAGCAGTAATTTCACAAAACCCCATTAATTTTGGTGTTTTATAGTCCAAGTCTATGAAATGTTGAATATTATCAGAGGATACATTAAAAAGTAAGACACCTGTTCTGTTGCAAAGCATTCACACACACACTAATGGAACATATATCTTGACAGTATTATTAAATATGTCTTGAAATAAAAATAAGTTATCTTGGAAATCCAGTTAGGTCTAAACAACCCATTTAGTAAATATACTTTCCCTCTTGTGGGGAAATTAATTGCAGGGCTTGCTTTCTTATTATAGGCTTGCTTTCACTGGAAAAAATAATCTCTAGATCCTACTTCCCAAAGGGACTGATAGTCTCAGCTAATTTACTTCATGATCAAAGGAAATTGCCTGTTCACCATATTTTTAACACAAGATAGTTCATGGTCGCTGCTCACCCAAGAGCATAGAAAAGATCACACAGTTCAGCAGTGAATATAGGTCCTGAACTATGGCAGCATCTGTTTTGGAGGAGGAATGGTATCATCATCACCCAGGAGGAGAAATATCAGGGGAAAGCTTTATAAAGCTGTGGAGCCAGCTGGGATGCAGAGGCCAGGTCTTGCCTGATGCTGCCTTTTATTTCTGGTCATTTCAGCTTTCTCTCTCCTCACGTATCAGGGTTGCTTTCCATCTATGTTGCAAACTCTCAAGGTAAATTAATCCATCGGACCATTTTGTTATCATCTAGCACTCAACAGAAGTAACAGACTGTGGGTCTAGCTGTAGAAATATTTAAGGCAGTCACGTGAATTTGGATTATTTCTTTCTTTTAACTGAAGTAAATACTTTTTGGTTATAACTTAGAAGCTACTTAGAGAGGGACTGTCTTCCACTTGTTTCATCCCCTGACACAGCAAGGACTCCATCACTATAGAGCTCTTAAGGGCAATTTTACTGGAGATCATAAGCAATCCTTCCTTCATTGCCGTCTTAATAGGAACCTCCTTTAATTACACGTCATTTACACAAACCTCTGCCTAGCTGTCAGGGCAAAATGCATAGTAGAAAGGTTTTGCAGAAGCTGTGTTGAGAAAACATGAAATTAATTCTTGGTTTTGAATTCAGGAACCTCTACAGGTCTTCAGATTTGCTTAAACATAACCTGTCTGGCCCTTTTCCACATATGGTCACATTCAGCTGAATATGTTACCTAGTTTTTATGATAAGCATTCCTATAGCTTCGCCTACTAGATAAAGGAGCAGCCTCTGAAAACATGAGTTTGACACTCACAGATGACGATAGGAAAACCACTTCTCTGCCTCTGTTTTTATCCTCTCCACAACATGCCAAGTCATGACCATGTGACATTTATTGCTATAAAAACACTTCACATTTTGTAATAAAATGTATAAGAAATTGACATCTTCTTTAAGTTCAAGGCAAATGGACCATTTAATGTAAAAACATGGCTGTGAATTGTAAAGACTTAAGATCAAGTCTAGTCACCCAAAGTCCATTCCCATCTAGTGAGCAAACATTTGAGCAATCTCACACTTCATTAACAATAATCTCAGCTATGCCTAATTTCCTTCATTTTGTACATCATGCAAAAAATCTTTCTGAATTGCTTTACAGCTGACAATTAATACTTTAACAATTACAGTTCTAGGTGTGCTCCTGCTCTGGCTACCAGAAATCCCAGTGGCAGATATCCTACTCAGTTTTTCCCAATTGTTTTAAAGTAACATCTGGAAGCCTCTAGTTACTGTAACTAGTATAACACACACAGAAGTTAAATTAGTATTTGTTAAATAGGTTATTAAACAGACTTTGTACGTTGTGATAGGTAGGAAATAGCTAAAATAATATAACATATAAAAAAGGCAAAATATCTACTTAAATCAGAACCAGTGGTACAAAAGTAGAGGTGGCTTGAATTTAAAACATAATTAAGATTTCACCGTCATTAGGAAATGGTCTTACTAGTCAACATTTCTATAAGAAATACCAAAGTCACCTTTCATTGCATTGCAACAGGTAGTGACAACAGTGAAATTTTATGTTGTTTTTTTCCCTGCATCTTGCTGCCGTGAGATACTGAAAAGGATGAACACATTATGCATATTTTGGTCATTCTACACCACATACTTACTGCAATGTGATTAGTGACCTTCATATATTGCTTGTCAAAATCTCCATTATTGAGATCTCCATCAACTACTAAATGTAACCAACTGTGGGGAGGAGCATGATTTATACTTGATTGAATGCAGCAACACTATATAATAATACAGGGAATGGAATAAAGAAACTGAATTTCTTGATTAAAAAACAGGGCTAACTTTAGAATTCTAGACCATAAATCCTTGAGTCTGACTTGTTATATCTGTCTACTTTTGTAGGTATGAAGATGTAGACTCCACTTATCCCTGAGTTATCCTGTCAGTTCTTGCAGTTCAGTATTTGCATGCGTCAACTTCATAAACTCGTTTGTCCTTTTCTTAACAATATTGGGTCAAACCACTGCCTGCATAAAAATACTGAGCTTACTGTTCAAATAAAACAGACTATAGACCTGATATTGTTATATGTATAAAGTCCATATAATAAAAATCAGAACATTCTCTAGTCTCTTTCTGATGCTGTCATTCTGCAAATACCTTTAGTACCAGGAGGTAACAGGTTTTTTTCTGGGCAGAACTGTAATTTTTAAGTTAGTAAGGTCTTTTCAAGACTTTGATAGTAAAAACTAGAGTGGAATGTGTTGCTCTAAGACTTGGCTTAATACGGACTGGATTCTCTTTCTATTACCTCAATTGTATAACAACATTGAAACATCATTAGTACAATTACTCCCTATTACTTTGAAATAAAAATACTTCTGGTGAAAGAAAGTAGTTGTACATTTTTCAGCAACTATGTGATGCTCATGTAATGTTCCCCTAATGAGACAAAACGAGAAAGATCAAGAAGTCACATGATGACAAAACTCAAACTGTATATGCACTTCGGAAAAGTTGCATATTAGAGACGTTATTACACTAATCCAACAAGTTTGTAATTCCACATGCTTCTCTCTTTCCTTTTGTAGCTAGCATCATGGTTAAGTATAAATAAACTTTGTATTTTTCCTGTGGTATCCTCCTCCACAGGGGCTGTGGATCCCATTTCCGAGTGCTTCCTCACAGCGTCACTGCACTCACAGATCGTCGATGGCTTCCATGGCTAAAATTGTGAGCATTATCTTTAGTCCCTTTGCCACTGTCCTGCCCAGGAGTTGTTACCTTGCTGGGTACAAGGGGGCAATGGCCAGAGAAAGGTTCTGCTGAAGAGTCTGTAGCAGTAGATTCTTCCTCTGCCCACCTGTTAAAGAAATAGTAGCCTTCGTCAGGTGTCCATTTCCTAAGAGGATTCATTTCAGAGGCAGAAAGTCCCTGACTTTCTGTGTCCCCATGAGACACAGCTGCTGCTGCCGGATGTAAAAATGGTGACACACATAAGTGGCTGATATTTTGCTCAAGGTCATCATTAGATGCAGGTGATGCTACAGGTGCACAAGAAGTAGTTTGGTTTCTTGATCTCAATTTCTGGATTTCAAGATCCTGTTGCTCTCTAGGAAGTTTATCTAGTTGCTGTGCTTTCAGAATCAGAGATGCTCCAAAGGTTCCTCGTAAAGCAAAGATAACGAACCTGATGAAAGAGGAAGAGAATGGATTGTTTTACTAGTGGGTTTCTTCCATAATCTGCATCACGTAACAGATCCAGTTGTTAATGTTCCATCACTCTAGAGGCATCTGGTAGACACCTTATACCTGGTGGATGAAAGTTGCCTCCTGAATCTTAATGCAATATGTAACTATACACTTCTCTTGACCTGTACAGTCAACTACACATATATAAATACTAGATAAATGATAATGGAACCATTTGATAGTTGAACAGTGCAAGAAAGATACACAGAACCTCACCAAGAGGTGCAGTATTTGAGGAGATTAAGATTACATTTATGCTGCTAAAACAGATTAAATAATGGATCTTAATTTGGTAGATAACATAAAACCAGAAATGTAAAAACCTTAGCTTGTGGATTTGCTCAGGAAGCAGTAAAAAAAGTGTCCTACTTGTCCTTTGCAGGACAGAGAACTTGTACAGTTATATACTGTGTGCAGTGAGAGAGCACAATCCTCTCTCCATGTCGTGTCAGTTTTGTCGGGATACCATTCTAACAGGATTTGACCTTTTTGTACATGGCCTCAATACACATTTTAAGACAAACATAGGGACTCTGAAACTGCATTAATAAAGCTGCCATCTTCATGTCCTACTGGTAAATATATGCATAAATAAGTATAACAAGATAAAAAGTCTAACAAGCTAGACTAAGTACAGAAGGGGTTTTTAAGGCAAGGGATTTATCAGGCCTATCTGCACAAGTAGGAGTGGGTAAACAGACATTTGGTGTGACTGTGCTCTGACTGGTCTACCCCATAACATCTCAGCTCTGGGAACTGTGCAGTTGCTACTTATGGTTGGGCAGCTGAAAGCACAACTACAGAGACCCCAGATCCATCTGCACAGATCTGGTGTGGATCTTGTTGTCCTCTGCCTTTGCTCTCAATTTCTCCTCTGTGTCTTCTGTGCAAACTGCAGATGGACCAGACAGGAGGACAGAGAAGGGCAGGAGAACTGTGTCTTCCATCCCGCTAACTGCTCTCTTCCCACAGCCCTGCAAGGTGCAAAGCTTAATTACCTGTAGGGGCTCTGCAGGGCTTCCTGGCAGAACACAGTCTGCCTTCCTCAGCTGGAGAAATATATCCAGACACAGCATCTTCCCTTGGTAATGAGTGAACGTGAAATTCAGACCAAGATGCGGAAGCACAGAGGATGCACTGCAAAGTACTGATGGCCAGTGGCCCAGGAAAAGCCTACACATGGGCAGGGCACAGGCAATCCCCCACAGAACACCTGCAGTGTCTTGGAAACATCAGCCAACACAGAAGGCAGCAGCAAAAGGAAGAACCAAGAAGAACAAAGATTTTAACAAAACCTCTTAGAAAGAAACCAGAATCTCAAGCCTCCAGCTGGTTTCCGAAGGAGGTAAGAAGCAGGCAGTGTGGTGAGATGAACCAATTGAAGCTTAAAATTAAGTGCATTTTAACAAAGGGTGGTTTCACCACTGCTGTGATATGATGACACAGCTAAATTGTAGCAGAAACTGGGGGCTGGATGTTCTGTGAACTGAGGACTCTGCAGAAAATAACCTGGGGTACCTATATGAAGGAACAGCAGTTTTCCAAATTTGAAGATCTCAAGGTACAAATCTTTAAGCTCAGTATCCTGCTGAGGCAGCAACAATCTTAACCTTGTTGAATTCCCAAGATGGAGTTAGGAGTTCTCTAATCAGATGTTTGATGAAGCTCTCAGTAGAAAGCTCGGGCTCAAAAATGACACCGTGAATGAGGGCTGATAGGAAAAGAAAAACCACACAGGAGCAAAACAGTCTGGAAAATGATGCCCTGCCTGGAAGACATGAGACCTTACTGACAGTTGTGTTGTTTATCCTGACCTGAAGCTACATAATGTAACGTGAAATCACAAGAGCACCTCACATGAGGAAATAATAATAACTTGAAGAAAAATATTACATAGCCTTAAAGATTCCTTTTTAGACAAAATTAGGGCTCAGATTCTAATGCTTTAAAATTCTTAAAAAATCAGATACTAAAAATATTTTTCAGATTCTTCCAATACCAGTCTGCTGCAATACCTCATGACAATTAGGGTGAGGAGACTATAGCAAGATAGTCAAACAAACCAATATTTTTTTATTGTCCAAGCAGAAATAAAAATGTTGTGATGGAACTCAAACAAAACATACTTGCTTAAAGAATGATTAAGGTATTAGGCATCAAAAGTAGTAAATCATACCCAATTTGTTGCACAGGTTAAAAGTAAGATTCTAGATCCCCAAAATTATTTGATATAGAAACATGGTCTTAAATTTGGGTTAGTAATGCATTGTAACACACTAAGGAAAGAGAATATATTTTGTAACTCCCAAAACGTACAGGAATATTTCAAGGACTTGCTTTCTTGTCTTGATCAGCTCAACCACATCATATTTATAATAGCAAACAATTATGTAGCAGCTATATACTGGTAAACTTTGAAGCACCCCAGAAAAGTAGGTTTTCCTGGCGGGAAAACAAACCCAGTAGTTCTATAGTGACTTATCCAGGGTTATGTAACTGAATAAATTAATGGTTCATGAACTGGAAAGTTGAACCCAGGCATCTGACTTCCACACTGATCACCTATCCCTGTGCAACACATGTGCCTGACACATATCTATATATCATTATTGTTATTTCATTTAAATGCCTACAAATCCACAAAATGAAAATTCCAAAGGAAACAATGAATCATTCAAACCTTGGCAAGAGTGCGATGACTGGAGTAATAAAACAGAGCAAGTAGAAGGTGGGGTCTGACAGCTGTTTCTCCATAACCCAGTAGGGGTTGGTGGGAGGGTTGCAGACCACGCAGGTGGCGTTGTAGATCAGAGAGAAGACGAGGTAGAACACCACACTGCCAATCATCGTTACCCAGTGGAACAGGGTCTGTAAGCAGAATTGGACAGTGATGCTTGTGATACAGACTCAGGGTGTAAGCCAGGAGGATACAAAGAAGTCTTAGAAAGAATATATCCAATAGGTCCAGGCTACTAAGAAGTGCAGCAGGAGAGATACCTGGAAATGAATTTACAAAACAACAGGGACAATGAATATAGTTCTTAAAGAAACATGTCTTCATATAGTGATGTACAAATTGTGAATTGGCCTGTCCAAAGGCAGCAGGAGCAAATTCTGTCGTTGTGCACATGGAGGTATTATCCTGAGGGTAACAATCAATTCTGGCACATTGTGAAATCTCAGTGCATCTGTTACTCACTTTTTGTGACCCAGAATTCAGGGAAATGACTCTGAAAGCCAATGCCATGTCTATACAGTATGCTATATTCAGAAAATAAAGACAGACATGTGACTAGGACAGGTCAAGCACATACCCATGTTTTCATTTCTAGAGCCTGGTGCAAGAGAATGGTCAGAAGGGAGATGGTATTGATGGGGTTTCCAAAGGAAAACACGTCAATGTCAGAGTCCTTGTACGTCTAGAAAACAGGCAGATAGACTGTGATGAACATTGACTATTTAGAAGTCATTTTTTCTTTTTTTTTTAAGGAGGATAGGAGAATGAGAATACTAGTGACCCTGATACTTACCAAATAGGGGACAAAGAAGCAAATGAGGCTCTGATAGAAGGCATCCAACATCGTAATAATAAAAGTTGACAGCTTGTATATCTGCAGAAGTTTATAGATAACTGTCATTACCATGGGACACACATCTCTAGTCTGTCCTGCAGACAGAAAGCTTGCTATATGTTTTTCTTCCATTCAGACTACTGGTTATATCTAGTTGGTAACCCTTCATGAGTAAATGCCTTCTGAGCAGCTGATTTAGACCAAAGGCACCTCTGAACAGGCATTTTCTCTATTATAACTAAAGACAGATCTTAGGAAGATTAAACAGCCAACCAAGGGTCTTAAAAGTTGAATGTCATGAGTGCCCCAACCCTTTCCAAAGGACCTCCATTCCTCAAATTGTTTTTCAAACAAACATTCTCCTCGCAACCAGATCAGACTAGTTCTGTAAACCTGATAGGCATTACTGAGGTAAAAACATAACATATTTCATGCATATTTTCTGAGAGTTACCAATACTGACTATTCAAAACAAAAGTAGTAAATAAATTAAATAGTTCATGCCTAGAACAGCCTAGACACCAAATCATGACAAAATTCTTTATTTATTAACAAGTGTATTTCTGAACCTGAGAGCAGAAAAAAAAGGGTTGTTTATTGATTTAAGGGTTTTCATTTTCTTCTCACTTTTTGCTGATATCTTTTTAACAAGCTTCTCCAGTAAAAGAGTGAGAAGAAGAGAAGAAAAATAGTGAGACTATTTGAAGCACCAAGTTTGAGAAGAGTTTAATCAGGGACCAGCTGAACTATTTTACTCTCATTTGTAACATTCCTCATCCTGTTTTATTTATTTACCCCTATACCTTAACTGAGAAATGTTCTCTATATATGGTGTGTTCATATGCACTTACACACACACACATATATATTTGCTCCATCATCTCTTCTTCAGGTCAGAAACACCAAACACAAGGCTGATTCACTAACACATCACTTTACTTATAGTACAGTGTGCTGGTACCAAACTGGATTGTTCCATATATTTAATTGCAGAATAAACCTTCCCATTTACATCCTTCAGCTATATCCAAGCACCCATCCTCACTTCCAGGAAGCAACTTCAATCATATGTTTCTTATAGTTCTTCTGACAGCTACGATTATATCTTCTTTTAGTGGACATTAGTAAACTAGAAACCATAAATGGATCATTTTGTTCCAAGTAAGTCTGAAACTCTTCTCTTCCCTCCCTCCTCACAAAACCAAAAAACCCAGGGTCCTTTGGCTTATGAAGCAGTTCTTTCAGCAATCAAGACATACCTCTGAATTTTGTCCGTTCTTGTACAACTCAGGCAAACCTAGAAGGGTTTCTGCAGAAACATCTCTGTCTAGGACTCCAAAGAGAAGAGGGGGCATTGAAGTGAAGAAGAGATTGAAAAAAATCATCTGCCAGTAATCTATCATTGTGCTGCCTGAGAACCCACAGAAGAACTGGTACCAGAAGAGCAGGTTGACGTAGCTCTGTGGAGAAGCAAATGCAAACACAACATCCTGTTACAAGCTGAACTGTGACTCCCCACATGCACAGAAGCATATCCTTCATGCTGATGTGATTTCATTCTCTTTGGGTTGTGGGAGTAGCGAAGCTGCACCTTTCGGTGGCCTCCATTTTATGTCCTCTTCCTTCCCCCACAATGTTCTATACTATTACAGCTGATCTGGACCCCTTAGTTTTCAATGCTTAGGTAGTCTATGTCTCTCATGGTTCCACCTACAAGGTTTATGCAGCACATTGCTTATTAACAGAATCTCCCATGAATACATTATTTTGGTTAAAGGTACCATCAGTAGACAGCTCGGCACTTTATTCCATAAAGCAGTATATCCTAAGGGATTACTTCACACCGATCTACTGTGATGCAGCTCTTCAAAAGCCATTAGGTTTCTTTAAGAAAATATCAGAGAATAATTAAGTAAACTGTTCACAGCTCTGAGCACCAGGTTGTAAAATCCTTTTACAAACTGGTTGTCCATGTGGAATCAAAGGCCTCCTGCTCCCTAATGGTACTGGGGAGATAAGGCAACATCCCAGTCTGGAGAGCTGTTTTGCATTGCAAATAAATATATCGAACTCTGAAAGGATGCCCAACAAAGAAAAACAAATTCTATTTCTACTACAAATTTTAACATCGATAAGAAGTATTCCTTATTCAAAAATATTTAAAAAATACAGATACTTTGAATCCTAAGTAAATAGTCTTTCATGCTCACAGTGTGTTTCATGTCAAATGAACTTGTTTACACAGTCTTGTAGAAACTGTATTACTATCAGGTTTTTCCACTTTACATTATTCTTCAATGCACAGCTCATTTGCATATACATTAAATTTTTAATAAAAATGCCAGATATGACTGCATCATTACTTGCAAAGTACTATCAAATTAAATGTAAAAATTCAGAGTTTTCACAGGCAACCAGTTCTTAGTGTAGAGTCATCTTATATATTCCAGCACTAATAATCTGTTCTTCTTTATGCAAAATTTATTTTGAGGCTTATGGGATTTATTAATAAAGTTTCTTGATCTACCATATAAAAGTTACTAAGCCTCGAGTCCTTTTTCCTTCTGGAATAATGCTATTTCAAAATATATTTAGAACCCATATTTTTCACAATGCTTTATGCAGCACATTGCTAAGAAGGAGATAGCATACTATAAACTTGCAAAGTGAAGAAACAGGAACTGTAGCTTCATAAAAAGTAAGAGAGTATAACCTGCAGAAACAAAACCAAAACAAATTTCCCCCTCAGCCTTGGACTTAACTCTTGCTAGGATAGAATCTTCCAGAATTTTAATAATCTTACCACATTTTTGTAGAAAAAGTAAATCACCATCTTTGCCAGGCGAGCGTAACACCAGTGTCCATGGACAAGAAGCAGCTTTTTGAGATGCTTAAATCGGGATATTGCAAAGTCACTAGCCATCACAGCCTTTGGTAAAAAGAATAGAAGTTAATTTACAATATATCTTTTTCCCACCCAATATAATCAAATTTGAACGTGGACATTGAAATTATTTCCCAGTATTGAATACTGTAGGAAGAAAACCCCTTGAGAAAATAGTTGGAACTTTCTATCTCTGCTGAACTCTCCATCTTAGGGGAATGAGGAAGAGGTATGTGTGGGAAAGAATTTGGGTCAGAAAACATTGAAAGAGAATCAGCAAAACCTGGAAATGCTGTAGCAGAGATTATTTAGAAGCCAGATGCTTACCTAACACTGGACAAGCATCTGCTAATTTTTCAGTCTTATGAGTAAACACGTTTGTCCATGCGTGCTAATTGTTGGCTCAAAACACTGGTTTTGGGATGGACAATAATTATGAACTGCATATTAATTTAAAACAGTAATGATGCCAACTTACATGTTTAAGATGACATTCAAGAGTACAGAGCTGCTATGAAACTTATTAAGCAGCAAGGGACTATGTGTCAGAAGAGGAAATTAAATAAATTGAAGGGATACCTGCATGCCTTCTTGACCAGATATTCCAATTCCAACATCAGCTGCTTGAATCATACTTACATCATTTGCACCATCACCTAGAATGGGAAGACAGGAGGGAACAATAAAGGTGCAAGAAAGGGTGCTTAATACAAAATGCCTATATGAGAACAAGAAAAAAGCCCCCAGCTATGCTGATAAAGGCTATTCTGTTTTACTATGCATCTTAATGACAGTAACTGATATTCAGCATCAAGCAATCATGACCTCTAGGCTCTGATCTTGGTTGGAACATCCTGCCTCCCAGGAGACATGGATGCACCAGGGCTAAGCCCAACATTGGAACTGGCTGGGTGGTGGCATGGACACCCCGACACCATCTACATCTATCTGCATTGTTTTGTACATTTCTGCTTGGTGAACTCCATATGCTCAGCAACATGCTCTGCAGCATCCTACTTCACTGAATCTCCAAAATATGATAAATCTGATTGCAGTTGACGATGTAACAAGCCAGCTTCAGGAGTTATTCTGCTGATTACAACTTGCAGCAATACATTAAATACATAACCAGATTTCCATGGAACGAACAGCCATGGTTGTTGCCTGCAATGTGGAGATTGTGAATTAAGTTAGCTGGTAAAGCAAAATAAATGAAGTGGAAGGCTGAAAGCTTATATTTTAAACTCTAAGGCAAAGCAAGAAATTTTTAAATACATCAGACTCTTTCTGTTTGGTCCACAGAGGTGTATTTTTTAGTTTTAAACTAATAAAAATCAATACTGCAAGGATTTTAGTGGGATGACTTACCAAAAGTAGAGCAGGAAACTCAAAGAATTTCACATTATTTGGAGGTAAAAAGCAAACGAGTCAGTGTTTAGTGCTACTCTGGGGATAACACTGTTTTCACTAGTTGGGAAAATCTGGTAGGAAAGGGCTTTACAAAAAGACAAAACAGTAACTACTATTGACTGCTTTCCATTTCCAAAGTGAATGCATTCTGGAGGGAATGAGTACATACGTTTGTATGGGTGTGTATGAAAGGTACTGCTGGGAGATTCTGAATTTGGAGTGCCTTCATCTTGTTTAAATGGGGGCCAGATTTGCTCACTGAAAAGTGAAGGATGACTTACACATAATTATAGATCAGGAAAGACAATTCAATGTTATTTCCCACTGTATCTATCCAAGGCACAAGGAATAACTCATACAATATATTCCATACTCATTGAGAAAGAACCTGCTTTCCCCTTTCTCCTGTGAGATTCAGAGCGGAAGTACCTATCGATAGGGTCATCACTTTCAGCTGCCTCCGGATGAGCTTAACCACCATGCTCTTCTGAAGAGGGGTGGAACGGCAGCACAACACCGAGCGACAGTGCTTCGTTAGTGCCAGGAACTTCTCCTCCAGGCCACCCTGGAAGATGATGTTCAGCGTCTGTCCGTCAATCACCAGTCCGAACTCGGGACTGGGGGCCTCAGAGGTTGGGAAAGATGTTGAGGTAATGCCAAAAAATTTCCTCCGTGGTTTTTCAACCTCATAATTCTTCCTCACCTCTTCCAAGGTTAAATTCAAGAGAGATTCACAAGTATCCTGTGAGAAAACAGAAGTGGTTCTAGAAATAGTTATCTCCATCTCTCTTTACAGCACAGCACCTTACAAAGTGTATATTTGTATAATCATGCCAGTAGGTTTAAGCCTATCAGCTAAACATTAGGGAAAAATGACTGTGAAATGCACTGATTCATCAGATTCAAGATTATTTCAATGATGTCATCAAATCCCCCAGTGAAAACACTGTGCGTCTTATCAGCTAGTTATCTCTAGTAAGGAATTATTTTAAAAGAAAAGAATCTTCACATCAGGAGGACATATTTGCATTTCCAGTTCTGAGAGTACAGAATTTTTTTAAAAAAATCCTTTTTCCCTAAAGGAGATTTAAAAACCCAGTTCTGATATGAATGATGTGAGATATTACAGCATTTGCTTCCCTCAGAAATAAACTGCAGTAGAGAAACAAGAGGTGCAAAACTACCTAATGACTGAGAATCTGCTCTTTCCTAGGTCACAAATCAAGTGTTATAGTTAGGGACAGAAACAAAGCTTCCTATTGCTCAGCACTGTGCCTCAAACACCAGCTACGTCTTTCCCTCTTAGCAAATTCCCCTCATTTTGGACTGAAGTTCCCTTTCAGATGCAAACAACCAGAACTGACTTAGTATCAAATACAAACAGGTTTAAGAGGAGCACTTTTATCTCTCCTATACTGATTTAAATTGGCACACCACTATCAGAGAAAACCCCAGAATGATCTAAAAGTTATTTTGATGCCTATTAGTACTAAAAGTCCTCCTTCTGTGGCATGGCACTGAATACCTGAGGAGCTAATCACTCCCTTTGCTACCTTTTCTGTCAGCTTTATTGAGTGATGATTCAGTTCCAAAATGTTATTTTCACTTTATGTTGCATAATGTACATGTGTAGGATGTTTGCAAGATTTAAATTACTCTTAAGTGGGAGGTTCTGGAATCAAATGTACCTCTGACATCTAATAAAAAGCTGCATATATTCTGCACAATGAAAACCTCTGAAAAATATCGAAGCATCATCTTTCTGTGAACAAACCAAAATTGTAGTGGAAATTCCTGGTTTGTCTTGGCTTGCCTCTTTAAATAAATCCCCCAAACTACTTACATGTGCTTCTTCCTGGAAGACATTTCATTTCCACTGTTTGAATAAGCTGCTGGGTTCAGCGGTGGAAAGAGAGTCCCTTCTCACTGACCCAGTTCAAGGGTTAACTTGGGCAAAATTAAGGGGTCATTGTGAAAGCAGGAGCACTTTGTATGTATTATTTGTTTTCCCTTGCTGCTGCTGCCATTGGGACACACTTTCAGAACCAGTATCCTCAGCTTCCATTTGAAAGAGAGAGAGCTAAATCTTATTGTGGAGCAGCTCCTGTGCTCACTGAACCCGCATTCACACAAGTGAAAAAATATATATGCAGGTTACCTCTGAGCCTGGATTGAGGGCCACCATCTAGGGTGCTACCAGTAAGTGCATACGTCTGTGTCTCCTGGAACCAGAGTGGTCCCGCCTGCAGCATCACTTCTTTGACAGAAACCATCTTCTAATTTCCATCCTAAATATATTCATTCTGCCTCCCGTTAAAGCAGATATGTGTATCAAATTAAATTACACGTTGAAGCAAGGAATGTATTCCGTGCCAAATTCCATATCATCTTCACATGTTTCCCTATTTCTGTGACATTAAGAGAGAGACATTTGCATAGGATTTTATTCTTGTTTGGAAAGCTATTAATTGCAGACAAAAGCAGTTAGAAAGTAGGTCATCTAACTGCTCTATACAATTGTCTATCACAAGACAAATAGTCAGTATTTTAACTATATCTAATTAAGCCTCACAATAGCTTCATGGGGAAAGGCAAGCATGCATTGGTAGCCCTGCTTCTGTGGGGAGAAAACCCCAGGCAAACGAGAAAAAGTGACTTGCCTAGTTGCAGAAAGGAGCCCTGACTTCCCTTCTCAACCTCCTCTCTACCCACTGAAAGGCTCCTCTCACAGAAACTTCTGTTACCACTGAGTGTGAGCCACAAGTGCACACTGCATGAAAGGGCAGAGCAGCACACTGGGAGAAGGGCAGCAGCTGCTGCCTGGGGCACCTCTAGGGCATCCAAGGCTGTATGAGAAGTAAGAGGTCACTAGGAACAAAATAAAGAAGAGAGCAGCATAGCTGGCATTTTGGACCCTGTATTGAGGCTTTAAAAATGGTCAGGGCTCACTTCTCCTGAGCAAACGGGTCTGGTTTAGCCATAATGCCTGAACTTGCTATCCCCTAAACCCATCTCACAATGCCATCTGTCCCACCAGGATGCCCGGAGGGATGAGACGCTAGGCTGTGCACGGCAGTGGCCATCCTGCTTTTGGAAAGCAAGGCATGGTTTTGCTGGTACCCTGCTTATGTTGTTTCACAATCTGCAAAAGCCAAGGTTGCTTTTCTAAAGCCTTTCACGCCTTAATGGCATTTACCCTCTTTGAAAGTTAGAGCTCTATTTTCTCTCTTCCATTCAGACGGTTTCAGAAACAGCCATAGATGGCACCACAGATTGTTCACTGTATTTTAATGAGTCACAGGAGCTGACAGATGTGCCCTTGAAATGATTATCCTCATTTTGGAGCATGTTTGCTTTGCCTACTGCCTGACCTTCTTATTGCCTATGGAAATTCAGGGAACAACTATGTGTGCCACCATGAGATGTCAGGAAAGTGATTGTGTTTTTAACTGGCCCACAAGAACAGTATTTAGCATTCTGAGAAGGTGAAATGCTACATACACAAAAAGATCCTGGATGAAATTTTTCACTAATAAATTTCTGATTAAGCCTAATCCTGTCAGGGAACAAGCGACCAGAAAGTTCTGAAATTAATTAAATCTACACTTGCATATTTTTCCCACACCAAATCATACAGTACTTTCCAAATGTCTTCCTACAGATAACACCTGGGGTTAAAATATCATTGTAACTGAAATTTCCATTGAAAGACGAAAAGCTAGATATCAATATTATTAAGTCAACAGTCACTTAAACTACATACTACTTCTTTCTAAAGCTCAATATTCAAGTAACAATTTAAAAGAATATTTCATTTGAAAAATCATTGTACTTTAATTGAATAAAACTCTATACAACTGCCTTGCATTTAGATTCATCCTGTTCCATGTGATCTAAAGAGTTTCTGGCCTAACATTGCTATGGTATGGATGAGCCTTTTTAGCTTGCAAACTCAGACCAGAGCAGGCTTAGACAGGTCATTTCTGCTGTAGGCACTCACAGTGCCCCCACCAGCCCCCTTGGCTCGTGCCTCTCGCCTCCCCACTGGCCAAAAGCCCTCCTCACACACTCCACATCCACACCTCTGCCACCACGTTCTGCTTCTAGATGGTCCTGCCCTACACTCTGCCCAACACCTCCATCTCCTTCCTCTGCCCAGGCCTCCACACCTGCACACACAGCTCCAACATCCACTGTTGGCTGTTTTCTCATGTTGAACACAGTCTAAAGCAAAACATTGCCAAGCTGAAAGACACAAAGGAAGGGGAAGATAGCAAATTCTGTGAATCTCTCTGTACTCACCTTATTTTCAGTGTTAATGGTGAAGACAGTGTCTCTTTGTTTTAGGAGTTTACAGGAATATGCAATGTTAACTGCTGTCTCCTGTTTGTCGCCTGTCAACACCCAGATTTGTATCCCAGCTTCTCGGAGAGCTACAATAGTGTCAGGCACTCCATCTTGCAGCCTATCTTCAATCCCTGTTGCTCCTGAGCAAACAGAAAAAGAAGTAGTAAACCAGCTTTCTTTCATCATGTTGCTCTTTTCTTTTTGAAGAAAAGGCTTTTCACTTCTAATTGTGATCCCAAACCTATTAAGAGCTGAGCCAAGGTAGTGTCCAGCAAATAAATATACAGGTACAAGATCTGCATTTGAATTAAGATCTGAGTATCTCAGCAGTCAAATTCTGGCTCTTCATTTTACTCTTTGCTAGAACAATGCTTTTCATTTCTTCATAATAATCCAAAATGACAATGTACTGGCAGAGGAATTATGCTATATGCATTATTAAAGTACTGCATTAAGTCCCATCAAAGCAAACAGAAAAGATGAACTTTGACTATTTAAATGAATGCTAACCCTATTGTCAAGTTAGGGGCTTCACCCATCAAAGGGAGAAGAAATGGTACAGTAAGTTTTCTTTTTAAAAATGCGCAAACTTAGAAGCAGATGCCAATACTCATCGTGATGGTTAATCACTATCTGAATGCTACAATACTCCTTATTTCTTCCACTAGAGGTCAGTTTGAAGATGCTGTAACTGTGATACATTAGAGACTGGTATTAATTAAAGCTAAAAGAACACTTTTTGTGAAATAAAGTATGAAAGCATATACAGCCTGAAGAGTTGGCAAAGGTAACGGATTCTGACAAGACCCACATCACGTCTTGTGTGGTTCTGCTTATGGCATTTACTGTTATTACTCTAATTTTTTAAATCACTGCAGAGATTATGAGAAGCCATAATGTTAATAGCTTGCAATCACAGGAATTCAGGATAATGAAGTATGGGCACAGATTGTATTCACAGAAAGATGAGACTGAGACAACTCTGAAAATCAGTCTTAAGGAACAAAAAGCTTGGAAACAAAATAGAAAAGAAAGAACTGAAGCACTCTGTAATTTAACAGAATAGTGTTATTAGATATGACATGACAAATGACGTACAAGTGCCAATGAAAGTAAGTTTCAACATGAAATATCCTTTCACAAAGTGCAGAAAGCAAACATGACAAGGTAACAACAGCAGGACTTCACTAGCAAAAGCGTCCAGATGTGGTCAGCAGTTTAAGTTACCATTTTTTATAATAGAGTTTAATTGCCAAAAATTCCCTTGAAATTTGTGCTCAAAACAGAAGTTAATTTAATTTTTTGTAGGTTTATCTAAGGACACAGACACATGGTTGAGTTACGGGAACCTCCTTATCTACTGTGTCAGCTAATTCACAGTAACAGCTGATGTACATGTTCTTTGCTCCTGGCACATAATAGTTTCAGTACACTTTTTCAAAGTTACTGCTGCTCAAAATGTGTGAGAACTTGTTTAGACAATGTCATTGGACTGTATATCCCAGCCCTGAGATTTCCAAATGCTGGAGGAAGACTTTTTGATATAAATTAGTATAAGCTGTTGTCTGTCTGATTGCCAAGAATATCACAGGAGAGCAAGTGATACTTCACACAATGACAATTCTTATTTTTAGCTACCCAGCAAGGTGAGTTTGGTCTCCAGATGCTGTGCTGTCTCCATTAACAGTTCATCTCTGTTGTCAATTGCGGCTTCTGCCTCCTGACGAAAATTGGCCCATTTTTGAAAGTCATCTTCATTCAAGACCTGCATAACACAATTTAAACAAAGCTCATTTTAAATTTAAATAAGAGAAGAATGGCAACATTCTGGATCACAGAGACTTAACTCCTATCCAACCTGGTTAAGAACTGTGTCACCTTTAAAATAACACATACTTTTCCAAGAGAAGACTACAAGTACTAGTAGTAATGAGAAAAATAGACCTGCCTTCCTGTTTGGCCTATAGCTGAGACTTAAAAAACATGACCTAGAGAAACTCTTGGTCACACAGCCTGTAGCTGGGACTCTGAACTGAAACACACAGTTTCTGATGGTTGCTCTACATTTCTTCAGAGTTTTTGTTGCACACAGACAAGTCCTGTATTAAAGTATGAGGCTAAGGTGTACTAATGCAGGCTGAGGGCAAGATTTTTGAAAGCTGAATACAAAGAAAAGGGCTGGCTCCTCTGTAGACCTTTTATTTCTTACTTGGAATCACTGTAGAGAAGGTCAGCAAGAGTTACCATAAGAGCAACAGAAATGAATGTTTTGAGGCCAAGCAAAAATCTATCATATGCTCACAGTGAGGAAAAAGAGGAAAAAAAGACTGCAGAGCAATCAAAAATAATCTGGTTTGTTCTCTGAAGTAGAAAGAAATATAACCACTACATTTTTTAATTAAACTTACTGACATGTACAGAACAAAGCTGTGAACAATATTAGGCTGATGTCCTCTTACCTTCTTAGCTATGCACAGAGTTCGTAGGCCGTCACGGGCATAATAGTCCAGATGCTTCTGTGTTTTTTCTTTTATTCTTTTCATTCTCTTCCCTGCACTAGTATCAGCTGTGAAATACAAGGAAAAGAGTCTGTATTTTAAGCACAGATTATTTCAGATCTAAGGGCCTAAGATTTAAAGAGAGTGGGCATTAGAGAAAACTGGATAACACTATAACAGCAATTCCTTTAAAAGCTCAAAATTGTTGGTTGTGCATAAGTTGAAAGCTTGCTAAAGATCCTTGTTTCCTTTAAGATAACATTACTTGGTTTTGTTTGTTTGTTAGTGTTATAGCACTCTTGCTGACAAGCTGAAGTACAATGGTCAGGCCCTTATGACAGTATTATTGCAGAGTACACAATCCACATGGGTTAGTGCTGCCAGTGAATTTTAATTAGCCTTTTTCATATTCTAAGAGCTACTTAGGTTAAATAAATACCTCAGTTCTGATCTGCAAGGATAACACTAGAGAAAGCTTATTCTTTTTTTATAGTTCTATGCCTAGATGTAATATTTCATGCAGAATTGAGGACTGCAAACTTCTTGTGCTTCTTTATAGGAGACAACAGAAATAGCTCATCAGCTAATTACCTTTGGCAGAGTCTTCCAGTAAGTCCATTATAACAGAGTCAGCTCCTTTTGTATAGACAACAATCTCCTTGGTTAAAGGATGTCTCACCACTACAGACATCCTTTTCCTTACTGAGTCAAATCCCAAAGTGTAGAGAATATCAAAAGTCAGGAGTGTGCCTTGTGGCAATCGTACGGTCACCTGTTCAGGAGTTCGGGACACTAAAGTAAAACTATATGCCTGGGCAGCATAGACAAGTGCTGCCTCATCTGGGCTCTCAGCCTCATAACAAAAGTCTGTTGGCAGAGAACCATTCATCACAGATTTAAAAACCTCATCCAAGGAAGCACTACCAATATCTGTGCTGCTCTTGCCCTGGAGCTCATCGCCTCCACTGCTGGCACAGCAGTCATCATCATTGTCACAGCACTCCAATGCAGCAAGACGCTCCTCAGTGTTCTTTGCACTGAAGCTCGCACCTAGGTCTGAGCTAGATTGAGATGATGAAAGGGACTGACTAAGACTTGCTAATTTGAGCCGTTGAAATATCTGATGAATCTTCTCCAGGGTGATTCCTGAAGGTTTGGTTGGTGGTGGGACTGTGACCTAGAAATATGAGAAAACCTATGGTTAAAAATAAATAAATGTGAATTACAAGGTATTTTCCAAAACTTCAATATATTTTTCTGTATCTAAATTATGATAATTAGAAAAGCAATTTTTTTTCTTCTATTAATTGTAGTGGTGGAAATCTGTAAAGGAACCATAGGTGAGTGGACATCCAAATTTGGTGATGATTTGTATCTCTACCTTTAAAGCATAGATAGAATCAAGCCCCTTGTAGTTCTGCCAATAGCCTGGGAGATTAGAGAAAACTGAGTATATTCAACATACTTCTTACAGTATATCTAGTATAAAATCTAAAAGAAAAAGTGCAGATACTGTGGTAACTATAGCTATTCATCAAATACAATAAGCCATGCTAGGAAAGGATATGCACAGGCAGGGAAACAGTAGATATTACACAAAACATAAAAGAGCTAGGGGAGAACTCCCAAACAAACTATTTTTCACCATTTCAGGTTTCACTGAACACTGCTCTATGTTGTTAAAAGGAAGTACAATCAATTTTCCTCTTATACTTAAAGTTAGATTACCCTTTGTCTTGGCTCAGTAGCTGTGGAGACCAGGACTGTATTGCAGATGGCAAGGGCAAGAAAAAAGTCAGTAAGGGATGTGGAAGTCTTCACATTTATAAAAGGAGAAAGATTCTCAGTCTGGAGTGCAGCTTCTCTCACTCGCCTCAGCAGCCTGCTATCTGGAGTCACGTCCTTTTCCTGGAAGAGAAACCACTTAATTAGGATTATTCCTATTTACCCTCATCCTCAAGGAAAAACTATCAACTGACAGCTTCTTTTAGTCTCTTATTGAATTTATGCCTAGAATTATGTAAGGTAAATGTCTTTTGTACTTAACATCTAGGGGAAAAAGATACATTTCTAAAAGCTGCATAACTAGATAATTAGAAGAAAATGCATCTTGAAATAGAAGATGAGTTCAGAATTTTATTTCTTTTGAGATCTACTAAAAATAAACTATACTGTGTCCCTCAACTTCAAAACTGCTGACTACTGAATTAAAGGCCATTCCAGATGAAGGGGACTTGGGATCTCCTGTTTCAGTGTGGGAGACAATTGTTATTTCAACAGACAATACATTGTGCTTATGTTTTGATAACAGCAGTATGACTTCTTGTTACCAGAATCATATTGCTTTTCACCCAGAAGGAGAAGCTGTCTCAAACTGTTCTTGTTCAGTTTTTACAATAAACAAACAAATACACACTTCATTTGTTCCTGTAATGTTACTGTAATTTTACTAACACAATCTTTGTAATCAAACGTTAATTTGTGAGCCAAACTGCCTAACAATGTCACTTACCTACAATTAAATCTGCTGTAGTGCTATGGAAATATTACTTTTAATGGAAATTTCATTTTAGTAGAGTCTTGTTTGGATTTAATTCAGGACCTTATTTAACAAAAGATTCCAAATTTAAAAGACACCTTCCTATGGGCCAACACTTTTGGATGCCTTCTTTAAGGAACTGCCAAAGTGATTTAGCTATTTTCTAGTTCACCTCAGCTATTACCCTCTCCTCCTTCAATCTGGCACAATTTTCTTAAATTCCCGAAAACATGCAACAGAAGTCAACCAACCACTTTCATGGCTATGTTGCACTGAGCTAAATATGTTGCTTTGCTAAAGTGAGTAGCAGTTCTTATATCATCTTAATAATTGAGTCCGAGGCTGAAAAGTTAAAGCTGTCATTCTTTAGAAACCCTTTCACAATGTTATACTGCAGCAGACAGTTATTGTGGGCAACTGTGTCTGTTGCCAGTACTGTGCATTATACATACAGCAATCCCACATAGCTTAACTGGACAGTGCTGATGAAGAACACACCTGTGCAGACACAACTGTTAAAACAGTTATGTTGGGAATTATATTAAAATCAAAACACAAAAGATTAGAAACTCACTGACTCTTTGCCCAGATAGTCATATATTTGCCTCATGTGTTGCCACAATTAGAATGAACCTCATGAACCACAAATTATTACACATGGATTGCAGCTTCTCCTATGCATCATCATTCCCCCAAATTTCTTTTGAATTCATATACTCAATATCTGCCTCTAGTTCACACCAAAAACGACAAGGCAGTAGCAGATATTCCACTTCAGCAGAAACTTTCAGAATTTAAATTTTCCTCTGGAAAAATGGAAAATTGTAAAGTCAATTGTGGTCTCAGAGATAGGTTTTAAAAACAAAATAATACAAAAATCAATATTTATCAGAAAAGTTTTTCTCATTTTTTTTTTCACATTCAGTAAAAACAGCTGATCAGAATTTCCAGCCTTATGGAACTTCAGGAGATAAAAACAATTCAGACAAACAAATCTGTTCATTGACCAGCCTGAACATATACAAAAACAAACAAACAAAAAAAGAAAATGAAATAAAACATCACTGATGAAGATGATCAGATAAATTTACTACCTTTTCAATGTTAGCAATTTTGTTAGTGAAAATGCTGGTGTTATAAAACGGCTCATGCCATTAATTTTTTAAGATTTCCTCATTAATTTGATAGCACTAATACCTGAGGGCAATAGGACAAATGAAATCTTCATTAAACACTTCTAATAACAAGGCACTATTTATTGGAATTATTAAATCTAGAAGGAAATGTGCTGCCAAAATCTTTATTCATCAGAACACCTAAAGGTAGACAGAGTAAATGCTAATGCTCTTGGGCAACTGGCTGTAGGTGCGCAGGGGAGTTGGAACAGATGACCTCTGGAGGTCCCTTTCCCCTTCAATCAGTCTGTGATGCCTGCCCCTTCCCAATTTCTCATAAATGTTTATGAAATAAATAAATCAGTCACTATATTTCTCTCTCTTAGACACCCAAGAAGATTTCTGAAATGAAGACTACATTGTTCTTTCCTTTCCATTCCATTCCACATAGACCCTTAGATGTACACAGACATTGCACATTTTTATGGTATCAATATAAACACTACAGACTTGGCAGCAATTCTCAGTTGTATGTTTTCAGAATAGCTTGATTTGTGTTCAGACAGATCTGTTCAGCTCAGTCTCCAATTTTCCACGTGTAACTGTTCATAGGTAGATCTCTATCTCTTTGTATTTATGTTTAGTAAGAGTAGCAAGAGAGAGGACTGCTGACAAGGTAGGAATTTGCTTTTTCAATTGCCTAAGACCTGGTCAAGCTCCTTCCGACTGAATAGACCCTGCCACTGAACCTTTTGGAAGCTGTAACTGAACATAGGATTCATCATTTCTGATGAACTTCATAAATTATATGTAAGGAGGCTCCACAAAGTGCCATGAACCATGAAGACTATGGACAAATATATTGGAAGGAGCCAGATGGTAAGAAGAGTTAGGCTCTGCATCATACCTGTATCACTTTTACTCCAAAAAAGACAAGAAATGCTATTTAGTTATTCTACTAGGATCTGCAGGCTCCAGTTTAATTAACTTTATCAAATGACAAGAAAAACCTATCATCCTCTTCTCTGTCTCGGAGACACACTGAAATGAACATGTTAATTGATAAGAACTTCTTGGATTTCAGCAAAACATCAAAACTTGTCAAGCAGAGAACACTCTCACAAACAGGCAGATTGAAATACATTCTGTAGCTGCAGAGCTTCTTAATTGCAGAACTGCTCGGAATACTGAGACAAAGTTCAAACACGCTGATTTGCAGGCACAATCAATTACCACTCTACAAATGCACTTAAAATACCATATGCAACCTGCTTATCACCTATTCATGTAAGGCTGATTGAGAGTAAGTAAATTTTGTGATCATTGCATAGATAATTTTCCTTTAAAAACTGTTCACATATAAATTTGACATTTGTAAATGATTATCTTTTGTTTGGCACAGTTACTTTCCAATTAAACTCTTTACATTATTATGTTAATGGCCTCTTGCTTTAAAATGCTTTTCTTGGCAACAGTTCTGACATGCAGGTGCTCATAACAGATGCTGTGCTAACCCTTACCCAAAAACCACTGTGTCTTCCCAGCAGTGCAAAGTTCTTAAATTTTACTATTACCTGAGGCTACCAGTTTCTATGAATATTTTTCATGAGGCTGGCACATGGAAACTTGACATTTATTAAGAAACAAACCAACAACAACAAATTGTACAATGCCAACTACTGGCCTTTCGACTTTATGTTGCTTATTATGTAAACCAGATTTTTTTTTCTTGTGCATTTTGTTGAACTGAAGAAGCTGAGCCACAATTTCATAGAGAGGATTGTGTTTGACAATCATTGACTGCCACCGAATACTTCAATGCTTTTATTTTTAGCAGAGCCATTTATCCAGAAGGGCTCTGCAAGCCATAAATTAATCAAGTTAAATAGTAGTCTTTGTGTCTTTGCTCACACATTGTTCAAAGATGGATTTTTTCTTAAGAAATTGACTGGTAAAATACATTCAGGCCCATGATACTATCTGTATAACTGGAATACTCATGATGATCCGGATTTGTAGCAAAATACAAATGCATGAGATGAGATGATAAAAGTTCCAAAGAGCAGGAACCATAAATGTGCAGAAAATTTTATTACCTCTTTGGATTGTCTGGTAAAGATAGATACTACTATGCATCACTTGAAGGATATCAACATACAGGACAGCCTCTGGGCAACATCTAAGTGTCTCCATTTTTACTACATCTTCATATTTATCATAGAGGTTAAACGATTTATCTCGATAGAATGACACCTATTAGCAGCTAAGGCTGGTTATTTCCATGACAGCAACTTAATCTTCCTCTACAGAGGAGACATTTGATGCTAGTTCCTCAGATATTGCTTTTACATTGGAAAAAAAACAAACCAAACCAAAACCACAACAGTGTATTTATAGAAGAAAATAGAGGCCTGGCAGTAAAAAACATACATGTGGAAATACACCGGCAAGAAATTCCTCTACCACACTTCAAAAGCCATGACCTATAAGAGCTTCTCAAAAGTCATAACCACTGGGTTCTCAAGAACCCACAGAGAGGTTGTCAGCATCCCACCAGGACTGGGCTGGAAAATGCTAGGATAACAACTGACAAAACCCCCATATTCCAAGCACAGGAGTACTTACTGATATCTACTACCTGACAGAGGAACTGAATGAGGTAAGTAGGATCTTACAATGAACTTAAACTTACATCCTCCAAAAAAAATGTCAGCAAGTCAAAAACTTTGCCAACAAGAACAACGGCAGAAAATAAAGTTCTGAGAATTCTATATTTATTAGATATCTTTTTTAAAATTAAGATTTGGAAAGGTTTTCCAGGCATTTAATTTGGAATTCTAATTTTGAAAGTGTTCGATCTTCTGCTAGAGTCCATAAAAGCCTTGTCTGAAATGACTCTTCGAAATTTTTTAAGAACAGAACAGTCTGACTTTAATTAGGTTGTGCTAGATTTTGGGAAGTTTCAGATCTAAAATTCAGCATAAGAGTTCTCTAGAACTGCAGTGAATACAACATGTACTTCCAAGGGAGTAGTCCAAGTAAGGCAGAGGCCACCCAGCTACTGAAGGAGAGTAAGGCTTTTCAGCATCTTGTAGAGTTCAACATCTTGCAGGGTTTAAGACCTTATTCTGAGAAGCCCTTTTAGTTTAATTTCTATTATCTTTGTGAGAAGTGTCACTTTTTTTTTCCTTGAAAAATGTAATATTTATCTTTTGATACACTAACAAAATCCCAGAACAGCTCTATAGAGTGTAACTTTGGCATTTTGCGTGCACAGTGCAGGGACAGCTAAGTTTTGTTTAACAGAGATTATATGTTGCAGTGCTAGTAGGAGTAGTAGTTTGTGGCTTTCTGATGTATGTTCAAACTCAGACTTCAAACTCATAAACCCTCTTCCAGGCCATCATTTCCCAGAAGGCTCTCCTGTTTCTGCAAAGCCAGGCTCTGAACTCACGTCCCTAGCTCCTCTTACACAACCCCAGCTCAGAATGCCCACCACATTTTCCCTGACATTTTAGTGTATCAGAAAAGTACAAAAAAGCTCATTCCTTTGTGCCATGTACCTCTTGCAGTTACAAACCACAGCCTCAATCCCTGGACCCCAAATTCATGTCTCCTCCTCCTATCAAGCAACTATCACAAAACCTCACCTGTGTGACCCAACTCTTCTGCTGCAGTCTTTGATACAAGGACTTGGATTCCCAAACCCTCACCAAGCTTCCTGCTGACTGTAGTCTGCACACTTGAAGTAAGGACCCTAATGCTTTGTCTCCCCCTTCCCTCCCTTAGTTCTACCAGGGCTTGGATTTCTCCTGTCCACCTGTTGGCTTCCCACCACAAAATACAACAGAAAGCGTTAGCTCATTGTCAGCTCAGTCTGCTCGTACTCACGATGGGACTGCTGAACGCCACTTGAGACTGGTTGCTGTCACGACGACCAAGTGACCTGTTCCTCGTATGCCCCTGAAAGTGAGGTCTAGCACTCTGGCACCTCCTTAAAGGTCTCGTGGTCTTCTGCTTATAAGTTGTTGGTCTCTCAGTATTCATGAGAGGAAGTGTGAAGCATTGAAGTTTTGCAAAGTCCTGATCATCTAAATCCAAATCTTTGTGGGTTTCTAGGCGTCTGGCTGCAAAAGGAGAAAATCAAACCTTACCACTTATTCTGCTTCTTGTGTTGCTCAGGAGGAATTCTTTGGTTGGTTAAAAAAACTGAAACAAACTAAACCAAAGCATCTCAAAAGCCAACACCAGAAAAACTTTCCAATTCAGTTTCTGGCAACTCCCACTCTACAATGTTTATTGTTGCAGGAAAACAAAAATGCATTTTCAAAGCGATCAATTACTTTTATGGACTTCTGCTAATGCCTGGTCTCTTTAGTTGCAGTCGACTGGAAAAGGAGAGTGGAATATGGTAATTCACAAGTTTGCTAATGTTTTCAGTCACAGAGTACAAACACCTTTTTGGCAGCTCCTTGCCAGCTTAATAAAATCCTTCGCACTATGTAGAGAGAGAAAGTAGCGACCAAGAATGGGCCTGGGTCAAACCCCCAGATTGAGAGCATCGAATGCCAAGAGACTTCAAATACAGACTACAGCTAGGGTCAACTCAAGAAAATGTGTAGCTGTACCTTTCATATCACACAGAAGACTACGGTAATTACTTTTGGACCCACTGAGTTTAATTACAAATTAATCTCAGTTTGTGAGCTTATAAAAAGTTGGCTGGCATTCATTTAGAAATGAAAGAGGAAATGTTCTCCTTGCACTCTCGAGTGGGTATTGAATGCAGGGTAAAGCCTGAGATACCTACAGAGGGAACTGGAAAACCTTTCCCATTTGACTTCTGAATCACTTAAAAAGCCTTCATTTTTGTAAATCTCTGTAACAGGAGTCCCTCACAAAATGGAGACAAATCCACAAAGCTCTACATTCAGTCCAGGGATCAGTACATTTAAATATTAATATTTAAAGTAATAACATTTAGTTGCTCAGAGAGAAAACCAAGTATATAAATGTGTCTCTCACCATTTTCCTGATGTGAAAACTCAATTCCATCGACAGTACAGCGTCGGAATACCATTTTGTTTTCTGTTAGTGTCCCAGTTTTGTCTGAGAAGATATACTGGATTTGTCCAAGATCTTCAGTAATATTTAATGCGCGGCACTGTATGGGCAAATCTGCTTCTTCATCATACAGGTCAATGTCATTGTGAATTAAGAAGACTTGGAACAACTTGACAAACTCAATGGACACATAAAGAGAAATGGGGATTAAAACCTGAAAAAGAGATTAAATTCTCAATGAGGGCGAGAAAAGTCTTACTGCTTTCTGTCAGCAGTGTCCTGGCACAGGTATACTAACAATTTTCAGAGAAACTGTTCTTCCTAGAGACATATTGTAGGAATGAATAATAATAGTTCAGGGAAGAAAAAAATCCTGCGCACAAAAGCAACTGATAAACAAGGACAAGAAGTGACAAATTTAAGACAAAATTCCTAGAACACTAAATACAAAGGTGGGTCTTTTCAGAGGATGCTCTTACAAAGCACATTTTCTGGACTGAGAACCATGTTTGTTCTTCTGTCCCAAAACTCTGAAAGGATGCACTAGCACGGACTAACTCTTGATGTAAAAAAGTTTCTCAAGCAATTACTTTGCACGCAACACTTCCCACCCACTAGCTTCCCTGCCCTGAATTAATAATGAATTCTTAAGATGCACAAATATTCTGTTTCAGTAATGAAGAATAATCCCCCAAGGAATGTCTGAGCAGCTCTGAAAGTTATTTTCACATTTTATTCATATTAAAGAAATTCTGTCCACTTAAATCTCAGGAGTTACAACAAAAAATCTGAAAAATAAATGTGATTGTTTTCCCCCATCCTATAAAATGTTCTCTCCCAATTAGGCCTAATCAGACTCAGATATACAAGCATCCTACTTCTAATTTGGATTCTTTCCTAAACCAGCTGAACAATACCTAGTTAGAGTTCCTCACTGGCAAAAATGACAATTTTCGTTTCACTGTTTTTCTGAGATATTAGGTGGCATTCTTATTTTGGAATTCTGGACATAGGCAGAAAAAAAAGCAAAGCTGACATTTGGATGTAAACATCCTCTTTATTGCATATGCTAGAGATTCTGGAGTTATTTAAAGATATAGCACATGTCCTTCCTATCTAAATCCTTGTGGGGTTTCAACAGCAAGAAAGAAAAATCTGCAGTTAGAAAGAAAAAAAAAAGATGATGCATTATTTCACACTTGAAGGATTTGAAACACTCCTAGCAATATTTTCAAATAGGATTAAGAAGGTACTGCACAGCTATTAGTTGATATTAATTGTTCATTAGTCATTATACTCAATGTTGAATAGCTTCTTCCTTGGAGGTAACAGAGAGGTTTTTGTCTTTTACCTGCAACAGGATTATCATTGTCAAGAACATGTAGATACCGGCAAGAACCGGAGACAGAAAATTGCCGTTCACATCTGGGACATCATAAGGTGGATGCTCTGAGAAGTTTCCAGTCCAAATGCCATGCCCTGTAAGAATCATATGCAGTACTGAAATACACTGAGCAGTAAGGTGATTGACAAAGCTTCTGAAATTTGTAGATATGGACTGCTATGACAATTAAAAAGAAAGAATATTTCCAAAGCAACAATCCCTGAGCAATGCTGTAAATGTACTGGAGAATGCGAAGTATACACAGAGCTCTGCAGCACATGCATGTAATTGATATGCTAGTAAAAAAAGTGTAGTCATGGATATTTTTATTCACCTCTCCTTCAGCAGGTGTCTCCCAGGGCTATTCGCTCTGCACAGATCTTTCCTTATTCTACGTCTTGCTGCTGGAGGACTCTACCTCTACCACCTAGCTTTAAAAATCCTCAGTGCTGAAGACTCCCTTTCCTCCTTCTAACAATAAGAAACCTTATAACCTTTATATAGACAAACTGAAATCTTTCTTATCCTTCCTGACCATTCTTGATTTCAATCAGTCTTTGTTAGAGTTGACAAACACCCCGTCATTCAGTCTGGACTTTTTTACATTCCCTTCAATTGAGTCGTATACTGAAACTGTTTCTTCCCCTGTGTCTTAAATATCAGTCGATATCATTGCACTACTAGAACAAAGCCTCTGTTTTAGGACTTAACAACATCCCATTACAATTACTTTACTATCTTTCATACTGTCCTTACTGAAATAAACTTTGGTCAAGAATGTTACTAAGTTTACAGCATCAGAAGCTTCACACAGATTTGGGACACACAACTCAGTTTCCCTTAGTGCATCACTGCTCCAGATGCCAAAACTGTCTATTGCTCCACTGCACATATCCAGCTCTTATAAAAGTTCTATTAACATCAGTTAAGCGAGCCATTGTTTTGCAGCATCTGCCTACTAAAATGCTGCCAAAGGAATTTAAATAATTTCAGCAATAACTTCTGGCTGCTAGATACCACAATCACACCTGAACAAGTATAACTATGTTCTATAAGCCACTTCTTACACCCCAATTTCTCTGTGTGCAAGAAAAATCCTGATAACTGCTCCACCAGTGATTCATCTTCCTATGAATTTCTTCCTATGAGTTCTAACTCCATATTCTGGCAAGGTTGCAAAGCAAGAACTCATGGTAGAGCTACGGGATGTTTTGAATGGATGAAAGCTAATAGACTTTTTATTGTTTCATGTCTCACTTAGACTACGAATATTTATATTCTTTTTCTTTTTTCAAAAAAAAAAAAACAAACAACAAAACCTGAGCAGATAAATTGTTTTTTAAATGCTGAAATTTTCATCTGAGACCACTTTAAACCTTAAATTAAAGGACTTTATTACCCAAGAGCCCCTCAACACAGCAGACAAAGACAAGTTTCTAAATCTACATGACAGCAGCCAGGGAACAATGAAAACAAAGTCTCTCTCTCCTTCACACAGAGCTCAGTTGTCAAACTGAAATCCCATTTCTGTGCCAAAAAAGCCCACTGCAAGATGAAGCAATAAAATTAAAAAAGCGATTAAGTCAGTTCAATTGTTCATCTTTTTTGGATAGCCCTTACTTCTAATGGTATTACAGTGATGACCAGCTGGTATGCCACATCACATGCCTCCAGGGCAGGCTCAGGAAAACTTGACAGAGCCACATGATTTGATTTTGTCCCTACAAAACTAATTAAGAGCAGTAGCACTATGCAAGTTATCGCCAAGGTGGATTCAATTAAAAAGAGCTCACAAAGCGCTCATGAGAGCCTCTGTGGTCTCTTTAAAGCAGTGACCCATTCAAAAGTCAGTAGGTTTAAAATCTGGCCCTTTCCTCAGTATTATGAGCCTGTTAATCCTGACCTGCCTGGGCCAGACTGCAATCAGAGCTGGAAGGCAAGCAGATGCTTACATACAGTGAAGATGATGGTTTTGAGATTAGCAATCTAGTGAACTCTCATCAGCTAACCCCAGTTGCTATATTCCAGTGTGCTCACTTGCAAGGACCCCGGAAGAATGCAGGCTATTCCTACCTAAACAATTAATCCATCTAACAGCCTGCTGTAAAGGGGCTTTTGAGAAGAAACGTTGCTGTGGAGACTGTAAACTGGATGAATTAGTCATGTGCAGTTCATGGGTTGTAAACTGGGTAGCTCTGGTTAACATCACTCCTTAACATATTTGAGGAAGATGTTACTAAGATGAAGGTAAAGATACATCATTTTACTTTTGTTGTTATACACAAGGAACAAACATCCACGCAGGAAGCACTTCTCAGTTGGCATTAACCCAATGGCTTTCACTGGTTTGCTTTACACCTATTTTACCACAGTGGAGATGGGGCTTGTCTGAAATATTTATACCCATGGCTGAGTTTTATTCCATCTGAATTGCTCAGATTTTCCATTTTAACTTGTCTGTTGGAAAGACCAAAGAGCCTAAAGATCCAAGAGCTTTCAACTCTATATCTGATCTTATTCATGTCTATAAGATCAATTTTAACCACCACTTGGAAAAAAAGCAATGAAACAGAACATTTTTGTCAGTGCTTCATACCTACAGCTCCAACAAGACACATTATGAAAAGGAGTCCCACGCAGAAGAAAATGTCTATATTCATCCGTCGCTCTATCTTGCTGCGTTTGTAACGAGGACCGTTGTTATTTAGCATGGCCTTAGTTTCATGACCTTCAAAACACAAATGGATATCATCATGTTTATATCATATTTGGAGTGTTTGGGTTTTTTTAAGTATTTCTTTTACAAAATGAGAGCAGGATGCTCATAACTAATGTTAATTTGACTCTAGTTTCATTCAGTAATTTTATTGCCCATCTTCTCATCTGACTGAATAGCAGAATATATGAGACTAAGTCTAGAGGTTTGCAGAAGTCCTCCATTACATTACATATTTCAGCTATTACATACATTTTACTTTCCCTAAGACAGCAGATTCAGCAGGGGATAACAAGGCTTATACAGATATCCAAAAGCCGAATCTCCTTGAGAATAAGAGGAAAAAGAATAATAATATTATATTTTTGTATTTTACAAACAACTTGATTAGGTGCTATACAGATTCCTGAAACCAACATTTGAATATTTTTCATAAGCTATTTAAAATCTACTAAACACATTTCATGTATTAACTTAAATAAAATCCAGCATGTCAGATCCAGCAGTGAAAGACACTAATGTTAGTTAGTTTTTTGCTATGTGGTTGTAAAGTGCTAACAAAACAGTAGGACAAGAAATTAAAAAAAAACAAACAAACAATACTCAAAACTTACTAAATTATAATTGAGCTGGTATATTTGTAATGGAAAAAGAGTGCTGTAAGAAGCCAACAAGCAGAAATTGCTTTTTCTATACTACTAATATTATCTAAACTGTGGCTCCACAATTGGGATATCTGGATACCATCTGTTGCTATAATAAATGGTATATTTTATGTTTATTTCTACAGTCCTTTCCCCTGAAAATACAGACCCTGCAGACTTGTGTTTATTTCTCATTTGTATGTACATGATGTGTATGAGAGGGACTATTTTCCAAGCTACCTTTAGGCTTTCTCTAGGGAAGTGATTTGAACCAAAAGCTGGAAGTTAGGTGTGATTCTATCATGTTTGCTGGATTCATCCCAGGTTTACATCAAAGGTTATTAATTCAGGCAGAGAGCAAGAGAGAAAATAACTTTCCCTCCTTATGTTAAGGACATTCACCCAAGAGCTGGGACTCTTGGCTTCCTGTTCTAATGAATATAATTATTTACACAACATGGAGCTCTGTCGGTGGGACCAGTTTATACTACCAATCCTCCTTCCTTTTCCAACTCATGTATTTGCACATACCCACTTGTTCCATGCTGTCAGGTATTCAGGGTGCAACTTGTGAAGCAGGAGATACAAGTTCAATCCAATACAGGCAGAACTGAGAACAAAACCCAAGTCTTCCCTTTGGTAAACAAATGCTCTAACTACTGAGCTACACAGAAGAGGAGGGTACTGCTGCCTGCACTTAAGTTCCTCCAGCACCGCTGAGAATCTTGTTCCTCACATTTATGTCAGGCTTAATGGAATATTTTGTGTTGAAAATAAAACAAGACTAAAACCTCTAATCTCTCCCAGTAAACCCTCAAGGGAATGTTGATGGATTTGTTTCAGGAAAAAAGCGAGAAGAGATTTCTTTTCAAATATCAGCTCTATCATTCCCTTCTCTTCAGTTGACCAACAGGAAAAGAAAACACTTGGAACGCAGATATCAGCTTGCAAGAAGCAGAATATCAGAAATAAGAGGAATAGACTACTACCTCTAACCCTCACAGTTTCATATGCTGTACAACATAGCACCTCATCTACTGCCCTGCTAGTACCTTGTCCGATTTGTGGATGCTGTTTGGCTTATCTAGAACTTCATTCTGGCACTTTATTATTTGAAAAGCATATAATTCTTGCTGCTGTCCCTATGACAATGAGAAAACTACATTGGCTGTTGCTCTGTAATGAGGTTTTTGTGCAATCACTCTATTGCTTAGTGTAGAACCATTTGGGTAGCCATGAAAATATAACCATATTTGGGTCAGATGAGAACTGTACAGGCTAAACAGTCACATTAAATGATGGCTCTACTCTTCACAAAGATTGGAAAGAAGGTTTGCAGAGTAATAGAGTTATAAAAATGGAGAATAGGCCATCTTATGATATATTATAATTGATTGTTCTGAAAAGGTCATAGACTGTGATTAAAAGCCAGAATATCATCAATGACAAAGAACCCTAGAAATGAAGCTCGTACTGGCTCAAGTGAGTCTAATTTTAGAAGAAAAAGAATAAACTTTTATACTGACATTTACAATAAGATGTCAGTTGGAAATTGAAGACTTACTCAGATCAAAGACACTATATCTTGAAAAAGACTTTAAAACTCCAACCTTTGCTGCTAGCAGCTTAAGCAACATTGACAGAGATCCAAGTTAGGATCTGTGCTGGTGATCAAAGGAACAGATGAAAAAGAGGAATCCTAACAAGAGAAGGAAACACAAGTTACTCCAATTCTATAGGGAATGATCCCTACAGAGATTTTTGTATAGTAGTTACTTCCAAAAAAATGAGTGATGGGTTTGGCTCTGGGTCTCCTCCTCTACCTATCTGTTAGGCAACATCCTTACATGTGGTGTTCAGAGAGACAGGCAAGGAAAGACCCATAAAATGAAGGCTACTTTGGAAACATATGAGAGTTATAGTCATTGAGAGTCTCCTGTAGCAGTGAAATGAAACAGCCAGTTGTCAGGTAAAATAATCTGGATTGTGGAGATTAATCTAAACTAAATGACTCTTACAAAGATGGTGACTTCTATTTTCTCTTAGGTGGCTCAGCCTTGAACTCCTTTCTGCTGATTAGACATAAAACAGGTGACACGACTTATTGGAAAGATAAAAATAACCAATAACAAGATTAATTGTTGTGTTAAATTTGACTTTTATTTAATCTATAAATCAAGAGGGTAGCTGATTTGCTCTCTCTGAAGCAGAAGAGGGCACAGCTGGCAAAGCCAATGATAAATCATGCTCACTGAGTAGAAGCAGTGGTAACACTTGAAAAGGAAAAGATGCTGAGAAAATGATGAGCTGATCCACTGCTGAACCTGGCATCACTGCATTTGATCTGGGCACTGACACAGTCTTGCTTGGTTCATGTTTCTACTGCATGAAATTCATGGTTGCATGGACACACTATGTCTATGTCAGGACAAACCTGTGCTGCTGCTGCCTCTCCTGTCACCTCCAGCTGCTGTTCTCACTGCCTCCTGCGTGCTGGCACTGGTACAGCTGGGCTTTGTAATGATTTTTGGTTGCTTTTTTTTTTGCTGGGTAGATTTTCGGCTGCATCAGTTTCTGCCCTGAGGAGCCAGTGAGACCTCCCTTAGCACAGCCATGTAGATTTTATGCCAGATGGGATTGGTTTTATAATTAGAGCTGCAGAGCTGAGAGTTAAACTCACCTTTTAGTGATCTTTTACTTGTCTGGATATTTTTTGCAAGATATTGCAAAGACAGTAAAATATTTGACATACACAGGGATACTTTCACTTGACAGAGACCAAGTGCAGGACTCTGGGCTTTCAGGATGCATGAGTAGTACCTTTATTTCAACAAGTTATGTAATTTTCCCATGCACTACAAGTTCTTAAAACAAAAGGTCAAAATGTGGTGCAATATTAGACTACACATATTTATTTAAGGATACTGACAGGGAAATTCTATGCTTAACTAGATACAAAGTAAATCTTACCTGCATATATAACAATTCCTATTGCAGCCTCAGTATTTCTAATTGTACATCCACGAAGCNAAAATAAAATAAAATAAAATAAAATAAAATAAAATAAAATAAAATAATGCCCTTTTCTGTTCTAATACAGCATGAATCAATATTTTTGTGTGCATGTCTGTTTAAAGTTGAAATCAAGGTACTGTGAAGAGCCTGTTTTGTCTGTATTTCACTCAGTTTCAATAAAGACTCCAGTAAGAAGCTACAGAGAAGTCCAAGTATCTCTTTTAAAGACCACTTGCATGGTGTGTGTATCGTGATGTCAACGTGAAGCAAGTTTGACTTTCACTTGCTACATTACCTTGGCAGATTCAGTATCTTATAAATGAAACCAAGATATATTATGTGACTTCATTCTGCACCCTTCAAAAGCCTCTCTCTCTGTCAATCACCAAAAGACTTCTCATCTTTGTGAACCTCAGTTCACTTGGACAGTCTCTAGGTTGAGGCTCTCCTCCTCACTCTCACACTGGATGGAAGACTTTTCATCCTGCTAGCAGAAGGGACTGATGAAAAATTAATAGAAATTATAAGGTCAGTGCTCCATCAGGAAGGCAATTTGTTACTTGCCTCTGAAAATGAAAGCATAAAACTACTTTTGCTCACAGTTTTTACTATATATTCTGGTAGGCTCTTCCTGAGACCTACCAAAGCTGAAATTTTTCATTTCAGTTGCTCCATCTGGTTTTGTTATGTAAATATAATAATCAGAAAATATTTTTTTTCTAGAATATATATATTTTGCTACTTTCTATTTGATATTGCATTTACTACTAAACTGCAGCATCACTTAAACGGAGGGCAACAATCTAGAGCTGGTAGAATTGTAAAAAATAGTGCCAGAAACCTGTTTTTCTGGGAATCTAGATTCAGTCTTGGTGAACTCATTTAATAGAAGCCTCTTTGCATTCCCTTGAGTAGAATTTGCTGTGGCCAGGCATGTCAGATGACACTAAGTTTTTTCTTACCATTTTTAGCAGAGAGGGTACTGCTACTGTTTTATAGCAAGGCAATTGAGCCTCAATTATTTATTAAGGGTTCTTGGAGAAAAATGTAACCTGTTTCAAGTAATTTGTGTTTACAAAATAGCTCAAAGAACAGCAGATCAAAGACAAACTCCACCAAATGCTAGTAAATCATTTTCACCGCAAAATATTTCATCTATCCTTGAGGTGGTAAGAGAAAAGCAACTGATTCCATGTTCCACCAAGTAGGTGAGATAATAGGCATTTCCAAAAGAGATTTCTGTTACAGACTTTCAATAGAGATGGGAAGATTTTGAAGCCAGTCCTGCATCCTAAGGATGTGTATTTAGGTGTGTTTTCTTGTGACATGTCAGCTACATTTCTATAATCCCAGTGTTCTTGTGGCATATTACAGCAGGCTAATTGGAAGGATTGCTTCAATTTAGATTATACCCAACGGTCTTCAAAGCCAGCAACCACAGCCAGCAATCAATACAAACTTGACCTCTTTTTCCCTTTTAAGATATTGTGGTAGAGGGGAAATAGCATTGCTATTAGAGGCATCATTCTTATAGACCATTAATTCTCAAAATCAGATTAAGCATGGTCAGTGCTAATGGGCAAGAACACTGGTTTACTCATGTCAGAGGATCTGGCCATATGCAGCTACTCCAGGTGCAACAATTTCACTGCACTTTTGCAGAGACATTAACTCCTAGTTTAGCTACTAGTAAACTTAAAGATGGGGCATGGATAGGGATGCTGGCACATTCATACAATTAAATTATTTGCATAACGTGGGTCATACATTTAGTCTGGGGCAGCAGGTATTTCAAACAATTCTATGGTGTGATGTAGGAATCACTGGGGACCAATGACCACTCTGAAGAGGACCTTGGGAAGCATCTGCCCTGTATTGGAGGGTAAGAGAATTTTAGGACGTGAACCATGCCATACAAATTGGCCTTAGAGCTAGGGCTTAATTCTGACCAATTTGCTAGTATAGATTTCTCTGTTGTACCTGTGCCAGAATTACTTAATGAAAAAACAATATAAGGAACACAGGACGTGGCGTTTTCCTCACATACATAGGTTTACAGCACTTTTTAATACTAGTCTAACAAATTGGTTCAATAGCATTTTTCTTGCTGGCTTCTTCTAGCTATAAGAAGAAAATCTGATTTGTTTGTTAGATCCTGGATACCTTTTCCTTATGGCCATAAATATGAAGAAACTAGAGATATGCAGCTGAAGGTCTTTAAACACTAGGAAGGATTTAGATTTAAAATCTAGCCTAGTTTAACCCTCAGGTCAAATATAAATGAGCTTGTGTCTGAATTCTGAAAAAACTCAAGCCTTGTGAGAATTGTTCACATGAACCACCAATTCAATATCAAGTCTTGGTTCTGCCTTGCCTCAAAACACAGATTCCAGTCTACATTTTATACTGACTTCTGAATCCAGGAATAGTTAATAGTGACATCCATCAATTTCTGCAAAACATGTTCCTTCCATCCAGTTTCTCTAAGAGAAATATTAAATTTCAGATACAAAATGCATTTATAGATAAGAAATACTTACATGTACCCCTTGAATTTATTGAGATCATTGTTAGGCATTTCACAGATGATGGTGTTTTGGAAAAATTCAGGTTCAAACAAAGTATTCTGCAAGAGGAAACACACTGAGAGTGACTATCAAATCCAACGAACACTTGGAACGCTAAACACTAAGAGCAGCTAAATATATGCCACCAGGGTAGTTGGGGGCTGGACCACTTGCCCTGTGAGGAGAGGCAGCAGGAGTTTAACTTGTTCAGCCTGAAGCAGAGCTTTAGAATGGATGAGTAAAGATCTGAGATTTTCCTTTCTTTATTAACTGGTAAATTAAATGAAAAAAATGCTGTGTCTTGGACAAGACACCACAGATGCCAATTAGTGATAACATCTCTCTTAATTTAAAATTAATGTAACAAATAGTTCAAATTATTTGTGAAACAAAACAAACCTTCAACCTAAAGCAAGCTCAAATTAAAATAATTTCAGGATTTATCAGGATTTTGAAATATGTTAGAAGAGTTATGTTACTGGCCAGGATGGTACAATCATAAAATAAGAGCTCACATATTTGAATAAATGTATCACATTAAAATAAGACTAAAAGTAAGTTTAATAGAAAAAACAATACAAAACTGAACAAAAAAACCCCAAACAAACAAAACCCAAAGAGAGAAGGCACTAGAGTAAGTTCAAACTGGTGGAAGGCACAAAACAAGACACAGGTTTTCAGGCTATGAGCTCACTCAAAAAGATCTTGGTGCTGAGACACACAACTTTGTTTGATTTCCCCTGTGTTCAAGGAAACAGGCTTGGGTTTTAGACTGCATGAAGCAGTCTGGAAAGCAGACAGCATGAGAGATACTTCACTGCCATAACCAGTTTTTTTCTTAACTGAAAACATACACAAAACTTTGATTTTAAATTAAGAAAATGTAATTAAAATGGGATGTGAGAAATGTGAAAGAGAATCATTATTGCTGTTCCATAAAATCTGCAAAAGAACTGAAACCCACTTTAATCCAAACTCCTCCCATCAGGAAAGCTGGAAATCCTGTCTGCTGCTGGGCTTCCCTACCTTTTTTTGCATCAAGAGAGACTTCCAGGGATTAGACTCCTTCAGAATCTGCAGATCCTGGGATCCTTCATCGGAATTCATAGAAACTTTGTCAGACTGCAAGAGGACTTCCTTACACTGCCAGTCCTCAAGTCTCAATTTTTTCTTCACCATGTTTTAATTTTTACATTATGTTTTCTCTCCTGTTCTTTCTTTTTTTCTGAGCATTACATATAAATTATTTTAAAATATGTAATATCTAAGTAAAGCAAATAGAGAATCTGATCTAAAAAGAAGTTGGAGGAAATATTAAAGCTTGCTGAATATAAGGATATTTCATATACCTTCTGACTCATGTGGCTGCATATTTTCAGAATCCCTTTTAAGAGATACTGTTCATCTCCACTGAATCTTGTTCAACTCAGTAAACCCACAGGAAAATCAGTACATACTTGGTTGTGCTAGAAATATTTGTACAACAGGAGGAAGCAAAAGGCACCTGGAGGGCTCATTACTAATGAAGAAAACTAATAGGCTTTTAGCTAAAAATGGGTAGAGAAAGACTACACTTCTCTGAAAATTTTTTCTTTTGATGACAAGAATTTTACATTTGAAAATACAAGTTAGAAAATGGCATAAAAGGAAAAAAATATTAATCATTCCTCTCAGACTTTTACAGGTAGGTGAATTAAATATTTCTAAGCAGATTCTAAAACAAAGAACTAATCCTAATTCATATGTACTTCCTTCATCCTTAAAGACTCACACTTTATAGGCACAATTAAATCTGAGTAAGTTTTATGCAGCTTGTAAACCACAGGACTAAACAAAGCTCAAAGAACAAGGAAGAACTTGGCACACTAAAACTTGTACATATGATATTTAGTGTACTGGGTTTTTTTAGTCAACATACTGTTTACGCTAATAGATTACAATAACAGGGTAATATAGTTTACTATTTAAGCTCTGATCTTCCTGAGCACTGGCTATCATCACGGTCAGAACCACATTCCATCTGTCAATGTAACAAGACTTGGTAGGTATAAACACTTTTGGGCATACAATTTATATAAATAACAACTCAAAGTCTAAAGAGAATGATCATGAATAGGCAATCTGAAGCATAACTTGCCATGTGGGAATTTTCTGATTTAAAGAAAGACTTCCTCATATTGTAAGTGGCCAAGGCAAAAAATTTGCATTTTTTATGATAGTAGAGCACTCAGTTTTCCTCTAAAAGCAAAAATACAAAACCTAATGTGTAAACTATGACTACATGACACAAATACAACATCTTTATTTTTTCTATTTAAGTAGGCAGTTTATTGTTTTTTTGCTAAATCTCTACATATTAAAAATTTTCAGTGTTTCTCAGAAAAAATACCTCTCCTTAATCATCACTAGAAAGCACTGGAAAAGGTATGTTATACTGTGGCATCAACAACTTGAGAAAGCCCTTAACTGTGCTTGCAAAGTGATTTCCACTTGAACAAAGAGCAAGTAACACTGGAGTACAGTACCTGGCCACAACTGGTATTGGAACTAGTGTACTTTTATTAAATAAGTCTGGTTGCTCACTAGCAGCTGTGTCCCACCCACCAATAACCCCTAATGACACTGCTACTAATGGCTAAATAAATGGATGTAATTCCTAGAATTACCTGCCGGGTTTTTTTTATTTCCTGTCTTCTGGAGCGAGTCTAGTGGAATAAAATATTTCTCTTCACATGCTTCAACTCCTTAAACTTGTACTGTGTTATTTGAAAAGCTGCCCTGCTCTGTTACTTACTCTCCCTAAGTAATATTTTCTTGTTTACTTCATCAAACATGAGTCAAGAGAATATAGCAGTAAAGTCATTGTAAAAAGTAAATTATGTGGCCTATGGAAAAAAAATGGTGATTTTAAGCATTCAAACTGAATCTCTGCTAGCAATCAAACTGAGGTCAGACATAGCAGTTTTATTTAACTTTTCACATTTTAATTAACCTTGAGTTCAATTGCTTATTATACTCTTATAAAATATTCCATTATTTCATTGCAACTTAGTGTGCCTTAGAGCAGTTCCTAGTTGAACCGCCACATCTACCTGCCTAGCAAACTAGCAATGGCACATCAGCTGCAACAGAGAAGCAAAATCCATAAGGAAACCTGCAGCCACTTTGGAAGGGGAACCAGAAGCTGTCTTCCAATTTCCAGCTACATTTTCAGCAGACTTACCTGGCCGGAGAACCCCGTCACAACTTGTCGTTGTTTAAGGTTGGTCTCCCCATCGAGGTTGGCAGTTTCCAAGTGACAGATCCCATTCTGATCAGAGGAGTACAGCAGTAGGATATCAGCTGGGATGGTCTCATTACAATGCAGCCGCACAAAGTCCCCCACTCGAACATCTTTCCAGCACTTCTCAACATAAGCACGTTCTTCCCTGTTACATTAAAAACATGTAATGGGTGAATACTGACACTTGGAAGGCAAGGCTCCCGGTTAGTGGGGCTTCAAAAAATTAAAACAGGGGGGTGGTAGCACACTGCTGTGGGTTTTTTGAAAGACAGCAGCTAGAAATTAATGATTTAGAGACTTCCATTAGTACCACTTCACTATATATCACATTCAAATAGTCTTTACATGAAATAAAAAGAAACTAAAATGAAAGTTCCCTTTCGTTCTACTATTAGCCCGATCACCTCCACAGCAAAAGATAGTTGTTCAAACTAACAGAGATGTTTTAAAGTATCTTATTCAAGAAATTTAGACATTTCACCAAAAAAAATAATAATTATTTTTGATTATGTGATTATTTCTCAGATACTTTCCAAGAACATATAGATCCATAAAGAAACAAACTGCTATCTCAGCTACACTTGTTTTAGGTCTCTCTGGTTTGTAACTCTCAAACGGTAATTACAAATCTTGAGCTTAGCCCACAGAAACAACTTGAAGAGGCAGAACAGCAGAGAAATCACCCCTTAATATTAAACAAAACATAACTAAAGTCTAAGTGTAATGAAAAAGTTAAGAAATTAAGAGTTCTAAATCTTTATTTAAAAAAAAAAGGAAAAAGACCCTTGGGTTTCAAGGAAAAGACATTACTATTCCATCAACAAACTGGTGCTCAATAGTTCATGAAATAGCAAACTTTTTTTCTGACATTACCTTTTCAATAATTGATCCTTCAATTACTCTTAATAATCTAAGGAAACTGAAAACTGCACAATAAACTTTAAAATTAGTTAATGAGAAAACTGCACAGGCAACAATGGCCCAGTTCTTCTAACTGTTTGAGAGGAAATTATATTTTCAACATGAGTAATTGAATTCTCTTATGTCTTGTTCTGTAAGAGGGAAAATGCTCATGAGACTTCAGCACAGACAGTAAAAGGCTTTTTGTAATGACTCAGAGTCTTGTTTTTGCTTAAAGTTTTTAATCATCCTCACCTATTGCCTGAAGAATACTGTCTTTCAGTTACGTGTTTGTATCATGAGAAGGGGAGCAGTGATACAGTAGATAAAGTGTTTTGCTACGGTTCAAAGCACACATCCAAACATTGCTCCAGAGCCAGGCCAAAGGCTGCTTCCTGCTAACCTACTTCACCTGCCTTCTGTAAGGGAGAGCCAGCCTGATGCTGTCAGGCAAACCCTTGCACTTGGCTGATATCCTTATCTGTAAAACAATGTCAAATAACAGCTTCCTGCAAAGGTTATGCACGCAGTTAAATTCTGTGCATTTCCCAGTGGTATCCACTTTTTATTCAAAAAAAAAGAAGCCCCAAATCGTAACTATTTAAATCCCTTTAATGCTAGATGTGAGGTGCTTACTAAATAATGGTCTTGTGGCAATAATTTTTCCTTATTCCATTAATTTTTGCTTCTTCTTTCGTCTGACTTTACTTATCTGTATATCCTTTTTGATCCTGCTCAACAACACATAAAAGTATAGAGATCTGTTGCAAGTTAATTTGATGTTGCTGTGCATTTAAAAAAAAGAATCTAGATCAATTTATATTTAAAATTATTTAAGTAGGTGTAAGTTGAGTATTTATTGCTTTACAAAGCAGGTACTAATGTTAATATAACAAAACAACTACGTAACCATGAATCTTTCCCATGTCAAATGCTTTCCGGGTAGAACTTCTTAATTTGTTTGTTTAAAACATAAAAATGAGAGTACAGAAGCAGTTTAGAGCAAACAGATGGCTTGTCTTGCTATCTTAGACACTTGGATGTCGTGTATAACTTGTATATAATGTTTGCTATGACTTCTGCAGGGCAATCCTACCTCTCTGTATGTCAACTCTTGCACAATTCTGATGTTTATGGAACACACTTCTGATTTTTCCTGCTAACAAAATGCTACAGAAGGGCCTTGCCCAGCTGACTGTCTTCCACATCAGCCTTAATAAACCAGGTTAGCAAAAATAATCCACAGAAGTCATAGTTTTGTAGTATTTTTTCCAATAATTCCCTATGAAACACACGTTATACATAAAGCTTCAGGTTCTGCCCATTCACTAATTACAGAGGAGATGGTGAGTCAGAAAAGACAAATGACCTCTGTCAGATCAGAGGAAAAGTCTTATTGAGCACAGGGACTAGAGTTCAGGAATTGCTAGAATCCCAAACCTGCATTCAGGTGAACAGGCTGTTCCTCTCTCTTAGCAAGCTCTGAATTTGGTAAACACACTTTCTTTTCCTGAAAGAACTACTCAGCCAGAGCTGTAAGATTAACAGTTTCCTACATACAAAGGTTTTCTACAATGTTGTAGAGAATTACCAGTGGATGAAAGGAAGAAAAGCACTTCACAAGCAACCTGGTGTACCCTGTAGCAGCACTGGCCCAGTTGCCTAACAACATTTTTCAAATGAAGCAGTTTCCTTTTAGCGATTCTTGTAACTGGGAATGGTGCCCATTTTCTGTTCAGTGATTAAAGTTCATAGCACAAGCTCCAGTTGCTAAATAAACAGAGGAGCTTCGTAAATCTAAGATGGTCTGACGAGAAACATATAAAAAAGGCAAACTCATTTATCCAATAAAATAAACAAAATGTGGTGGTTTTCAATAGGTGGAAAGCTGCAAGTGTGATTTCTATAACACGTGGCATCGGGGTTGTGGTATGTCATAAACATGATCTAAGATGAAAGTTTCTCAGTACATTCTCTCCTTTACTGGGCAATTTATCAACAGCACACCTAAAAAGTGTTCTCTTGCTGTCCTGGGATAATGCTTTGCATGATAACAGCCACCAAAGGACAGTGCAGACAGACAGAGGCAGTTAGCTTTGAACAGTTGAAGTGATATCTGCCAGCATTTCTTATTGCACTCATCAAATCTGATCAGAAGGCCTGAACTAAACAGACTTTATGAAGTCATTTCTGAGGAGAAAGGATCATTAAAAAGTCCTGCTGTGGCTGGAGATTTTGGGGGAACATGAATAAATTATTGACTGTGTCAACAATTTCATTTCCCATTCTCAGTTTCAATAAAGAGAAATTTCAAACAAAAATCTGGGTCAAAATGGATGGCGAATGGAAGCAAATAAAATTTATTGTTTTGTTCCCCAGAGGAGAATAAATAAGTAATTTTTCATGTGCACTCCACAGCCTGTCTATGAGTCCAAGACTGTCTTAGAGAAAGATCTTTTGAAATTTTTATCACTTAGAAGTATCATATCAAGCAATTAATTCAGTGAATCTTATTCCCTTGAATTACTGCAAACTCCATCTCAGAAGCCTTTGCAGCTTGAAGAAAGACATTGTTTGCTCTACCTTTCACCCCCTAAATTGCCACTAGGTTATCTCTTAAAAAAATATCAGTGTCACGAACAGATAAAACCTAGTGTTTGTACTTTATTATACGTAAATTTGCTACGTTATATTTGAAAATGACCCCCTTCAAGTATCTCCTACCTTACAAAAACCACTCATATTCTGAGGTTCTCAGTTCTCCACAGACAACAGGTAGAATCACATAGCTACTTATCCCTTACAGTCTATTTTTGCAAATAGAAATCCCACAAATTTTTATGCTATCAAAGATGACACCAGTTTTTATCTAGAAAAACCTCTCAAAATGTTTTCAAAGACCACTTTCTGGCCATGACCTCAAGGTTAGGAACCACTGCCATAAGACTTAGGAAAACTGACAACAAAGGAGCAGACTTAGGACTTGAGGAAGGCACTAGACTGGAAAGAAGCTGATTCTGAAACCTGTTCACAGGTAAGACTGAAGCACAACTCGGCTGATAGCATTCCTGAGCTAGAGATATTATCTGAGCATGAGAAGGTATTGTATTGTCCGTGTCAATCCATGACCAGCTTTTTCCACGTTACTATTACAGTAGCTGGGAAGGTTGTTTTTGTGACACGGACACCAGTCCAGCAGCATCCATGAATGATGTCATTTAATAACAATTGATCCTGTAACAAATCCTCATCAGCAAGCAGCTATAGCCTTTCCTCATAGCCCCAAACTCTCTCTCACGATTTATGTAGTACTATAAGACAGCAATGAGTATCTTTTAAAGATAATGGGAGTGAAATTTTTCTGAAGTCTAATGAAATACATCTTTTAATTATACCATTTTGGTATTCCAATAGATCCTATCTTTTTATGTTCTAAAACTTCCTACAGCTTCCTATGAAGGAAGTTATTCTCCCAATGATAAAAAATAAGTCTATGTTTAACTTCTGTAATCTATTTTTTTAAAAATACTGCCTTGAACAAAATGCTATTGCCTTGATTCTGCCTGGCACCAGCTGGAAAGGACTGGTAAAACTTCAAAGTCACTTAATGACTGCTATTCATTAGCATTAGTTTCTAGGGACTCCCATTAACTTATGAAGTTTCTGGAAGCCACAACCTTGATCAGGCTTTTTTTGCTACAGTTGTCTTCTGGCATGACCATGTAGCTCTTGAGGTCACATGGTAGAAACCTCCTTCTCTCTAGGTTTTAATGGTGTTTTAAAATCTCAAGACAGTTAAGATGGAACTTAATGCCATGAGATCACGATTCTGCAGGTCTTTGAGCCAAAACCATAGGTTCTCATTTATTTGCCCTTTGCCTTTAGTCATTAATTCTGCCGATTTCTGCTAAACCACTGCACCTTTTCTGTGAAGCAGCTTTAAATGCTTTGGCAGATAATAGATCTTGAAGAAAGCTCTGATAAAGCGATACACAAACCTGCTGTAGCATCAGTAATGTGTTTACAGATTGTCTTCCACAGAGACCAAGGATTTTCACTGCAGCAATACACACTGACTGATGAGAATTGCTAGCTCGCTGCTTTTTGACTTTTAAGTGCTGCTGCCTGGAACAGCTGAATGTTGAAAACTTGACATAACTAACATGAGTTTAATGTTGGTTTAGGCCATTTTCTCAGCTCACTGGAAATTCAAAGGCCGCCTTAGCTTGCACAAGCAGAAGGCACTGTCTTTACCTTCACTAAAACCCACTGTTAATTCAGTTATCCATTGATAAACTCGGTACAAAAATCCCATAGTACCTGGAGTACATACAGAAGTTACACAGACAACAGAGCAGAGGATTCCCACTGCCAGTGATAGCCCCACACAGAGAACAACATAGCCATGTTTGACATGAAGCAAGGAATAGGCCTTGAATCTTTCCTGATGGATAGTGAGTTTCAGTGAAATCATACCAGATAACAATTCTGCAGTCATTGTAACTTATTCATATTACTATTTTTGTAAGAAATAACTCAGGTTTCAATTGAGCAAAAGTCATGCTTTATGGCTGTCATAGGAACGCGCCTTCAGCCAAGCAAGAGCTGGAGATCTTTACAAGATCTTCAGCCTCCAGCTGATGAAATCAATGCACCTTTCAGAGAAGGCATCACGTAGGTGTAGAAGCCTTGATACTTCAAGTGGGCCACGGGATCAAGACCCTTTCTTTTTTTTTTGTGTGTGTGTATAGACTTTGAAGTTATGCTTTGTTAGAAAATAAAAATAATAAAGCAGGAAGAAAAAGTCTCTTTAACAAGTTAAAACTCAGTGTTGCTTAACAAGACTAAACAAAAGTATTGGTAACAAATCTCTTTTTGCTTATTGTGCCCTTGGTAGGATGGTATTTTCCTCTTATCCTGCTTTCTACTCTATGAGCTTTCAGTTCACCCTGGGATGAGTGACCTGCATATGATGTTTCCTGCTTCCACAAAGAAGTTGTCTTTTTTCTTGCACCTCTGAGATTTAACAGTAGGTCAATTCCTGTTTTCAAGCATGCTTCCTACCCTTCTTTGTTATCTTCCAGATGCCACAGACCCCTGTTGATCATTATGTCTCTGGGCAACCCCAGTTGCTATCCCAGACATGGGGAAAATCCAGGGGAGGTGCAGTCTCTCCTCCCTCAGAAGGTCCAGCTGATCAGAGCACATGAAGGAGACTGAAACAGAAAGGCAACCTATGTTTCCCTACACATTTTTCCTAATTTTAAGAAAACGTGAAGTATAGTTTATATATGCTAACCTGTAGGCAAGCAGATCTCCACTGTTGACATAGAGATTTCCTAAACAATGAATCTATCATTTGCCTCGGAAATTACAACACTGAATTACAAAACTTCAATTGACTGAAATGTGTTATTTCTCTTTCAAATCAGTGTGTTTAAAGCCATTTCCAGTTTTTCAGCTGTTGGCAGTTCTGGCTTCACAACACAAACATGAATTCTTTGGTTTTTCTTTATTTCCACATCACTGTTCTAGGACTTAACCCAGAATTAGTGCTGATGCAGAAGTCTTTAAATGTTCTAAAATCTTACACTAAGCAGATTAAGAGTCACAGAAAAGACCAGTCTGATTTTTTTTTGTATCACAGACATCAGTGGACTGACAGAGGAAGAGGGGATTGATGCTTGTAGGAACTACTTGAAAACCACAGGGCCTGAAAACATCACAACTTTCTATTGAAAGAGCAATCAGACTATCTCATTTAGGATCCCTGCTGACTTCCCTCATTATCTGACAGATCCACAGGATGAGTCAAAGCATATAAACTAGGCTTCTCTGAGTCACTGTCTCAGATATCCGAGTTTAGGTGCTTATAATTAAGCAATGTGAAAAGCTCAAATAATATTAATGTTTTTATGGCTGCTGCTACCTGATGTACGTGCATTCAGTCAAGCATGCACTGTGCCATCTAGAACTGTGCACAGTCCTTGCATTTTTATCTGATGGTCTATTGAGACACTGAGAAAAATTTAGGTTAAATCTTCCAGAAGTGTGAAATTGATGTGTGGATGTTACAGAGTATTTACAGACAGTTTTAGCTTAATCCTAGGGGTATATCAGATCCAGGCTATACATTAATTACCTATCGAGTAGTTCCTTGAACATTACAGAACTTCAAGAGACTTAAATAATACCTTTTAGCAACTGTTGGGTTGACATTCACTTACAGGTTTGTATACGACATTTGGTGCCAGTCTCTGCTGTTAGAAAGTTAATGACAAACGGGAGAGAGTTCAGAGAAAAGTAACCACAGTAGGTTTGGAGGGGCTGACTGACAAGAAAGATGAAAAGAGTATCCAGATACAGACTTTGACTCAAAGGTGTCTGGGCATAGAAAAAAACCCTCATGATAACAATCACGTATATTTGAAGATTATGATTGAATGTTATGGATGAAGAATAACTAATTAGGGTTGCATGAAACCAGGTGACTTGAGGAATTTGAATGCAATTAAAGATGGATAATAAAGCATAATATCATAGAAAATGCTTTGACAATCACATTTTGTAGTAATGGAAGTTCTCTTTCTTAGAAAATTTAAAAGCAGACAGTATATTTGAAAGAATACAAGGAGAAAGGAAGCAACTAAATATAGGCCTATACCATCTGCAATTGAATTTTTGTTCTCTTCTTTTGGTGTTGTGTGATTTGTTCTGACAGTACAACAGTTTGTACACAATTATTATGATTCCAAAAGTTTTGGTTCAGAAATTAAAATCTCCCCAAGACACTCTAGTGCTTATTAATTGTCTCCCATTTTCTCAATTAAACATTCTTTAAATACATTACTTGAAGTATCTTTTCCTTCATTTGACTAGCAGACTTAGATTATCCATTCCAGCTGATCTCTTTGAAAAGAAAATTAGAAGAAATGTGTTTACAGAACAGCCTATTTAAATTCAATTTTCCTTGCTCTGTGCTGAGAGAAGGCAAGTTACTGCATTTCTCCCAGTCTTCAAGAAAGTTTTGAAGAACATTTAGCATTTGGAAAAGTTCTGCCTTCATATTTCTTTTAGAACAGCAACCAGAGTTCTTGTTATTGAAATCTGAAATAAAGACAATATACTCTCCAAGATTAATTCTTAAAATCTAAGTAATTTTTCATCATTTTAGGATAGAAGATCTGTTGCTCTATTGAAAAGAACTCTGCTATCACAAGATGAACAAAATTTTAAGTTTTTTGAAAAAGACTTTTACCTATGCTTAATAATTACCTACACCGGATGATTCATAAGTAGGAAAATTAGAAGACATCATGCTCTTCCATGACTTTGCAGCTAGCAAGAAGAACAAGAAATATCAGCTTCCCAAAGTGGTATAAAAGCCTGATTAAAATTATTCATGACATAATAAGCTGTAGCAACTGATCTGATGGCAATTGTAATTAACCACACTTTTTCCAGACAGGATGAATGCTGTAGTCTGAAGTCTGCCTCATTTTCCTTTCCCTTGCATCGCCTTTTTGGGCCACAAAACTTTGGTGAAATACAAGATTCCAGATAACTTTTATACAGAGATCAAAGTCTTTTTCATGGGATAACTAATTTTAAGACAGGCTCATGTCAAGTTTCTGCATAAGAAAGTACTCATGACTAGAACGTGAATATGGATCTGTGTGTATGTTGTAATTTCATGATATGCATTTTTTTCTTATACAAAACAAGTTTTATTGTATCCCTCACTTCTCATATACCCATGGTAAGAGTCTTTTAGATATAAATTAATATGGTTGTTTTATGTAAAGAGGAAATAACTAAGATTCCCGTGCAGGTCCATTAATTAGTACCTTCTGTACCAAGTATTTGCTTTCGTACCGGTTTTAACAAGTGGTAACAAATAAGCTATTGCCTCATGGATTAATGCAACATTGGAAAGATTCAAAAATCCAGCTAGATTGCAATCTCAAAGATAGGCAGAAGAGGCAGTTTTGCCATCTACCCAAAGCGCTACAATTATTGACACCCTTCATGGTAGAAAAGAGATATTTAGAGACTTGCAAAATATCTGCTTTTTCAGACAAGTTAGCAAGGACAGCAATGCTATTTTTTTCTGACAAGTCATTACCTATATGTGGAGAAAAGTTTAGCCCCCAAAGAAGAAAATCCATTGTTTCCCTGTTTAACTAGCAGGAGATAAAAATCTGAAAAACATGCAAAATAAACAAACAGAAATGACAACACTGTGGGATAAAAGCCAGAGTTCTGAAAGAGCTTTCTTGTGAAAGCTTACATTATACAAACCACAGCTGATTAATTTGAGGGATGACAAGCAACATTCAGGAGGATGGAAAGTTTTGCTCCTCTGCCTCCCCAATGTGATATTTTAACAGGGAGAAGTAATTTTCTACTTTGCTGAGAGAACAGCTTTGATACAATAAAACATCCTAAAAGCAAGAGGTCATGAAACTTCTTGAAGAAGTGAGCACAGACACATGTAGTTAATTCATTTAGAGATGACTGAACGGAGGCATGTATTACTATCTCCCATTTTTAAACTGCACTTATACACAGCTTTATTTCACATACAACCTAAAAGAAAATACATCTGAAAGCTAGCCTACATTTTAGAGTACAAAATTCAAAATAGTTCAGAGGGCTATGTTTTTAAGAGATTTCTTGGCATCTAAATGTGCAAATAGGTGCCATGACAGATCTTGCCCTGTGCTATCTTATATTGATTGAATTAAGACCTCTCAAAAGTTCCTTGGAAATTCAGCTGCTCGGTACCTATTTAAGCACCTGTTTTCACTGCACTCTATGTCTAAGAAGTTGATAGCCACCCCAACACCACAAAACTCAAACCTCCTCTCCCAGTCTGAACATGAGGCTTAAACAAAAAAAAACAAAAACAAAAAAGAAATATCTTTCCCTGTATCAGAATGTTATATAATCACTATGACTTTTCCCTCTTTTACTTATTCACTGTGAATTTTCAACAGGCATTTGGGTTTTTTTTTTAAACAAAAAGCCTCACCATTGATAAAAGGTCTCAAGCCAACCTTTATTTTTTGTAAAAAAGCTGTATGAAACTTACCTGCTGTAAATGCAGCATCCCATGTGATTGATTTCTTTGTCTAATTTATACCGTCTAAAGTCCTCCCAAGCATCTTTAATGGCCGTAATGGCCATTATAACACAAATTGGGATCACTGAAACTTCTGGTTGGAAAGCATTCACCACTGGCACAAAATTCAGTAATGCAATAACCACAAAATAAATATTGGCAAAGCGGTGAAACTGCTCATAGATATTTTTTGGAAGGAAAGTCAAGATAGTATATTTTGTGGTCTTAATTTTATTGCAGTCATAGTATCTGTTTGGATTTTCCTTCCACTTCTTAGTTCCAAAAGGCAAATTGGAGATGATCACTCGCTTGTTTTCATTTTTCTTCTTTCTTTTCTTTACTTTTCCTCTATTCTCCAGCTCTTCATTTTGGATTTCAGTGTCTGGAGCTCCACATCGGCAGCAGGTTTCCTTGAAAAAATGTTTTTTCCATATCATTCTAGAGAAGCAGCCTGGAACACTTTTCCTTGACATCTTGCTTTCCTCTCAAAAAATAGCCTCAAGTTTAATATCAATAAAGTTCGAAGAGTTCAAGTAATCCAGATAATCTCCCAAGTGCTGGAAAGAAGATTCAAGATGTCCAAAGCCCAGATCCGCCTCTCGTTGGACTCCAACCTCCACCTGCCGAGGGACAGGTCTCAGCCTGACTCAGCTGCGCTGGCTCCTAGAGCCTGCCAGGGAGGCTGCACCTCACATATGACAAAAGCACCCTGAATGTGTTGTTATTCTTGTTAGTGTATGCCTGGAGGCTCAGTTCAGAGCATTTACTGGCGTTGAGTACCTGTTTGCATGATGTGTCTCTGTTTTAACACTTTGCAGTGACGAAGCTAAGAACGAACATCATATGATTTTCACGGTTCACTCCATGAGTTTTGGAATCACTTTATAAGCCTGGGAGTTGCCAGGAAGTTCAAAGGTAATGGGCAGAGCTCTGCGTCCCAGAAGTCAACAGAAAATTGCTATAAGCCTCAGTACAGACAATATTTTTCTCTTTTATTTCCTCTATTATTTGCTTTCATGACCATAACATGGATTATTAAACAATCCCCATCTTCCCAAACCAAGAAAACCTGTGATTTAGTAGTTGTGAGAATGTTACACAGATATAGGCAACTGAAGGGCAGTTTACCTAGATTGCCCCTCAGCCTGATCCTTCTCCTCTGATATTTCTCATGTTTCTGGACACCCAAAACACCCATCTTTCACCCAGTAACCCTTTCCAGCCTCTCATCTCTTTTCCCCACTGGACCTTGTGCTCCTGACATATAACTATGTAGCACAGATGAGGGTTAATTTCCAAGAAAGATAACGAGATGTGTAGAAATCATAGTAATTTTTTTCTTATGGTCTGTGCTTATGGAGAGGTGAAAAAAGGAAGAGACAGAAACATTTAAACTTTTAAATGAACACACCTGTCTATTGCATTATGTAGTGACAGGCTAAGTAGTCTCAAGTCAAGTTAGTACTTGGACAAGAAACTCTGATGAAATCGAAATGTTGCAATGAGAAATGCATATGAAAATATTTCTTCTTTCTGAGTCATTACTGAGCAAACATTGCATCTTACTGCAGGTGTTGTACCAACTTCAAAGGAAAACCGTGTTGTATTGATCACTTGTGTTTACTAGAAATCTTACAAGTTTTTTTTCAGTTTCTGGTTATGTTTCACCTTGAATGTAGTTGATTATTAATTTTGTATTAATGTTTTAGTGTGGAACAAAAAGACATTAATCCAATTTGTTCAACAGCCCCGGGTAATCCTTTCCAAACTCAGATATGTTTAATTTTTCTTCCAGATCTTTCTGCTACCTGGAGAGGATGTTGTGTGTGTTGGCAAGCTGGTTTGGAAACCTGGAATGAAAACTTGTATATCAGCACACACTGCTGTGTTATGAAACAAAACTTCAGTGATATCAGGATGACTTAAGTGAGATACATGAGACAATTTTAAAAGTGGCCCAAAACTCTTTTATAGCAGATTGTCAAACATACTGTACTCCTAAGGATCAGTCAGGGAATTACTGTAAAATCAGATAAGCAGTTTCCACCCCATCAAACATAAGGAAAGATAATTGGTTTAGTTTACTTACTTGTTATATACCCTACTTTTAGAGAAGTTTACTGTCTTATCAAATTGGTATTTCCTATAGTCTTCAATAGCATCCTTAATCATACTGGCAAGCAGCACCATAATCAGAGGCAGCATAGTTATCTCTCTGTGGAAGACTTCCACTCGTGGGAACCAGTTCAGAACTACCAGAAAGAAGAAATAAAAATTTCCCAGCCTGAAAATGTATAAAAGACATTAGAAGTAGTCAGAAATTAGAATGTGTCCTTTTCTTAATGAACATCCCCCATTTTGTACCTAAGGAACACTTATCATTTCACACCTGTACCCTCCTCTTCCTTCCCTGAATGAAGTAGCCAGTTACTTAGCTGGTTTTCTCTAGGAGCTAAAACTTCTTTAATGATCCCCCAAGCCTCAGTCTTGAAAATGAGTACAAAATCAAACAAAAACCCCCAAAACCCTAAAACACCAGAGCAATGTAAAAGAATGGGTGTAAAAAACCCACATATTCAGAATTATGAAAATGCCCCCATCAGGAATTCACGTAGGATTCTTATGTGGAAGGTCAAATTATGACTGTGTAAATCTAATACACGGAATAAAAATTACAAAGCTAGAGAGAGATATAAAACTTGCATTTATTTTTATAATGATATTTCCCTGAGCATCTTACTGACATGATTCTTTACACTGGCCAGTACATAATTTCAAACCCTCACTTGGAAGGAAACCTGACCTGGCACCTTGACATAAAACATTGCATGCTTATCCATGTATACTGTTTATAAGTCAGTAGACAAAGGCACTTGCATGTCATTAAAAATGTACCAACCTATGAGCCCCTGAAATCTACAGAATTTTGTAGGAGTCAACACATCCAATGAACATCTTTTCATGTTCTTAAATATTAGAGGTTTGCTCAGCATAGAAACAGAGGGAATTTTTAAATAAAAACGTGATTTTTTACATAGAAAACTGTTCCAGCATTCAAATGAGAAAGCTGACTTCAGCAGCAGTTTAAGCACACCTAGCATCTATTTGCCTTAGACCTCCACTTCAGCCTGAACCCAGAGACATTGGTTACAAATAATCATCACCTAAATTTTAGCAAAGTGGCAATGACAAATGCAGCCCTCCTCCATCACTCTCATATATCACTGTTTCAGAGACATTTCTTAAATCTCCTGTATCATTGAATGATTTTATTTTTTTACCTGTGAAACTGCTCAAAAAGATTCTGGGGCAAAAAAGTGAACCATGTGTATTTTGAGGTCCGTATCCTGTTTCCAGAATAAAACGTAAAAGCTTGTTTCCTGTCTTTCTGCTGCCTCCCTTTGGTGGGAAACACAATCCTCCATTTGTTTAAGTTGAGTTTTGGTTTGTCTCTGACAGAAAACAGCAGTGGTGTCGATTCTGATAGAGTCTGGGAGCGACCTGCAGCTCCAAGGCGCTGCCAGCGGTACAAAGCAGAGTCCACAGACAAGGCCATTCACAACAGGGATGTCAGGCTGAAAGACAAATGCATGACAAGGACTGAAAACTAATTCCATTCTGGTAGAAAATTCACTTCATGTCTTGCTAGCAGAGGTTTATAAAGCAGCAAACAATACTACAGTTCAGTGCATTACATGTTCAGTCTTTGAGTTCTGCACTTTCTACAGAGAATGAACAGAATAAAAGATACAACAAAATCTTGAAGATGGAAAAATCTATTTCTATCTCTGGGGAAAAAAAACAAATCTGTTTTCTGTGTGTTATAACAGCAAACTAACATAGATAAAGTCAATTTAACTGAGGTGAACAATAGCTTTTCCACCACAAATTCTGTGTAATTTTCCTCAGTTGTAAACTGCCACCAAAACTATTTGCACATTTTTATTCATATGTCTCAGACTTTCTTACAATACTTTTTCTATTCACACTTACTTACAAAGAGGCTGGTTCAAGTATTGAATCTTAACAGCTCAGATAATAAAGAGCTGCAGCATCAGCTTAATCTCATTTACACTCATGAACAGTTTTCCAGAGTCTCCATAGAAATCCGATTTGAATGGAAAATGCCAGCTAGCACTAAAACAATGGATGTTTTATTGGTTGGAGAGATAAAGGACTTAAATCTCCCAATATTAATCCTATTGTCATCGAGCACTTGTTTTCTGACTTGTTCACACATCTGCAACTGTGATTGTGATCCAGCGTACAGGATGCTCAGGCTCCCGCAGTGCAGGTGTATATGCTATTATGCTCAATTTAAACACAGTAAAATCTCAATCCAACAGCAGGAGTCTGAAGACTGGAAGATGTCTTATAATGAAGCACTAAATGCCAGAAAGCAAACCAAAAAAACATTGGCCTTGTGCAACTTCAGAATTCCACTAAACACCTGATCTGAACCCACCTCATTCAGCTGTGAGAAATACAGAGAAAAACATTTATTTAAACTTGGACAACGATCACTTAGATTTGTTCACTGAAGAATTGGTTTAAACTTTATTTAGTAGCAGCCTTATTTGAAGTAGATTGAGACTATCTGTACATGTTTGTACAAGTCTAAATAAACACATCTCAAATACATTAAGCCTGTGAAATGGCTGGCACTTTTATTACAAATGAGTCCTTGGTTTCTCCCTGCTTTTCAGCTTCCTCTTCCAAAAAACCCTACATTTTACTGTATGCAATATGTGGTTTCTTTTGGGAAAAAATTTAGCCATATTTAAAAGTATGCAGGTGGTTAAGTCTTGGAAGGGGAAAAACATATTGTATAGAATTTTGCTAACACATGTGAAGTGTAAAGTTTCATCAGCAAGCAAGCGTTGTCTATGCACTATTACTCGCTAACTGCTCAAAAACCTAAATTTCGAGTTCAGGTTGCCCAGTAGTGCTTAGGGATCCTCTACAATGTTGAGAATGGCTAATTTATGCCTATCAGAAACTTGGAAATACTGGCTCAATTGATATAAACTGAAGTCCCAACATAATAAACCTAGACTTAATGTCATGTTACCCTGGTAGGGAACATTCCAGAATTTCTGCATTTGGAAAAAAAGAGACAAGTAACATAGAAGTGATTAAACTATTATCTATTTAGGACAAAGGTAACTTAACCATACAGAAATGCATCAGCTAGACACCCAGTTATGCTAAGATGAGAGATAAGAAGAAATGTGCAAGCTGGTGTTAGCACGAGAGGTTAGACACAGTAGTCACATTATTTCACAAGCCTGCATCAAAATTTCTGAAATGTGAAGCAATAACCAAAACATGAAAACCTTTGCGCCACTCCCATAAAATTATGGAATAATATACGGCCAGGAAAGTTTTCAAGATATCTGATGTTTAACGAAAGAGTGAACAATACACGATAAATTAAAATTGTATAATTCACTGTCATCAGGAAGCTCTTGAAAAATCAGAATTTCTGGAGAGTCTGAGGTGCAATTTAGTAACTTTTATCATCAGGCAATTCAGAGGGACAGTGTCATTAAACAATTGCTTATTTGCCATTCGATTAATACATATGGATTTGCACATGGATTAAAATATCCATCTTCTATTAATAAAAAAGAGTACACCATTTTATTCTTGGAAAAGATACACATTTTGCCTAGCAGTTTTGTAATGGTACTCCAAAAGAATTACTGTTTGTGAAATGCTATTGACTACCCTGTCTCAGAGAGAAGATTTTGCATATGTGATAAACATAACAGGAATTGCAATAACAGGACAGTAATTATATCTCATAAGCCCTGAGTCCGCCATTCATGTTTTGAAAGCTCATTTATTTAGTTCTTGTGGCATTTCACCAATGTATGTCATCATTGTTAAGATTAGTGTTACATTTCTACTCTAAACACCTGTGAAGTTACAGTGTGGTCATGATTTAGCAGACACTTTAAGCTTTCACAGGTAGCCCTTGCCTGTGATCATAACATAAGTTATCCAGGGCACATGAACACATTTTGACACTAGAGAGAAAGAGGGTAATTATTCATTCCTTTTGTTTGGCAAAGAGCTGAATGGCATAGCAGGTAGGCAGAAGGAATGATGCCGAGTCCTTTTCAAGTGTGGATTTCAACATATTAGGATGGTTCAGCATATCGGAGTTGAACTACCATATGCTTATCTGTCTCAAGTCCTCTCAGGCAGGCCTTATACTTATTTTTTTATTATTTTATATATATCATAATATAGTGGATATATGGAGGCTTTCTTGTATCAGACATGAACTTTCTTGTTAAGAGACAGACCTTAGGTAAGAAGCAATCCAGAGGGACAACAGCACTGTAATAATCAGCCTGCACTTAGTAGAAATTGGATTTTTTTATCCCCAAACATTTCAAGCCTATATGCTATTTTTGAGTACTGCAATTGTAAGCCAGCAAAAGAATTTGGGAAATATTTCCCTTGATTAGAAAAGGGATGCTGCAACAGCTCACAGATAGTAAATATCTTCCTTTTGCATTCTTGTGTTGATGATGAGAAGAGCCCCTCTTGACTTTTCATAGATAGTCTATATGACCTAGCATCCTCCCTGACTGCTGAATCTCACCCAACACTAAAGAAAGATTGCCTTTATATGATAGAAACAGACTACATTAGAGACCCATGCCAAAGCTCTTCTGCAAGGAAGTATTAGTTGTGACACATACTTTACGAGTACTCATTTTAAATGCTCTCTCTTTTTTGAAGATTCTTATATATATATAAAAAAAGGTATTGTTGACTGTAAAAAACAGCTCATCAGAAAGTCAGCAATAAGGAATCAACTTTTTCTCTTTTGAAATTGCCTCATTCCTGCAAAACAACAGACTCAGCTGCAGATCTCTGCATCCCAGACTTCAGAAGATGGAAAGATGAATCTGGCCTCCCCTGTACATGCAAAAAAACTTTTACACAATCATGTCTCCTGTGCCATTTATTAAAGGAGATGACAGATCCACATTAAAAAAAAATCTGCTCATAGGCATATGTAAAAGCAACTTCAGAAGCTAGAAATACAAAGCAGCAACTTCCAGAGTTATCAAAGAAAGACAAGGTTTTCAAAAGTTAGTTGGGTATTTCTGAAAATTTAAATTTGGGGCAAAATTTCAGACAGAGTGGAGCTCATTTTTGAAAATCAGCACTGTGAGAAAATGCAGCGATAGCACTTCAATGCAGATGTGTGCACCATGATGAACTACAACTGAGAAAACATGCTTCCAAGTTTTCACCTGGTATTTTCATTTCAGAAGGCATTAAATAACACCAGGGCCCTCTATTTATTTCCATTATTTCCAAACCAGTACTGTATTTTCTAACTGAAAGAAGTAATTTTTCTTCTTGATTCCCTGTATGGATGATGTGGCATCCATTCAAAAGAGCCATTCTGGAGAAGGTTTGGCTCGAGAGATAAACATTACCAAGTGAGCTATTATAGAAATTTCAGCCCCAAACTTCTTTATCTGCTTTGCAATTGTCTGCTAAGAAGCTCTTTCAATTTTTGGTGATACTATATAGAAATTCCTCCTCAGTCACACCAGTTCAGAGAAAATACTTTATGTCTAAGATTAATGGAAAAGGGAAAGGAGATTGGGAAGAAGGAGGAAGGCAATTACAATGATTAGCAGGATACAGACCACAGCCTAAAATTATGCTGTAACATTTTATATTAGAGAAAGAATACTTGCAGTATGAAAGAAAGTTGTTGAAAATGAAAAATGAGCTGCAGAGAACTGCTTCATTCAAAAAAGGCTGGTCATTGCAGACTGCTGTCATTTAACTGACAAGAGAAATGTACTATGGATTAACAAGTATATAATCTTTCTGAGTGCAACTTTGTGTTTGTGTGGGATAAACAGAAAAAAGGTTTTCATAAATCTAATGCGTCATTAGGCCACAGGGCTTCACTATTCTATTATAATATTAGATTGACACATTTTTCATGTCTCAACTACATTCTCTTTCCTTGGGGAATAAATCCAAAAATCTTGCAATAATAGGTTAATTATAAGACTCTTTCTCGAGGACAGACTAGATTTCAGGGGCTAATGTAGAACTTTCTTTTAGCTTGAGTAGTGTGGAGGCATGTTCAGACAGCACAACTTTCTGCAGGGCTGCAGCTGTGTTATTAAGACTGGTTTCAAAATAGATGTGCTCTCAGCATATGCTGACATACAGGTCATACAAACAAGGATGATTATCAGATATTATTCAAGAAGGAAGCTGTCAACTTACAAACAGTAGTGCTGGATGCTGTGTTTAGCTTCAATCTGTGAACAAGGAGTTTGCTCCAGACTAAAATTATCTGGCTAGCTAACAAAGAGTGTCATTGTTGCCAGCATGCCCAAATACTACAGTGATCTATTCTTATTACATGTGGGCCCACTTTTCATGAGTGTAGGCAAAGGTAGCTTCTGCATATTTAACACCTTCCAACTCCATAATTGCATTTGCTCTGCTCAACTTTGACTGAGGAGAGAGTGAGAAGAGATAATTGCACAAAGCTTTTACAAAGTCCAAAATGCAAGGTGGGATTTGGAGACATCAGATTGAAAGGGAAGCCAGGTCTGTGGTTTTCATGACTTTGAGTGAGATGTTCTTGAGGTTTCTCTTACAAGTTAGTGCCCAGACATGGGCAGTGAAATCCACTATCTATCTTAAAAGTGTTTTACATGCATATATCTTGTCAAACAAGTAAGTGTAGTTCCAGACACAAGACTGCAGGCTTCAGGACAGTGCACAAGTGAGAGTGGTCATTATAAGAAACAGTTAGAACTACACGTCTTGGCATGTATGTAGTTTTGAGGATACATATGATGGTACTGTCCTAGATACAGATGTTTTCTGAAATCAGGCCTTTATTCCTCTTAACCAGGAAAACATTAAGAGCCATAATACAGGAACCCTTATTCACACATACATACACTTCACTTTAAATAATATTAAAATTTTTTCTATGCCACTTGAACATACATTGGTCTAAAAAAAGCTATATACAATAGAAACAAAGGTATGTGCCTATGTCACTGGCCTTTGGAAACAGCCTCCATGTAAGTTCTTAAATACAGGCAAACATTAAATTCTTTCCTTGTCCATAGAAGAAAGTGCAATTCATAAAGTTCACAAAGAACTGCTTCCTTCCTGAGCTCTAGAAATCTACATCTCTGTTATTTCCATAACCTAGTTATCAGAAAAGAAAACCCAGATGAGGGAATGAAAAAATGTATATGCTACACTGCCTCTCACTCATTCATTTAACATGTCATACACCTCCAGCTCACCTCTACTTCTTGGTAGACATCAAGTTCTACATCTGAGGACCCTGCCTTGTGTATCTATAAAAACGCTTAAGGTACCAGCAATCACAGAAAGCAGTAGTGACCTATATCACTAGGGTTCTACAATTCTGTCATCTCTCAATTGAGGGTAAAAGTCCATCTTCAAGGATTTAAAAATATTACAGAATTTTGGGCATAGTTATTCATGTTCTTGTTGGGCCCTAAACAGTTAAAAAAACATTAGTGGAGTAACTGACTGCACTAAGCCCTCCAAAACATAAATTAATCAGAAACCCTACACAAACCTTGCTTGAGCAAAGCAGCTTCCACAGACCACACAGCCCAGGTAGCAATCAGCATAGCCATTTGCTAAGCCATGTCCATCTAGATCCTGGAGAAAAAGAAAGCACAGAGACAGGAATGCCAGGAGGCAAGTCAAGCTTAGGGTAAGGCAAAGTGAGGCAAATTGTAGACCCAACTGAACTGGAAGCTCATTTAATCAGAAAAGGTTTTCTTGGTAAACTGGCAATATACACATCTAGCCCTGTACCCCAGTCTGGGAGTGGCTTTTTGCACAGCTGTCTTTCATGTTTGTGAACATACCACAAGAAACATTCTCATTACTGCACTTTGGGGAATTTTTCCCTTGTGCTCTCATCTAGCCATTCGAAATCTTTGGAGTTTACTATTGCAAAAGAGACTAATACCTGTTTCAATCCAATGCCTGCCTCTAGCTCTACACTACTTAATTACAAGACTATATATTTCAAACTCCAGCAATGGCAGAATTTAGTTGCATTTTAGCCCAGAAATGAGGACACCAAAATTAGAGGAATTGTCTGAATAATATTTTTTTTGTTTGTTTGTTCCACTTAATATTCAAAATCAAAGTGAAGTGGCCTTTAAAAGACAATCTAATATTTATAGTGCGCATGATTATATAGCACTTATGATCAAAATTATGTTGCAGATGTTCATGTGGGAACTCAGCAATGCTGAAAAAGTCCAAAAGGAAGCAGAAAAATTGAAAATAAATTGGAAAGTGACCAGAAGATCCTTTATATGTAAAAACCTTTTATGCGACTATGTTTTTGTGAGAATGTGCTGACTCTAATTTCAGTTCTCCAAATCTGAATATTAAGCTAAAGTGCCTCAAAGAGAATAGTTACTTATTAAGATGAAACAGAAAGAAAAAACAGAGAGGCTAAAACAACTGCCAATTCAGTAGGGCACAGCTCCATGTCAATCAAAGATCAAGGGAAAGCTTAATCAGGATCTAATCATGCAGTATTGTTGACAGAATGTCCAGTAGCACCCAGGCTGGTGAACCAGGTGTGTGCACAGGATAAAGCTGTTCCGGTTTGGTCAGGAGTGATGTTTTTCAGGCCCTTTTGAAAGAATGATGTGAAAATGCCTTTAGTCCAGCAAAGTAGTCCTGGCAGTAGTGCACTACACTGAGAGCACCAGGAGAATTGAGAAGACAATGTCAGCTGGTGGAGGATGGAGCTAGGTTAAGATGCAGGAAACCAATTTCCCTCTCTAAGAATCTGAGCACAACATGCATAGTAACACTATACTTCTGAAATGCTCCTTGGAAACATTAATTCCTTTTTAAAAGCAGTAGTAAGATTCCCTTCAATCCTACCTTTTTTTTCCTTCTGTACTCTTTCAGGTAACTGGGATGTACATTTTTTAAATTTAATTCAACTAGATAAATAGCATAATATAACAGAAACCATTTTATAAGACCATAAAAAAAGTACAGTACAAAATTTCACTTGTTGACAAGGTATTTCTTCCCCAACCTCATGTTAATAAAATCTAAAAGACCAAAATGTACAATATACCAAGTCAAGGTTAGTTTTCCTAAAAAAGTATCTAACTACCTTAATTCTATCTATATCTCATTTTCTCTGTGGTGTTTCTCTTTCATCGTCCTGTCAAGTCACAGTGATACAACATTAAGTTTAGGAAATTCCACCTTGTCCCAAAGAAACTGAGTCGCTTGACAGGCAGCCAGCTTGGGCAGCAGTGATGGGGGAAGGTGGGAGAGGACAGGGGCAGGGGTAAATGCTGCTGCACTGACACTGCAGATTATTACAGGTGCCTAGAACTATTCTGGCTCTTTCTAAAGCAAGAAATCAAGGAGCAGTGACCTACAGGCAATGTTCCAAGGAGACAAAGGGAGATTACGTTTGTAGTGCGAGGTGACTCAAGCTAGACCTTTTGCAAAGGAACAGGTATTGTTAAGAAACCTTGGCAAGCTTCACATCTTGCTCCTGCAAAAAACCACACACCCAAAACAAAAGAAATGAACCTAGTGATTTCAGAAACTACATGTTTACAGAATATCAGATGTACTGCAGTGAGGTAGCACAAGCAGAGATTCAAAAGTACATTAAAAATTGAGCTGTAGAAAAAATTCAGAAAAAGAATTTACTCCATTTATTCTGGCTGCACATCAAGAATACAGTGATTATATTTAAATATCAGCACAATTAAGCAGAATTGAGACAGACCTGATGAAGCACCTCTTTGTTATTCAGCAGTGCAGTTATTTTATAAAATTAGGCAAGGCAGACTTGCCAAGAAAAATGGGCTGATGGGAAGCATAAAGCTGTAATGCTCCATTCTGTGATTATTTTGGGCCTAACAGAGACAGTTATCCCAACCTAGCATCTCCTCATGCTGGGGTAAAGACAGTTCCTTGCCAGAATCTCTGAGGAACATAGACACAGAGTTCAAACTTCCTCTCCCAATCTATGTTCAAGCTCTATGTTTCTAGCAAGGTTTAACACAAAATCTGTCATAAGGGAATGAACAGCAAGTTCTGGCAAATTCTCATTACTGGTCTGAAACTTCATATGAAACCCTAAGGTAAAAAGCAAACATATACATCTGTCATCCTGAAGATTCTCTGGGCTTGCTTTTTTGTTGCTTTACATCTTGTGCAGCCATTTACTTGAAGGCAAAATATCATGATAATGAACAATCAGTTTACTGATTCCAAAAAAATGGGAGGCAAAACAGGACACAAGTGATATCAGAACAGCAAGTGAAACCAAAAAGAATTTAAGAAATCTAATTCTAAACCTGAGCTTCACTTGCTACTAGTTGCAACATCTGAGACCATATTATCATAATCTGTGTTGTTAATTATTACTTAACAAGTGGAAATGAGGAAATTTTAATTCTGCTGGAGATTGCTTAAGTCTGAAATGTACCTTTAAAGCAGAATGATAAATAACAGACCATAAAAACATGCTAATTTCTAAAATAGCCAAGAAACTATTTTAGAACCTAAATTCTAACACACGTAAAGCTGTTTTGTTCCCCCATCCTGAGGGCTATGTTTTTGCTTGTGGCACATGAAAACTTTATATTACCATAAAGACTGGCACAGAATCAGGTTGATGAAACTAAAGTAGAGTAATTAAAAAGCAGAACATGAAGTATACAGTCACTCTGATGTTTTGTAGCCAAGACTTGTTTCAACAAAAATGGCAAATAGTTTTTCCTTGCCTTTAAAATATGATGGTGGCTGATTTCTGATGCAAATTGAAAGACTGGTTATTCAAAATACTCCATTCATTTTGTTATAACCCAAAGCAGATGACATTCAAAGTTAAACACAACAAAAAGTGCTAGCAAGCATAGTTGCTGCTTGAGTCTGGTGTATAAATGACTTCATTTCTAGACTGACTTTTTACATACAACAGTTTCCAGTGAAATTACATTAGATCATGAATCAGTATTTGAGTCAAAGGACAAAAAGTTCTTACCATCCTCTTCTTGTTCGTACTGTTGGCACAAGACACTTGCAGCCAACTCTTCCTAACAAAATCTGAAGTGTTACAATTGGTCCTAGAGTGCAAGGAAGAGCTTCTCTACCACTGCAACCAAGGATAGAGCATTTGCCAGAGCAATTTACTTGTGTAAAGCACTACAGTGCTTTCAAGCTGACTTTTTTTGCTTTTAGAGGCACCTGGTGGTAATTTATATCTTCACACTGACGTTGATTACAACCTGCTGTTACATGTGGCACTTGACTCATCTTCTCCAGTTATCATCTGAGCTAGGTTTAACTGTAACCCTGAAGTGGAAGGTGGAAACCATAATTGTTTAACAGCTTTGTTTTGAACAGGGAATACTATGAGCCTGTGAAATAGTCAGTCTAACTTCCTGGAAATTTGCTCATTTACTAGTAAACCCAACTGTCCTGCTGAAAACAAGTGGACTTCTTTTCCTCTAAATTCAGACAGATTCAAACCCCTAAATTGTGTTTGTCTTTCTTTTCTAACTCGAGTGTTCTGGGTGTTGATCCTGCTGTTCTTTATCACTACAACAGCATATAGTGAAGTTATAAATATCATAGGGTGTGGTGAGTTACATCCCCTGAAATAAAGGTGTGACATTTGTAGGCTGCTTGTAGTAACTTTAACGGACACCATTGCTTGAGTGAGTGAAGGTGTAACATAACCATGGCAATCTGCAGTTACTTTTACACTGGTCTAAGCTAGAAGTCACTGCACAGCAATTTTACTGGTTTCTTTAGCAGTTAGAAGACAAACTCTGTCAGCAAAATAAACTATTTCTGGAGCTAGTATATTGTATTTTCATTCATCAGTGCACTGCAGCACCTCAAGACAGTTGGTTATGGTATTATGTGAATTCCATAAAATAAATTTTTTTCAGGAATAACCTTTGGACAAAAAAAACCTTTGGTCATGTTGCTCAATCTTGCCATTACACAATAGCCTAACTAATCTGTAATATCTGAGCGCCTTTTTCAGGGAACACTAGTATGAAAGACCATGTATGCACACTAGCAACCTTGTTCACAAGAGATAAAGGTGCAGCCTTTACCAAGGAGCTCTATTTCCATCAGTAAGGGAAAAGTCAGCTGTTTTTAAAACTGAAGTGTCAAGGTTCCTAGTTTTGTAGCTGTCTGGAACATGAGATTGCAGAGCCTGATTTCCTGTTATCACTGGACCATACTTTCATCAAAGTCTTCCTGTATGGATTATAAGCCTGTGCTTGATGGAACTCTTGATTTGATGACATCCAGAAATAAAGCAGGGGTCTCTGCTAAAACACATTTTCCTTATTTTTGGCCATTTCTGTTCAAACAAAGCCCCTGAGACCCCATTACTGGATAAAAGCTAGAAGTCCACAATTGAACTCGTGACTAGTGACAGCTCCAATAAACAGGCAAAACATTCAAATATCAGATGATGGATCCAGGCTCTGATCAACATAGAAACAGGATAAGAAATAATTTACTGCTTATTTTAAAGCCCTCTGTTTTGCAATCATTAACTTGGTAGCCATTATAAAGATTTGATGATGTAAATGAACCACCCATTTTGCAAATAGGAAAATCACTGTTAGTGTCACAGCAAGGACAAAGGTTCGGGACCAGCTGTCTCAGGCCTGCACTCCATCCCAACAGGATTTCACCATACAGAGATACAAAGCAGTTGCCTGTATAAATGTACAGTTGTGCAGAGTATGTTTGGTTAACCCATATCAGCTGGTTAACTTGTAAGTCACAGAGCCTGGCAAATTCATAGCCGTTTTTTTAACAGGCATAATACTTCAAAGGCATATAGCAGTCAGAGAATGTGGATTCAATGTTCTATTTCCTATATATTTTTATAAATGTTTACATGTTTTAGCTTTGCAGGTCACCCTCATTTTTAAAGAAAGATTAGCACATTATTTTGCCCTAATTATACTTGTAACAGCATTAAATTAGACAAGTGACATTTATTAGAAACACATTAATGTTCTAATGCAAACATATTTCCATTTGTCTTGTTGCACCTAGGAAAAAATCCTAATCATTTTTATAGGAAAAAAAAAAGACACTACTCATTTAGGGTTGGAATGTAAATTTATGAAAATCTTTCCTATTTTCTTGATGAAACTAGAGGGACTCTTCCTGAACTATAGAAACTAAACTAGTTTCCTGTCTGAGCTATATGGTGTTAAGAAACAAACAAAAAATAGTAAGAATATTTTCTTTCATATAGTATGTAAGAGTAGAAGTAGAATAAAATACGTGTTTTATAAGTTTATTAGTTGCTCATAGTCCAGATTTATTTTTTTTCTCATTATGCAGCACTGCAGAGATAACAGAATAGGCTCAAAGGCAGTAGATGACTGACATCGCACATTGAAGATGAGCAGAATTGCCTAAGAAAAATCTCACAAAACACACAGATACCTCTACTGAAAATATCACCACTCAGTCTGCGTCAGCCAGTGAGGTAAAAACAGAGCGAAGGTAACTGTTTAAGTTACAATGTATTTATTTTACAGCCTGCCCACCCTGCCTGCCTGCTTCCTCTATTAGAGCACTTTGCTGCACACATGAAGAGCTCTCCTGGAGGCAGGTACATTTATGAACTGTTTGCTCTCCACTCGCCTTGCAGCCAGCAGCAGCACAACCATCATTCACTCCAAGGAAAAGGGAACCAGGTAAAGAAAAATTACTCTCCCTGAATGCCCTCATAAATTCACATGGAGAAATAACCCTGCACCACTACCCAAAATCTTTAGTTGGCAGGAAGAGTATTTCTATCTAATAAATCTTTTTAGCTTCACCTACTGGTCAAAACAGAAGATGCACATTTTGGCCAATTATACTAGTTTCATTGTTACGGGTCCTGTAAAATGCTAAATCATGTAACCTGGTTCACAGGACTGCTGCTGGCAGAAACATGCCCTTGGGGAACAAGTAATGTGGGAGGTTGAGCACAAGTATTTTTCCTCATGCTCAAGTACAACTCCAATGGACCTGAGGAGGGCACTAGGATAAACAAGTGGGGAAAAAAAGAAAGAAATCTGAACGTAACCTGAAATCTGAATGAAACCTAAAGTGACAGTAACGACAACAGTTTTGGAGCACTGGACAGAATACAGATCTCAATAATACACATTAACTTAATGGACACTGTAACATACACTGTTCTTTTCTTGGTGGATAATTTTCCATATCTATAGCATGGTAACAATATTTACCATCCTGTAAAAGTGCTTTGAGGCTAGCAACATGAAAACAACCAGATGTTCTAAGTATTACAAGAACCACAGGAAGATCAAACGGGTGGTTGTTCACTTGTAGCTGAACTGGCTTCAGTGCAGCGGTTTTATCACTAAGGGTAATTAGTGAATCCTTCACATTTAAAAATTAATAAATCCCTTAGCACCTGTACTACAGTCCTAGCTGCAGAGCTGAAAGAGCTAGACCTCAGGCCTATGGGAGATGGTATGCTTATTAGAATGTGTGTTTTGCAGATATGAAATGACTGACACAAACTGCTGTGTCAGGGGCCAGGGAGAGCACTGCCATTGTCTTTTCATTTTGTCTAAAGAAAAAAGAATATACCACATTCAAACTGAAGCTGAACTAGTTCGTGAGCCAAGTGCATGACTTAAGTGATCAACTTAAGTGCCCATAAAATAATCAGGATATATTAAATACAGCAGAGTAGCTTTTAAAAAATAAGTGTAGGTGCAGCAGTGATTTCATCTCTCTTCTGACACTTCACTGGAAGTCCTGGACTTCCAGTATTTGTCACTGTTAAAGCAAAGTCAGTTGTGCCTTTGAACTAAACTGCATTGTAAAGGGGCCAGAGGCAGAGGGACTCCTCATAACAAGTATAGGAGTGAACAAAACCAGCTATACAGCTCAGACTTGACTTGAAAGATTATGCTGTAGGTGACATGTTTTTCAGCCTAGATGCAAAGGGAAATGTGCGGTTATGGTATCAGTCTGTCCATCATTCCTCTTTTTCCTTCCTCAACAAGATATTTTGAATCAACTGAGTTCAAATTCAAAGACTTTAACACCCCACAACTTCTGTGAAAACAAGCAGCCAGACTATGGAGAGACACTCCAGTTAGCCTCCCCCAAGCAAAGGCTGCAGTGCCAGCGCAGTTGTGATATTCTGCAGTGGCTGATAACAGCCAGCAGACTTACTCCTGTTCTAAACCAGGCTTCAGAAGTTGTGCTGCTCAAGCAACTATGTTCTGCAGTCTTTGTGAAAGCAAAAAAGTAAACACTATGAGGGTATTATCCAGGTTACTGAAATGTGTTATTAGCAGGAACATTACAGATTCATTTTTTACTACAGATCTTTAAGTGGGAGGCTCATTATGGTGGTGTTTTCAAAAGCTGAGAACAAGTTTGTAACTCTCCAATGTCCTCCATAGGCTTTGTTCTGCTTTTTTTTCTATGCCAGCGAGCAACACATCCTCCTAAACTGAGACCCTTTTCTTTTTTCTTTCTTTTTCAGAGAAGGCTGCGGGAGACAGGATGGAAATGGCATCAAAACACATTTTCCACAAGAATAATGTGAAGTCTACCTTGCACAGCTTAACATTTGTAATCACTTCCATGCATGTATCTTATATGAGGAATAAAGTTAAAATTATTTGTTTACTGATTGGTGGCAAGTCTAAAAAAAGGCACAAAACAGATGGATGGATATTCAAGTGTCTGCTTAATTACAGTTAAATATAGGAGACGTATAATTTCAGCCTTCTATACCCGCACCTGGCACTAACCACTTCAGAGCTTTGTGTGCTAAGTACTCTGAGCATCAGTTTTCAAATGCCCCCAGAAATGGGATTCACACATGATGTGGATGGCCCAGCCACTGGGTTGACAAAATCCCCTACAATAGTGAAGGTGTTGATACTGATCTACCTACTTCTGTACTACTTCATTATGTCTGTTTTGATGTTATGACTCAACACTATGGCCAAATTCTGGACTTGAGGAAGCTTCTGCAGGGAATCTCCAGCTCTGGAATAATCTCTTCTCATTGCTGAGTTTCACTTTGACCACAGGGGACACAGGCCAGCAATGCCTTGTATATAGGGAAAAAATTATAAAAAAAACAAGGAACGGGAGCAAGGACTGATTGTCAAAACAGCAGAAAGTAAATATATGTTAGAAGAACTTTGAAAAATAGCTATTTCTAGGTAGCAGCGACTACTTTACAAGTACACTTTGCAGAAATACATCATTGGGGAGAGAGCAGCTAGGATGAGGGGTGGATGAAAAACTACAATTTTTTGCATGGATTTGGAATTTATGGTGGGGACACCACAAGACATATCAGCACACCTCACTTGTCACTGAAATGCAGTTGCCAGCAGAGTGAAAGGTAGTTACCAATTAAGAGCAGAGAGCAACATTATAACAACAGCTTTGAACAAGGGAGTTTGAAAAGCCCTAAGAGGAATTTTAGGTAGGCAGAATGTAATTATCCATTTGGAATTTAGCCAGATACACACAACTCTAAACCCTGCATTTGTTGCCAATGTAAATAACTCCTTAGCCTCATGATTTGCAGTGGCAAGATTGCTAGGCAGATCACAGATTAAGCTCTAGGTACCACATGAGCTATTTGCGGGTCAGTTATAGCATAGCCTGCTGTATGAGAAGAAAAAAGCCAGAAAAAAAGCCAGAAAAGTATAAGGTAGCACGACAAATTGTCTACTATTTTGAAGTCATGGGCAAAGCCTTTTTTACTTGCCATATCAACCTTCTTGCAAGCAACAGCAGCCATCTGGCTTGCTTTCAAACCTCCCGCCCAGACAGCTCCTCTTTTTATACAGCCCCTGGGGAACCTCTCACAGCTCTGACAGTTCCAGCAGATGGGTACTTTCTCCTCTCTCTTCCTCTCTGTCTATATCTGTGCTTTGGCTCACAGTAGTTTTCTGTTTCCAGACATGATACTGAAGCTGGAAACAAGCACCAATTGAATCAGATCTTTTCAACAAGACACACTGGAAGGTACGCTCTCTGCACTTACCAGGCCATCTACAATCCTCTGGGCACACGCTCTCACTCTGTTTTCCTCTTACTGCTGGATTCTTCACACTGTGCCTTTCATTTGAAGAGACAAGCATATTACCCATGTTAGCCACATGGGTTGTAAAGAAGTCCGCAGAGTCTGTCCAGATCACTTCACCTAGTTAGTGCTATAGGCTATGATATCCTTTTCATTCAGTTTGTTCAAGCACTGTTTTGAAGAGAACAACATAGTAGAGCATAAACTCCTCCCCAGCTCCTGAACTGTTTTCTTTACTGACTTGTTAGTCAGAGCATAAGTGATGTTTGATGGTTTCTCAGCATCTTATCTCTCAAGTTATGGTTAGAGCTCCAAGAGTAGTAGTTAAAAGAAGAGATTAATAAGGGAAAATGTACGATATACTGAAAGCACATTTCTTGCTATCAAGATTAGAATAAGAGATGTGTCATTTATAAACATATAAGATTTATGGAATGTCCTTCATTTTCCTGCTTCAGGGGATGAACCTTTTTTGAATTGAAAGATTAAAAGCAAACTCTTGTGAGGTTATGCCATGAGCTGTTGATTTTATAATCACAGAATAATTTTGATTAAACAGGACCCTTAAACATCCCCCACACAAGAGCAGGGCCAGCTCTAGAGTTACACCAGGTTGTTCAGGGCCTCATCCACTCAAGTTCTGCATATTTCCAAGAACAGAAGCACCACAGATACTTCTTTAAGAAATTTAGAGACACGCAGACCAGAGGTCTGACAAGGATAGCAATTCTTGTCTGTGAACTCTGGGGAGATACTCACAACCAAAACACCTCTATGCAGATTCTAATACTCCTTTAGCTAAAAGGAAAGGTGAAACTCCTGCAAAGGCTGATTTGAGAGAATCTGAGATAACACAAGGAGCCTGTCTCTTCTAATTATGTAAATTGTCTAGGGAAATAAGCCTACCGGCTCAATACTTTAAATTAAGTATCTACATTTAGAAGATACAAATATTCAGTAAAGGATAAATAACAAATTCCTAAATATCAGGAAAACCTAGGAAAAACAGCACCATTCACTATTATTGTAGCACTACAGTTGTCCCACAATGACACTGATGAACATATTTAGAAATCTCACCAATTTCACATTGCCCTCTCTGCTTCAAACAACCAAGCCAGTCACACCCAATATAAACTGCAAAATATGGGTGATTTGGGAGAGGTGGGCATGACCTGAAAGCTGCAATCTTTTACGCAGGTAACTCCTTTATGAGAGCCACATGAAATTGGACAAGACAGTAAAAAAAGAACAGGAAAAGAAATCAGGTATTTGTGGTCCAGAGAGGTACAGATTAAAGGGTAAAATTTTCTGCAGCCAAATTGCAATATGACTCTAGTTTATTACAGGTAGGGTTCCCACATATAATTATCAGTGCAATACATGTTTTGTGGCTGTTATCCTTGACAGAATGTCTTTAATTAGGCACTGCATCAGAAGTGGGACACCTACATTATTTCCAACACAAAGTAGTTAAGCTACAGTAGAATGATCTGGCACAGTTTTGTTGGATTCAAGGACTTACTCAAACAAAATTTTACCATTCAAAAAAGTATGATGCATGTTTTCATTCAGAAATTAGCTGCAACAATGTCTTTAATGTAACTCGTTAAAGTTTGTTTTCAAATGTTTTTAGTATGTTTTCAGTATGTTTAATTAATGTTTTCAGTATGTTTAATTAAAACCAGCTTTTTATGAAGCAAATTGCTACATTTTTAATTGAGTTTAATTGAAAGCTCAGTTAACAGACACAACCAACCTGAAATCATATACACAGATCAGAATAGGATCCAAATCAGATTGGAGTAGACTTCAGGTCTGACAAAACTGACAAAAAATAGCAAAATCAAGACTGAATTTTTCATTGAAACCATAGCAAATATGTGAAAGCTCTGTATGAAAACTCTGGTGTTGAATCATCTTCTATTGTAACACATTTCTGTGATGCTGTAACAAGGATTGGTGACCCTAGGCCTGATGAGAGAAGACTGCAAAAGACCCAGCCAGACTAACTCTGTCCACCTTTGGTGGCCAGCAGACTACAACAGAGACTCCAACTCTCCAAAAGGAGCTTAGAGCACAAGGTTTCTAAGCTGCATTATAGGGGTGAGCTGTTCCTAAAGATTGGTAGTAAGGAAAAGGATTAAAAGTGAAGCCAATCCCCCTCACCTCAATAGGTGCCAAATAAATAGTTTGCGGTTTTTTAAGCTGTTATTTGATTGTCAGCAAACAAGTACCACAGCTACACTCAAGTATACTGGATAAATTATTCAAAATAAAGAATTACAACTCTTGTAATTTCCTGGCAGAAATAATTTCCCCTGCTCCTTGAACAATCCCAGCTAGTTAAGCAAAGATCAGATACGGCCATCTCTGTATTCTGTACTTTGCTTCCTCAATGCTCATTGTATTACTGATGGAAATGAACCAATTTTTTAAGAGAACATACGTTTAAAACCTTTGATGACAGAGTTAGGTTAAGGAGAGCAAGATGTAGTCTTTGTAGACCTGTCTCTGGCTGCTGTACAGGTTGTGGTGAATCATGTTTCAGCAGAGATTACTGGCAGGCATTTCAGGAGATCATGGAACTATAACTGAAGCCATGTTTTGAAGTGTTCTTGGCAGTTGCTGAGAAACTCCTAGGCAGATCTGCAACAGAGCCCAGAACGGAGTCTCAAGCAAGTTCCTGACGATCAGCTACCTTCCCAGGGAAGAAAGATTTTCTGAAGAAATCTGTCATACCTTAGTCACTCACCATCATTCACCTGACAGCACACCAAATACGGTTAGAAGAAAGTTAAAGGAAAAAGGTTAAGTTTCCAGCAACATTTCTAGGTAAAACGATGCAGAAAACTGATAACCCAGCAGGGATTATTCAAAATACACTTCTTTCTGTGTTCTCCAAAAAGTTCAGAAAACTGCTAGCAGAAACTCAGATACAGAATGGCAACAGCTGAGCTCCCAGCCTTTTCTGTTTTCCCTGAAACCTGTGCTCCGCAATAGTCCTTTTAGTTCTCAACATCTCCAGATGCAGAAGTCCAGAGGAAGAAAGTGCTTCCTGTGAGAAGGTGCTTCATTGCTGAGCAATAGAAGCAAACTTGCAAGCAGGCTAATCTTCTGAGCTGCTGCCACTTCATTTCCCTGGGCATCTGCCAACATACTCACCCATGCTACCCCACTTCACAGAACTATTTTTGCTTTGAAAAGTGTTAACACAAGGCTCAATAATGGCCCTTTAAACTAAAATTCCACTGCACATGCCTGGGTAAAAAGGAAGATGACAGCAGTGATGCCCATTTGGTTTTCTGACATGAAGATTTGTGTCTCAGGGGATTTATGTCATATGTGGACACTTTGTTCATCCTCCTGGGAGAAAGAAAAAAATAATCTTTTGTTCATGTTATCCAGTATGACTATCCTCAAGCTCTCTGACTGAAATAACTTGAAAGACACAATCACAGTTTTACAGATACAGCTGGAAAATAGCTCTTAACTAAAATGCCAGGTTAAATGACAGATCAAGCAGTTTGGAGAGGCTGCAGATAAGGCTGTTTCAGAGTTACAGTTTCTCTTGATTTGTTTAGAGAAAGGGGATTTTATTCTTAAGTAGCAGATAGAAATCTTGTGTATTGGAAGAAAAGTCTCAGGCTTTCTGTTCACCACTCCCATGGTTTAAAAAATTAAGTATTTTAAAATCCACTTCATATTCTCAGTCCTCATCTATGAAAGCCCTCTGTGAGACATCCTGCAACAGAAAGAGGCAGCACTAACTTCAGAGTCCCTGTGTCTATTTGGCAGCCAGTGAACTTGTCAACACATAGTGATTTACCATTAGAGCTCTAGCAGCACAACCTATTTTGGCATAATTATTGCATAATGATTGTCTTTGACTATTTCGGAGGAAAACCCAGTATGTTTATAGTTAACAATATTCTAGCCTTTATTTCAGTCAGAACTGCCAAGTTAGAAACAAGCTAAGGTACGATTTAAACTAACATTTCCTAAAATGGAAATACCTCCTGATAAAATTGGGGTTTTTTGATAATTCATCCTTTGCATGGTCTAGTACCTCTCTTCTGCACAAGCTGTATACAGCACACTACATGTCAACATTAGGGACTGGATTGCCTTTCCTATTTATCACATCTAGGAGGTACTGAGGTACCGGGCCATTATCACCTTCAAATCTCCTCCTTTTTTCAAACATCCAGATAAATCAGCCTTGCAGCATGCTCCAAAGGCCACTAAACTTCAGTACCAACAATTTTGTTGGAGCAGTAGGAGGAATGTAGTCTCCAAGGTTACGGAGACACAAGTAATTTAGAAATTTCAAGCAGCTCATTGAATTGCACAGAGAAGATATGTTCCCTGCAGGAAGCAACACTGTGAAAGCAGATAGACATTGTCTGCATTAGCTGGAATTTCTGAGTGCTCTGCAGAATCAGCAAGGCAGGCTGGAGCCACGAACGCCTGGGTTCCCGCAGTGGGGTTCTGCAGACCTCTTGACTGCGTGGATGGAAAAAGCTTTTCAATCCCCATGCTTGGGGTTCAGAACTGCCTCTGAAAGTTCAATCAGACTGAGTGTAGACACCCACAATGCTGCACTCTTGCCTGTCATCACAGGAGAGAATTTGCAATTAGATGCAGAAGCAAAGGGAACTAGATACTTTCTATTCCAGTCCTACACAGCTCTCCTGTGTAAGGGATCAATTGCTTGATCATTTTCTCTGATGCATGCAGTAGGGTCAGGCTCAAAGATGTTTTTTGACCTTTTGTATCTCCATAAAATACTTTAGGGTAGAGCCCAAATATATCAGAATTAGTGTATATTCCTCCACTTGTAACAGAATGAGCCAGGTAAAGGTCTGATCTCAGTTACCCAGGCAACTGCAACAGCACAGCCTGCTCATGCTCATTAGAAAAATTTTTTTTAAAAAACATTCAATCCTGAAGTCTGCAGTGCTTCCAAGTAATTATATTCATATGGTGCATATATGCTGCAAAAATAGCTTCTTCATTTTCTGCCAACCAAATTAACCATGAAGATGCACTAGTTTAAGAATGTAATTATTATAGACTAATTTGGCAAGCTAGGCAGTCAGTATTACCTCAATCTGGGCAGCCCAATCTCCTGGGATTTCACTTGCCTGAGGCTTTTTACAAAGAGCAAGACAGCTTGGAGCACGCACTAGACAGGGAGGGCAGATAGGCAGAAGAGTTATGATGGAAGGGGCTCTTCTCCGAGCTTTGTTTCTGTAAACACACCACTGTAAATCTTCAGCAAAAGCTCAGACAATTTTCAGTATGGCAATGGAGGAGGGATGATCACCCCCACACTGGGAGCTGAGATCTTCAGAGCTTAAATAACTACTTAAACGAGCCAAACAGCCCCATCTGAACTGCATTTTAGGAGGAGGAGTCTACAATTGTAAACGGGACAGTGAGTGGATGTAAAGGTATGGCAAACCAGGTAACTGTATAAGGGAAAATAATATATGTTTCCTGACAAAACATATTTGCTGTTCTGGACCCTGAGACATTTAAGGTGGAGTAGGTTTCATAGACTGTCTTTTAGAAAGACCATACGAAGGTATGTCCATTCTATCTTGGTGCTGCTGTGCAGGAAGAGGTTCTGGTAAGAGGGAGAACAAATTTCAGCTGTGGCTGGGAGGTTGCCTGTCCTGAAGTACAGGCCACCTTCTCCTGCCTTCACCCCAGTAGCAGTCAGTGTGGCTTCCGTAGGCCTTCAAAGGCTGGCAACATAACTGAAAAAACGTTTTGGTGCTCTCGGCAACCTGCCCTCTTCCTTTTCCCTACAGTTTTCCCTTCCATGCAAGAAACCCAAACCAGGACCCTCAGCCAACCAGGCTGAGTTTAAAACTGCTCAGCTCATGCAAACAGCCCTGTTGAGCCATCTACAAGTAGGTCTGGAACTTGAAGCAAAGGAGAATAAGACTGAATGTTTAATACAGCTTCCTGATATTCTAGGCGGCAAGTCAGAAATCACTCCTACAGCTCTGCTGCCCCAGAACACCACTCAGCCACCTGGAGACACTGAAGCACAGCAGAGCCCACCCCTCCCTCACTGAGGATCTGAAAAAGGGAGTCTTCCAGAGCACTGAAAATACACAGTGTCCCTAAAGACTGTAACTAAATGAAGTCTTCAAAGGAGAATTGGGAGAACACACTACTGCCATTACTATCACTCTTTGGAGTTGCTGGAGATCTAAAAGAATGTTTTAAAGACAGCAAAAAAATACAGAAGAGTGGGAATCAGATCTTCTCAGGAGAGATGGCATCACATTGATGGGAGGGTCAGCACAAAACAGTTGATAAGTCTTTTCTGTGATGTATAATACACACCTGATAGTGTTTCTCAGTAGTGTTTAACCAATTAGCATATTTACTGAAAGACAAAGCAGTGCTGAGTTCAGACAAAAAAATGTTATCAACTTTCTTCTATAAATTTGTTTTGGGTAAGACAAGTAAAGCATTCTGGGTCATACTAACAGATTCAGTATGCATTGTCTGAATTGGGCAGAGGAACGAATCACACATCTCAGGCGTTTCCCTCAGGATTTTTAGAGTTTGGGCTTTAGCACTACCTTCAATGTCCTCACCTGTCCACTTCACCTGTCCTACAAGCATTCCTGCTTTTCCCTCAGCCTCTAAGGATCTGCTTAGACACTTGAGAAGAAAATCAGCTGAAAGAGGCTTTCTCTCACTTTTTTCAATATGCAGATAGGAGAGCAATGGACCTCCTGGGATCAGCTAGGAATAGGCCCAAATGTAAAGGCAAAAATTATTCTTTGAATGTAAGTACAAGAGTTGCAGTGCAGCTTGTAACATTTGAAAATTAATCACTTTGAACAACAGAGGATAAGGAAGCTAAATTCATAAGGATTGAGTTCTGGAAAAGATCCAGTGCAAGCACCTAACTTAGGGGTAACTAGGCACTAGAATAAACACTCTTCAGAAGCAGGACAATCCTCTCTCTCTTTCCATGGGCTATTGGAAGCACTTAGCCCCTATGACTAGCTGTTATAAATTCCCTGCTAAATTCCAAAACTACTTAACTTTAACAAGAAAATTTGGCTTTGGCTTTTTTTCTGTTAATGGCAGAGATGGAAAAAATAGCTATGGTATTTATGCTGCTCAAATACTGTAGACAAATTTCAGTAAAAATAAAGAATTTTGAAAAGACAAATACGGACTTCTAGGTTACTGCTGTGGCTGGATAACCTCATATGAAAAATCTCAGCAAGTGAAAACAAACGAAAAGCCTCCACTATTGCACCATATTATGGTAGTGATGCACTCTTGTTTTCAAGACTACTTCTACCACTGTTATAGGAAGAATGGATATTGCTAAATACAAAAAGATTTTTTAAAGTTAGATGTTGATAATCCATTTCAGTTCCTCTACCATAAAAAGCAGCAATAAACATTAAGGTATAATGAGGTCTACGAACAGAAAATTATTTAGATGAGGCTTGAAAGACAGCAACATTGAAAGCTACTAAGACTATTTTTGGATGGTCCAAAAATAAGCACAAGTATGGATTTTTACCATTTGGAAGCAAAAAAAAAGACACCTCAAGAGATATAGAGGCCATAAGTCAATGTATATAGACCAGGAAAACAAGAATAGACACAGCAGACAGTAAAAGTGAATAACAGCTTTGGGGAGTGTTAGCCAGGGCACTGCCAACTATTTCTCCACTTTTTCTATGTCATCTGGATTGATTGTCACAGAAGCCAGTCACTATTATCTTGACTATAGGCACTTTCTCTATAGGAGATCTATCAAGGCGGACATTTGTATGAAATATATTTAGAAATAAAAAACCAGCTCTTTATTATTTTTCATAAAATGAAGAGAACAAGGATCTTTCAAAGTGTCTGACTGTTTTTTGATATAACACATGTGTTAGCTGTGAAATCTTTGATATAAGATCATTTTGTTAAAAGAGATTTGTATAAATCCATATGAAAACTTTTGCATTTACTGGAAAGAACCTGTCATTTCCTGTCAAAAGTTCTCAGCTGGCAACTATTATTGTACTTATGTATTTTTTGCCTTTCATAAGCAGGTGGGGAAAAAAGTCTCTTATGTCGAAGAACAAATATAAAAATAAGTTTTAAAACCTTTCAAAGAAGATGCTTTAGAAAACACATCACAGGCCACTCTAGTGCCTGAGCAAAGTAGAAGTTACTAAACCATACATCTAGAGTTCAAAAATAATGGTTCATCCTACAAGAAAAAGATGAAAGCACCCTAACTGTTAACAAAGACAAATAAGTACCTGTTATCACCTGTATGGATACAAATGGTTACAAATGAATGGCTGCAATCGCTACTGTACATGGGCTAAAAGCCGCACACCTTGTTACGTTTGTCACCTCTTTTCTATCCGCTTCTCAGTGCTTTTTCAGTTGATGTTAATCTCATGGACTGTATTTGCACAAAACACCCCTGGCTAAATAATGGTTCTGAGATAACTTTAATGATTCAGAGAAAATGACTTCCACTTCTAGGAAAAGCTGATTCATATTGCTTTCAGTGTGCTGGCTGCACCCTCTCACAGGCCAATTCCACTCACTTTCAAAGTGGCTTTAGCTCTTCAGCCTAATATCCTCAGGAACATGAAGGGTGAATATCAGCTGCTTTTCTGCAAAGCAGAAGGTTTTCACTGACTGGTGCACCGTTTTTCTGTTTTTAAATCAGACATGAATCAAGCCATTTATGTATTTACTTCTGCAAGTACTGCAGGCATTTCTGCCCATTCAAAAGAAGAGGAAATCTTGGAACACAATGAATACTCTTAACTTTTAAATTTAAATGTAGAATTTAATTCAAACAAAAGCAAAACTTTAAAAATTTATTGGTGGTGCCATCTGAGAAATTATTTCAACAACAGAAAAGTTTTATAGTATAAAGATGTTTGCTTCAAATCAAGAACTGATGCATGGGGGACCCTACCTTTGGAACTACATACAGCATGACCCATTCTACAATAAACTAATCACCTTATTTTTTAATCAGTTCAGAAACACACATCCAACTATTCTGGCATCTAGGATTTTCACACTGTTAAAGACAAGCTGCACAGTACAGAGAACCATTAATATTCTGTCTTTATGTGTGTTGAAGTCCCAAAGTCAGATGCTTTATCCAAAGAAGTTGTACTACAATCTTTATGAAATATTTTCTCTATTAAATTCTTGAATTGATTTAGCACCCCAGAAAACCAGAGCCTACCAAACTTTCCACTTGTTCCAGTTTAGCTCTAACCCTTTGCTTTATTCGACATGAGCAATTCACATTGTTGAAGCCCCTGTTTAAAGGTTATGACAGTTTACAAAGTACACAACAAAACTTGTAATGTCATCACTGACAAGGCTACAACCTTCCCTTGTTGACATCTTATCAAATAGTCTTATTCTTGTTCAAATCTTGGACTGAGTTACTTAAAATTACACATTTCCATTGCCAATGACTGAGTCAGGCAGTAATTACTGCCCAAAATAATACAAATTCATAAAAATAAATTATAGGAGATAGTTATTTTTAACATGTTTTACTTGCTTCCTGAAATATCAGTCAGTGACACATAATAGTAACTCATGCAAAGGGTGAACTAGCTAGAAAGCTGGAGTGGATCTACTCATGGGATTGACAGCATTGCAAGTAACAACACAAGAGGCTGTAATATCTTCTACTACCTCCCCCCTCCCCCCAGCCAATGCACCAAGCTTGGCACAGAACCTACAGAAACATTCATTGTGCAGGTCATATAGCTGCCAAACTCTGTCCAAACAGCTGGAGACCTTGAACTGCTTAGTGAGGGATACATGAGATGAGATGGGAAATTTCTGGGGTCATTCAAGCTAGTTTTCATTTGCCATTAACCAGGATTTTAAAACAAGATTTCAGAGGAGAAAGAGTTAAACATTTTGACTGTTAAGTGCCTTTTCTCCAAATTAAAATCTTGCAGATACTGACGTGGGAACACCCTTAATAACTCTCACATGTAGCACATGAATAAATTAGACAAGCTGAATTTCAATATCACAAGGACCACAAATCCCAAGCTAAAGCCAGGTTTACAGCTACACAAAGTATGTTATGTTGGCCAGTTATATGAATGAGCTTTTTATTATTGGTAGCCAGAGGTTTAGCACATTCTCATAATAGCATACAGCATAGGTCAGTGGTCCTGTGGTGAAAACACTGTCCCCAGGCACTCAGCTAGCTGATCAGTTGCTTTACAGCAACCATGACCCTTCAGATATACCATTGACCCTGAGGGTGAAAGAAGTGCAGCCTTACAGGAGCTGAAGGAAACCAGAGACAATCAAAACTGTTAGTGATGCTGAAGCTGACACTAGCTACAAGTCTGCATTTAGTCTTGGAAAGAAAGACTCCCTCAGGGGAGGCACCGTGACACCGAAGGTATAAGTCTAGTCTTTGAAATGAAATACTAAATGTGTTAATAAAGTTGCTGACCAGAACTGATGGTTGGAAATAGGAAACTTAAAAATACCAAACCAAAAGCAACAAAAACCCCAAACAAAAAAAAAAAAACAAAAAACAAAAAACAACAACAAAAAGGTAGAGATCTGAAAGATCAAGACATGAAACATTAGCAAGAATTGACTTGCTCTTCACGTAACCATTGCACTTCAAAGTGGTTTTAACTCTGGGTTCCTATTACCAACTCATTTCTTTTCCTGAAATAATTCCAGTTCAATGGGAGGGAGAATCACAGAATGGTTTAGATTGGAAGGGACCTTAAAGATCATCCAGTTCCAACTCCCTGCCATGGGCGGGGACACCTCCCACTAGACCAGGTTTCTCAAAGCCCCATCCAAGCTGGCCTTGAACACTGCCAGAGAGGGGGCGTCCAATGCAAAAGCAATGCATTTCAGATTAGAAGATTTTTATTAATGTAATATGAAAAACAAGGAGTAGGTTTATAAGATCTGGAGATGAATATATGTTTTCTTTACCTTTAATGCTTCCAAGGTGGTGCTCTAACCATGAAAACACGTGCCCTTCTTTGTCAAGCGTCTTGTTCTAATGGCTGCCTGCTGCCAGTAGTGGGAAAGTCAGTATAAAACTCTGATACCTACACTGAGTTGTATCACTAAGGTCACATGACAAGCCTGTGGCAGAATGAAAAGTAGAAAAGGCCTCTCAAATACTTTTCAGACTTCCTATCTAGACTGTTTTTGGGGCACGACTTCTTATTCTAATTATGCCAGCAGGGACTAATAACAAATGTATTTATTGTAAACTTTCCTTAAAACTCTAAAATAAAAAAATAGAATTTAACAAATCATTGGCTGCCGAGCATCTATTCTGAATTTCTCCTGACCTATAACAAGATTCCTCTTTTTTGCTCTTCCTCTTTCCACTCTTTCTACTGAGTATGGGATTTATTTTTCTTACTGATAACTCTCCTATTAAAACAAGCATTCGTTTCTGGATTACAGTTCTCCTTCGCTGCTGTTTTGAACTTTTATCTAGCATGTTGTTCTGAAGTTACATGAGCTGTTTTTCAAACAAATTTTGAACCTTTTAATCATGCTTTACATTTGCTAGCTCTCTATATTGGAAGACCTCACCTACATTAATACATGCTGCTGAATTAAGTAAATCTTTAGGAAAAATCTTTATGTCATGAACCAGATCAATCCCCTAATTCTGATACTTTTAAACTAGTTTAACCCTTACTTGCATCATTAAACTGTTAAATTATCAACTTGGGATCCCTAGAAGCTCCAAGTCAAGGCAAAGGAGTGTGTTACTATGTATTTATTACCAGTGCTCCTTCTTGCTTGGTGCAAGAAGCAGCCTCTGGATACAAGATGAAAATCTAGCTGTGTCTGCATTGCTGGGATAAAACTTTCTGCTTCTTCCCTTCTCAGATGTCCAAGATGCAGGTTTGCCATTTCATTCATCACCGAATCTCTTCAGTGCTAACTAGAACATGAAAGGACCTTTTTTTCACTAAGCAGTTGCTGTCCATGATTCTACCATCACTTATCTTTGATTAATATCCTGTTATTGTAGACAGCATCATGCTGCAATATCCAGAGATCACAGAACGCTTCCTTTTTTCTCAATAGCACATTGCTTTCTTTGGCAAAAGCATACCACATTTTTAGATCAAAGAACAGCTATTTCTCTTCATTAATCAATTATTTAATCAATAAGTATATCATATGCCAAGAAGGAGTTAAAACTAAAGGACAAAATTTGCACAATTGTGCATGTGTGGCTCTGGCTTATAGTTTGACAGAAACAGAAGTCCAATTCTGCATTAACAGACAATAAATCAAGGGCTAAAGCCAGAATCAGACATATTTCAGTTTGCATTCTTACATCTTACATCTCTTACCACACAGATCCAGAGAATGAGTTGACTGACCTAGTTAAAACTGCCCAATTAGCTGAATGAATGACACAGTATCGAAGAAAGTGAAATAGAGCAATACTCTAGGGAGGGAGCTGTCAGGGACTGCTGGGAGTGGAGAGGATCATCCTGCTTATGATGAGACCAAACTTAAGTTTCTAATCCTGTTACTCCTACTTCTTGCAGATATAGGAAATTTAACAAGGTAGGTCAAAAGACTTACAGTAGAGGATGTATTATTTTCCTATGGATGAGACAGTTTGTACCCATCCTCAAAGAAGAAAGGCAAACACTTCTTTCTGATGCTATTATAAACTCCACTAACCAGGATACAAAATAGCAAAACCAAAAGCAGAACTCATATTAATTATTTTTTTAATATTTTTCAATAACAAAATACTAAAATTCTCAGCAATATGTCTAAAAGGCTTATTTGTCAAATGATAACACCTTCTATGTCACAAAGAAAACAAACACATGTATCTTTTATTTCTTATTATTATTCTTAAGGACATACAGGTCTCACGTCAAGATAGCAGAGGAAAAACTAGTGAAAATATAGAAATAATAGCAAGACACTTTGGATCAAGCAAATGGGCCAAGTTCAGTTATTCTGAGTCTACAAAGGCAGCAGAATATAGTGGACTTACACAACATACTAAAGCAAAACCTCTCTCATCACAACAGCCGAGTAAGTCTCCCTACTCTGTTACTGCTACTACTTCAGTGGTCTTCAAGATTTCCAGGCCACTGAGAAAACGTTTCATCATGACACATTAAAACATTCAGAGTAATCTCAGTCCTTTTAATGAAAAGACCAGGAAGTGAAAAGGAATATTAACTATTCAGAAACCAAGCAGAATGTCAGAGATTGCACAGGGGCCAAAAAACCCACCATCTTTAAAAAAAACCCAAACCATCTGGTGTAATCCATCTTTTCTGCTATTAGATTCTTCTGTAGCCAAAGAAAATTAGCAGTGTAATGTCACTCAATCATGTCTGGTGGTCAAACAGTATGGCAGGATTTCCTTATTACCAGGCACTAATGATGTAGCATTTATGTGTGTGATTAACTATTATTATAGTGAAAGGTTGTACAATATCTCACAGCGATAGTGCTGCCAAATGAGCAATTAAGAAGCAGGGTTTACAGTCATTGCTTTTGACCAGCTATAAAACTAGATCATAGCTAGCGGGATGGCAATTCTTCACCAAGGAACATGCTCTGGTCCATCCAAACCTTTCCTCCGTGGTCTAGATGGAAGTGATGCTGTTCAAGTAAATAATATTCTCCTATTCCAACCCTACTCTTATTTCTCTAACTGATAGAAATTTGTACATACTGATGGTGACTTCCTTTTTTGATTCATCTCATTAGCCAAATTACTCCAGGAGTGACAAACTCATGACAAACTCACTGCAGTGTGTGCTGCATGGGGGTTTTTTTTTCAAGCAAACAATGAATCTGCAAGTGGAATGGATTTTTCCTGATAGACATGATGAAAACAAGAGAGCTGAGAACCAGGTATAAATCACAAGGTATAATTTCTTTCAGATGACACCAAGCTATAAAACAGGCTATATATCTCATCTCCAGACACACGTTTTGGTGCCCTGCAAGTCCTTATTATCAGATGCCTATAGGTGAACAAATAAACATTCACAGTCCAGACCAGATATCAAGACCTAAATAAGACTATAAAGTAGAAGAGCTTTAGGCTCTCTCCCTCTCAGCAGCAATGTGTCAGATTTTGCGTATCAGAAGGGAAAGGGTCTTGCAGTATCAGTGATTCAGCTCCAGTGTTTGCTGCAGCTTACATGGATGAATCCCTTCCTCATGTATTGCTGGAGTAGCTGAAGTGGAGGCATTAGTGATTTCATACTGCATCCTTGAGATTAGTGGATGCAAAAAGGAAGCTATCCTTTGCAAGGACAATCAGTCCTCAAAAGGGATATTTAGCTTAAGAAGCAGAGCACGTAGCATTTCTGGGAATAAAATCACTTTTTCATCTTCTTCCCCATACATAATTAAATTCTCTCTCACGTTTTCTGTTTCAGCCCTTTCCTCTACCTGAAAGCAACAGAACAATGAGAAAAATGGGAACACATACATGTAACTTAAGACAGGAGAAGCCACTAACACAAAACACAGGTCTTGTTCCCAGCTCTCATTTTCCAAGAGAGAGCTTTTCTGATAAGGGAGGGCAGTACAGAATGACAGTGAAACATACATTCTGGAACATGAAATTTCAACATTGCAATGGAAAATGGTTAAAGTGATCAATCCTTAACTTCAAGATTCTGCAGTCATCTCATTCAGTACTTACAGGCAGGACAAACCATGGTTTTGTTTACAAATGCATGGAAATGCACCATAATTTAAAGTCTGTGAATAAAACAACTCCAAAACAAACAAGGTCATTATAGAATTACGAATGTTGAGTGAACTGTCTTCCAACTGTTTGATGTGAGATTCTTCATGTGTACTTTAGCCAAAAATGAGTATGCTGTACAATGTGTTTTCTTCATGGATAACCATTTCAGTTCTTTGTAAGTCTTAAATGTTATTAAAAATCCAGGTGAGTTTCAAGGAAACCCTTTCCCACTGTTTAAGATTTTAATATTGTCAAGATTATCCCTTCACCTTCCAATCAATTATGAAAATCAACAGAAAGGGAAAGTGTTATTTATGTAATGAACAGCTTTTAAGTACATAGAACCTATGTGCCTTACAAATTTTACAGTACTTACAAATTCAATATATTCTGCACAATTGCTATATGAAATTAAATCACTAGACTCCATCTGCAAATAAATTCTCCAGATACTTCAGGTTTCGTCATATCAAATAGCCTGCAGGTGTGCAAATAAGCATTCATAGTCCATACCAGATGTCAATGTCTAATTAAAATACATAATTTTAAAGGGTATGCTCTTGATGTGATCTTTGATTTTCTGTACAGCACATTGCTGCAATTCACTATCAGTATGGAACAAAAAGATGTATTGACAGAAACTGGTGAAACACAAAATTCAATTACCAGAAAACAAATTCTATATAGAAGTATAATGAAAGCATTAAATTAGATCCCAGGATTGCTACTACTTTCTTAAGTACCAAAAGGAGCTAAAAGTTGTTTCTTTGTCTATCCTCTCTCGTTATGAAAAGCACAAGACCAATTAGCACCTAGCTCACACACACAATTAAGTGGGTGACCACCATCATGGATAGTGGGACAAGAGGAAGCTGCATCAGTCTGGATCTCCCACTTGTGAGGGACCAGTCCTACAGAACTGCCTATCAATGGAGATTTATGAAAATTCCACTGTTTAAAATAGTGACACATCCAACATAAATGTTATTTTTTTGTTGTTTTTTTTTTTTTTTGGGGGGGGGAGGGACTGCTTTAATACAGTATCAGTTACCTCAGAACAGGACAATCACTGTTAATTATTTTCTAGACGTGTAATGAGCAAACAGTCTAGCAAACTCAAGAAATACAATAACCTAGGAGAAGAGCTCTCCTCTCCATCCTTAATACAGGAAAACTAGTCACATTTCCTTCTAAGGCAACAACTGCACAACTACAGTATTAAGAGGCATTAATACTGTTTAAAATACTAAGGCTAAAAGAAAACATTCAAAGGGCAATATGGTGATATAGAATGGATTCTGGCTGCTTATCCCCATGAGAAAGAACAGAGTTCATCAAAATAGTAACAATTGCACAGATTTTTTTTTTTTCCACTGGATTGGAACTTTCTGTCTCCTATTTACATATCAAGTATTGGGTCAATGAGTATTTGAGAAGTCTTCTTTTTTCCCCCTTAGAAAACACACATGTATGTACACAAGTAAAGGATAGATTTCAAATCAGATAAAATAAATGTATACAAGCATTTCTGCACCTTTTTTTATAAGGGTAATAATTCTAGGGATTGCATATCTACTACATAAAAAAAAAATAAATAGTGGCAAGTGGTATCAGAATATGCCACCATAATTTGACTGGCAGAAGGTTTAGGCAGCAAATCGAAAGAGTGCTCTGGAGACAGCAGTTTTTAAAAACTAATTTCTTGCTTATAATTTAGAACCATGGGTCATTAAGCTTTCTGTACTAAACACAATGCTACCCAACTAGTCAACCAAAGCTATAAACTATGAAGGACAACATAGATTATATATTTTCCTAATTTCAGTTTGGAAAACAGAAGAAAAACCTTGTAGACTAGCAGTGATTTTCTTCTGTATTGATCTGCAGCCATGTAATCCAGCTGTGACATTCAAGGTAATACTGCCTTGGAGGTTATTTGAAAAAGGAAAAGCTCCATATTCTGTGTGCCAAGAATTTTTCACCTGTTTTACCTTATCCTCATTAATTCATAGCACTGATATGCATTACTGAAGGCCTGTGTACCTGACTGAAGGACTGCAAAACATTCCAGGAAACAGAATGTGTGATGGTAAGAAACAGTCCTTAGACTTATCTGAACCTCTTTGCAACTTCGTCTTTCTTCCTTTTTAAGATATGTTCTGTCACTTACACTGCCTATGAGCTTCCTTTCTATGTAACCTTTTGTTAAGTCAAGCTTTGCTTGCAGCTTTTCAATAGTTTCTTTTCCTTGAAATTGCTTTCCTCATCTTGACAGGACAACCTCATTCCTATTCTCTTACCCAAGTGACAATGCCCTGGGTGTTTCTCACAAAGACTTGAACTCTTCTGTTCCATACTGTGCCAAACATCTCTTTACTATTAAGTGATGGTTAAAACACATTTTGTATTTTTCTATGTATCATCATCATATCCATTATCACTTTCTGTAAATAGAATAATTTATTAAAATATAATAACAAGAGCAGTATGAAATGTTTTCAAGGAACTAGATTAGCTATAGATTTTTAGTATGTCTCGGGGCTTCTCAACTTTGTGTTTTTAGTGGTCAACATCATTGTTTTACTCTTTTCTGACAGCAATATATTAATACGCATTTAAACTATATGATGGGTCCCTTCCAACTTGGTACATTCTGTGATTCTATAATTTTAAAATACTTTACATTATAATTTTTTTTTCAGAAGCACTATTCTTAATACATTCAATAATAATGTTCTAAGTTCCATGCAGTCAGATATTTTAAATGAGGACATCTTGACACAGTATGTAAGTTACAGGCTTGTCTATTCTTGTTATCCTTTATCAACTTATGCTGAAAAAAACAACAGAAATTTTTAAAAAGTTAGCACAAAATCTGTGAAAAAGAGTGGTAGAAGAAATTGCTTGCTGTGGTAATTCACTTGAACAAGACAGTGAACAAAGTTTTCTTTCAGATAGTGTTTTTATGTACAAGGTGTTCCAAAGTGATTTATGAAGTACCAAGTTACAAAGCAGCCTGGCAGAGCAGATACTGTGAACTGAAAGATACATTAGACACTCATAAAGGCTCCAGAATGTTTTGAAAATTAGGCACGGGAAACTAGCTGCAAAACTGTAAGTGCTCAGGTTGAGATGGAAAATGAGGAAAAGTAGTGGAGAGCGTTACCAAAGGACTTGCTGCCAAAGGACTACAACAGGGTCTGGTGGCTGAAGGATCATCCGAATGTCAGGATAGGAATAGAAGAGGAACTTCTCATTTTAATATTTGCCTGATTACTCCATTATGTTGACTGATATGCCATATTCAATGGAATCATCAGACCTTGAATAAATACCATCAGGATTATAATGTTAGTCTTGAAGTAATGCCAAGGGGTTCATCAGTCTTAGGCTGTCATAGGAGACCACGGGGAAATGCTAACTCCATCTTGACCACAGGGAAATGTATTACTTAATACTAAATGGAAGTCTGTGGCTAACCCACAGATAGCTTACTCCTGCCAGAAAATATTCAATATAAATAAATAACACTAATAATTTCAAAATGTATATTGCCAGTCAAAACTGAACTGCCTTAGAATTCAGGTCCTTGTCAGAGCTTTCATAAGGAGAAAGCAGCAAGTGCATTGATACATGTTGGTACACACACCTACAAACTCCTATACTGTTTTTAATTGTGCTTTGATAATTTTTCTCTTCTAGACCTGGAAATGTGAAAATAAGGGCATGTGAGATGTGACCATACACTGCAGTTCCAAACTAAAAGCCTCTGTTTTCTTTTGAATAACCAGAGATCTCCCCTTGTCAGTAATCAGCTACTCTCAACATCAATCCTTCTCGATGGCCATACAGTGGTAGGCATGGAGAAGAGAGCAGGAATTGCCTTCTGTTCAGCAACCAGACACCACTCCATCACCCCTCCTCCTCTATCTTTCCCCACTGTCTTTCCCAAGCCCCTCATGGCGGGACCAAGGCAGCAGCCAAGCACACCTTCCAGATTGCCATCCAGAGACTTTAAGTTCAAGTGTGAGGTCTGTCTTCACAGCCAGCTCCACACCATGTGAAGTCTCTATGCCATGAAAACCGAGGTTGAAAAATCATCACTAAAATAGGTATCATGTGGCAGCAGGTTTAAAAAAATTCTGGAAGTTAGTTTTGTTCATTTTCAGATAATCAGTCCCAAATGCATGCTGTGCTATAGAAAAAAAAATCTGCTAAAATAAAAAAGGAATCACATTAAATAAGAAAATGTGATAAAGCACAAACCCCCATTCATTAAAGTTCATTTTTGTAAAGGAGAAGAAATTTATGTCTCAGCTTCTGTAAATTGGACTTTCAGCATTTGAAACCTTTCTTTGCTTACAATGAAGACACACAATAAGACTGGAATTGGAAAACTTTTCACAGGAGGGGAACTTTACTTCTATTCTTCTCCAAGTGGTTGAAACCAACTAAAACCTGCAGTTTCACAGTTGTGGCTAAAAAAAGCTGTCAAGTATGAAGGTTATTTTATGGAGAGTAATTAATAATCTAAATAGATGTACAGGTTCTCTCTCCCAGTTCTCTTTGTCATAAGAAATCAGTAACAAAATGAGCATCACTGATGTTTTTTTTGCTAAGCATTTTTCCCTCTTGCAATCAATGTTCTATCATTTAGATAAAATAAGTGCAGTTCTTTTATCAACCCAAAGAAGAACAAATAAGTCAATCTGAAAAAAAAAATCAGCTTTATAAGAGGAACTTCTTGGAAAAAATAATTGCAAAAATTTTTTACTTAAAAGATTAGATCATTGATCCAGAAATGTTTCTTTTGTAACATCAACCTTATTTTTTTTTTAATGAAAAAAGTTTTGGTAAGTAAAAAATTAAGAACAGAGTAACAAAGGTACTTAAAATATCTGATTTTCTTTACTGAAACTAAATTCCAAATGCCACCTATACTTTGTAAGAATGCACAGCAGTCATCAGTCCAGAGACAATAAAATCTGTAGCTGATTTTCAGTGAGCTGAATCTCACTGCCAAACACTGAATGAAAGTATTTACTTTTGTTTTCTCCTTAAATAAATATTTTTGAGTGTATTGCTCATGGTTAAGCCCACAGAAATAAACAGGACAATGTACTCAAAGTGAAAAAAATAGGGCTTTCCGAGGAAAGAAATGTCACTGTTAATCTTCTAAGCAGCATTCTGACCCCCTCTAGTATTGTAGGAGAAGGCATTTAAAAAGTTGTAAAAAGACACTAGAAAAGTTTGCATCTTTAAGCTTTCCTAGTTGGGATCTTATTACTATGGTCTCAGACAACCAGTATTTTGGGAACAGTTTTCTGGTTAAAAAGCCACCAGCCTGTTCTTTTAGTTCTCTAGTGTGACTTAAGTACTCTTAGTGCTAGGAGACACAAAGACATACTCCTGAAATTCTTTTTCACATTTAGAATCAACTTTTGATTGGATAGATAGCAGCAGCAGACTATCAGACCATTAGGATTATAGCAAATTGTGCCATTCATTTGGTAACATTTTCAGTTCAAAATATTCCATGTACAAGGGTATAATCTCAAATGTATACTTTCTTACTGAAGTCAGCAGAGCATCACAGTCTCAAAGATGAACACCATCACATATGCCAACGCAACTCGGTGACTGTGGTTTGCCTACTTATTTTCTGCGGACATAAACTGACTCAATCCATATTTTAAGCTCACTAGATGTGAATCAACTGCAGAGCAGAAAGCTGGGTATCTGCTGTTAAAAGTGCTAAGCCCAAGCTAATGAGCCCCTTTGGGACACAGATATAATGGCCTGAACTCAGTGCCTGCTAACGTGGCTACAGTGCAGCCTCTGCCTCAGATGGGACTTGTGTTGAGTAGGTGGAGCAAAGTCTGCCAGCAAAGGCATATCAGCATTCCCCAATGAGCCTGTGCTGTTGGTTTCAAAGAGAAACAAACTCCCAAATCACACAAGTACTTTTGATAATTCTGCTTGCATTTTCTGGCTCAGGACTGATAGAAAACAACTGGCAAATCATGCAGTAGCAATTCAGCAGGTCATGTCCCTGAGCTCTCTGCCTGGCTCCTCTGCCAGAGGTCACCACTCCTCATCACCAAACACGTGCCTGTGCACACACCTCCAGCTCCTCAGGGCACTGGCTCACGGCTCAACTCTGACCAGGGCACTGCTCTGGGACAGCATCTATGAACCTTCCTGCTGATTCCTCTTCACGCCAGTGACCCAGACCTGAGGTTAGCAACTTCTAAAACTGCTGTAACAAGACTCACTTGCACTCACCTATCAAGAATAACTGCAGAACTGTGTGCAGCAGTGGGATAAATAGGTTGTGCATTTAAATTATGTCCAAATTACTTGGTTGCTGTGGATAGCATTGAGAATACAACTTTGCTCAAGAATTGGACTTTGAGAAACCTGTCCACTCCTTGAAGAACATCACAGGTAGCAAAGGCAGATGGTAGGGAGGAATAGACTGGACTGAAAAACCTTCTTTTCATGTCAAATGGGTGTGCCTTCAGCTTCCAAGAACTTCAGTTACAGAGAGGCAGAAAGGATCTGCATGTAGCTCCAAAACGGGATCTGGCTTGCAGATTGTGTTATAGTCTTCATCAGCTTCATGTGCTTCTGCAGGAGACTGGGGCAGCTTTTTATGCTCCCCTGGTGTGCAGAAATGCAGGATGAGAGGCATGTTCTGTATTACAGAAAGGATTTTAATAAGAGTTGAGCTGATCTAAAGATCATTCTAGTTTCATCTATTACCAAAGAAGACAATCCCTACTCTCTTTTGTACTGAAAAATGTTTGTTTTGACTGTCGTGGACTATAAGGTGAAAAACCACAAGCTAGTTCTATAGCAGTAGTAACTGATCAATCTTTGCAAATTGCAACACCAAGGACAACACATGCACTATTTCAACCCACCTTGTTTGGAGCCCTTGTGGACAAACCACAGCAACTTCAATACTTCCATTCCCTTGAGACAGTGCAGAGTCAAAAAATATAGGTTTTTCTCTACCATTATCAGGAAAAGACACACATGAGTTGCTGCTACCAAAATAACAAAGAAAATAAAACACACTGTACAATGACTAGCTATTTGGTATTTTAGTCGTGAAGGTACACAAAACCACCAAACAATTCATGAAAAAATACAGCCTATCAAGCTCAAGATGTAAAGGATGCCCTTCTAGTCAAGTCAATTCTCCAGTAATCCTCAGGGTCAGATCACACCACCAAAGACTTCTTAAATACTTACACTGACCATTTTGCCTGCTATTGCTTTGATCACTCTAAACAACATGCAAACAATAAGCACTGTCAAAAGCTCAGGACTACACTACTGATACAATACAGCTTTTCCTCATAAATATAGTCAAAACATGCAATTTCTTCTTACGGATCCTGAGTCTCCTGAGACTATCATAACACAAAGAGAAAAGAGAGGGAAAACATCCCTCTTTTCCCAAGTAGTTTTACTTTGACAGCACTTTCTGCTTAGTCAATATCATTGTTTTTCTTGTATTCTCACTTTCTGTGTCTACATCAACATCATTCCTAGCACTATCACACCACTAGTGGTAGTAACATAGCTGTCACATCACCTACATTTCTTCTGAGGTCTGAGTAAATTTAGAAGCCCCATCCCTGGAAACATTCAAGGTCAGGTTGGAAGGGGCTCTGTGCAACCTGATTTGTTGAAGATGTCCCTGCTCAATGCTGGGGGGTTGAACTGGATGACCTTTAAAGGTCCCTTCCAACCCAAGCCATTCAATTATTCTAAACTGATGGCCATGTAAGCTGCCAGTTGACCAAAGCAGATGTAACACAGAGGGAGAATGAAGGAAAAGAGTTCACTACAGGGAAGAAAGACCTTCACATACCAGTTTCTGTCCTGGGCAGGTGTGACACAGGAACAGAGAAAAGGTAGAACTCTATAAAACATCTAAGAGGAACAATTTTGAAGCGTGTACAGCACCTGAACCTTTCAACATGAATAAGCTTACATTTGATAGGTTGTCATGTTAATTTTTTTTCCTGCTTTTGTTCATTTTTCTACAAAACAAATATAACTCCACCTACCTTACAAGAAGTGAACAGTTTAATTAATACTTGCAAGATGATTGAGAGCTTCTGCCAAGACACCATGTAAGCACAAAGAACATGTGAACAATAGTAAGTCAAATAATAAAATCTGTGATCCTCCAAAACTACAATAAGAATACCTATAGCTTCTATATCTATATGATTTATATACTTTAAGAACTACTTAAGGTCAAATTTCCAGCTGTGAGTACTATGTCTGTTCCTCAAAGGTGTTTGAAAGCAGTGATTCATGTCCTCAAATGCTTTGATAGAAGCTTACTTAATGTGCCAATGGGCTAATTAAGAGAGGAGAGGTGTGTGTACCTAGCAGAATATTTGGCCTTAATATTTGTAAAACTTGCCAACTCTCTTCTTTTTAACCAGAAAAAAAAAAAATCTTACTAGACTGAAATCAGAGGGGAGTTTGGCCTGAAAGCATACACACACACACACCCCCCAGGCCCACACTCTACTAGTCACGCTGCTCAGAAAGCCTCAGAGCTCCTCAAACCCCTCTCTGGCTAATTAAATTCCAGACAAGGTAGAAAATTACTGTGTTAACTTTCTACTCTCTGTGCTGGCGCTGGCTAGTTTTATAAGCGATTCCTAATAGAACTACCTGAGCAGCCTTCTGGCAAAAACAACACAATGACTTAGAAAAAAGTAACAATAAAGAGCATCCACTCACCCACCCCCCACCCCCCTCCCCACATTTTACTTCATGGACAGCAAGCTGTACACCCTAGTATGGAAAGGCTAGTTCTGAAGACAGTATCTTACCATCTTCCAATGAATGCTAATGAAGTTTCACTGTGCACAGAGGAGGGAAAGAGACAGAGAGATGGAGTATAGGGAGGATGGCTCGGGAGAAAACTCCGTCCTTGCCTGCTCCCCAAACGCCTCTTTAAGTAAGCACTGGCAGTTTGCTGTCCAATCCAGAGCAGTCTGTTTACAAGTTCCCTGCAAGTCTCAAATCCTCAAATTAATTTTAAAGAAGAGGCTGTAAAATTGTTTCAGTGTGACAGGAACATTAACACTGCCCAGTATATGTAAGTACCAACTTCCTGAATTTCTGCTTTACAAAGGCACTTTTAACTATTATTGGCTAAAATATGTATCCTGCATGCTCAGACAAACCTCCAGTTGCATAGAAATGAATATTACTGACAGAGGTTGTTTACAAGAGCCGGCTGAAGCAGCCAATACATATTATAATATGCTAAGCTCTGATAGTCTCATATCAGTTGTAATTACTTAAAAATGCAGTAGCACTAAGATTGAGGCAAATTAAATTCTCTTTATTTGTGAAGTAACTAAAACAATGGGCAGGGAAATAAAGTATACCTGTGGTAAAAGGTAGCAATTGGTAACAGACAGACTGCAGGCAGCAAAATATGCTTGTTGACAGCACCCTAGGGAATGCTAAAGAAAACACCCAGTTTTATTTGTTTCTTTCTTGCATTGTTTGATCCAGGCACATAAGATCTATTAAGCCACTGAAAACAACCTCCTTGGGTTTACCCATTACCCAAAGTTTATTTCAAAATGAGACTCCAGGTGCCCAGCAAAGACTCAAATTTCCAAAGAATTTTTCTGAGAACGATATAGACACACACAAGCCCAGACTGCACACAGAGAGGCAGGGCCAGGACTGCACCTCCAAACAAATGGGCCCACTCAATCAAGATGTCTACTCAAATAATTAAAAAGCTTACTAAAATCAAGAAGGGGGAGAAAACATCGGTTTGATTGGTTTGTTCAAACTGATGCTGCACAGAACTCAAGGCAGGAATAAAAGTGGTACAGCCCTAGAACAAACATAGCACACGTGTCATTCTGCAAATTTAAAGGTTGTACTCTTCGCTTACATGTGTATAGTACCAGCAAAATTTCACTTACCTTTGTTAGCCATTGTAAATAGAGAATAAAAAGGATTGCAGGATTATTTTCAGTTTTGTAGCTGGTGAAGAAACTACTAAAAGCATGTTCCCAGAGTGACTGAGACCATTTAGAATTAAATAACCTCAAATTTAGGCATTTGGAGGTGTTCGCCTGCAATACCACATGGGAGAAAAATCTACCCAAGCACAGAATAACTCAAGGGTGTTTGTAATCAGAGGTGTGGAAGGGCAGGAGAGTGAACACTAGCTGCTGAACCTGAAGTTGACACATGCTGAGGAAGTGGGAACAGACAATTCCCAAAACAACATTATTTAAACTTGGTGCATGTCTAAAACAGGAAGAAAAAGTTGCTCAGCAGAAAATAACATGAAAACACAAATATGTGTGCTTATTAATGAGCATATAAAACCTTACTCTTCAATAGAACCCACAGGTCTCTGATAAAACATAATAGCAGCAATCCACCCAAATTACCTTTGTTTCAGAACAGCAATGAGTATAGGGACAATGGGGTATAAGGTCTAGGTCTGTAAAATATAGGGCACACAGAGAGACTTACAGAAGGATATAGCTATTAGCAACATCAAATAATTTAGGAAATGACTCTCAGGGTCAGGAAGTTTGGTAGTCCCTGCCCTACAGCTTCACTGTCTGCATTAACTACTGCTCAATAACTCAGAAGCTTAAATCCATGTAATATTTACACAGAACTTTATCCACAAAAGGTAGGAAAAACAAGCAGCTGAGCTAGTGGTCCAAATTAAGCCTCAAAACCACAACATAATTAAAATATTGGTACGTATTCCTAGTCCACACCCTCCTAATTCTCCTGAAATTACCATATAAATAAAATGTCACTGCAGATTTAGTCAGTTAGTGATCACTTGCAGGTAAACCTCATTACTGGTTACACTAATAGGAAGACTGCAAGTAGATAAGAAAAATAAAGAGAAGGAAACTTGACTCTTCCACAATTGTGTAAAAACCGTATTTAAAATTAACCTTTTGGAAATATTATCTTAATGATTGCACAGATGGACAAAATATGGCATTAATGTTCTTATCTTTCTGAAACAAATTACTTAGCCATCAGCACCATTCCCCACACACACAACCTATACCCATGGACAAGACTGACAGAGATTGATTTTTCAACTTGTCTAATAGGTCTGAGGATATAGGAAATTAACTGAATCCTGCTCTGCCTGAGCTAGCAGCTTTTCTGTTTGTTAGGAACAGAAAGCAACCAAGATTACATATTACTTACTGTTATGTCAATTTTCTTGTTGAAAAAAATAGAGGCAGTTTTCTCTGCTGGGGTAATTATTTCTTTTGCATACAAGCTTAGTTTGTTTTGTTTGCTTGATGCTTGTTTGTTTGCTTGATGCTTGCTTTATTTATTTATTTTCTAAAAGCTTTTTTAGAACACTGGAATTAAGGAGTTTATTCCTCCGGAATGGGGAATGGTGAAGGATGACTCAAAATGCTCACAGAGGTAAATGCAAACACACCACTGGTTTTCTCAAAGTTCGCACAATAGCCTTGCAATGGAATAGCTTAATGCAAAGGAACACGCAGAGTCCTGACACACCAGCATTACTAACATACCACACCTCCCTTTGAACTCTTTTTTTTAGATTCCGTAAGCAGTCCACATTTACATTATTTTTTCCTTATTTCACCTTTCAGTACTTGAATGGGAATCAGTAGGCAACCTCTGAGAAGCACTGCTCTGAGCACCACCACCATAAAACTGTGTTTCCTGTGGCCTCCCAGTTAGACCTACTAACATGTAACATTGGGACTGAATTTACTTTGCAGCCTTTGCATTAGTGGTGTCACTCTCCATCTTCTTTCCACAAAACACGTCAAATCTACCTGAAGCTATTACAAAATATGTATTATGTGAGAATAGCAAGCTATTATGTGAGAATAAAGAGAACAACAGTTTTCACCAGTGCATAAACTTCCCTCTCTAACTTATTCCCAAACCAGGCTTTCCTTAAAATATGAACCAGGCATAAAGCTCCCAAAAGTTCCCAATGCAGTATTCTATTGTTTTGTTAACAAAAGGATTAATTTTTTACTCTTGTCTCATTGAGTATTCTTTCATTTTCATATTTAAACTTCTATATTTCTTCCCTGAATCTCCCTGGAAAGAGCTTTTCTGCAGTCTTCTGTGAAGTACTATCAATATTAGTATTCTGCTGCTAATTCAGCTCCTCTGCTCCACAGGCACACAACAGAGTGCCCTAATGTAATCACATTGTCTGCTATCCACAGCAATAAAGATAATATTTTCTGACCCTCCTCACATATTGGCAGTCTGTGGTTTAATAGATTACTCTCTGGAGGAGTTTAAGAATATATCTAATGTGCTAAATAAAACTGTACCAGAAACAGCTTCAAAAGTCAACAAGACAACTACCTTATATTAAAACTGAAAGTTTCTATTTTTATGCTCAATTTCTTTACAATATGGATTTCTTGTTACTGAAAAAGTCTCTATTTTGCCTGTTCTAAAACCAGAGTGTTTTAAAAGACCCTGGAAAAATTAAAAAGTCAATTCGGTAATGCATATTAATGTTGCTTTTTGTGTTACTGAATTCTGCAGTAATGTTTACTGTTTTGAGGGGAGTTTATAATTATGCAAATTGCCAAGCCGTCTGCATAATGTACAACATGTTTGGGTTCACTGGCTGGAAGCTGAGATACATTTCTTTAATGCTGCCTGTGTGCTATGCAATTCAGTTTGCATTTCTTACGCTCCACTGCTCTGTACCTGTCTCCAGCAGTATCCCCTGCATTTCAGAATTTATATGCAACCTCAGTACCTTTGCAGATATTTAGTTTTCAGAAATTACTTAAATAATTTATATGTGCCAACTTAAACATTTTGCAAAGCAAAGCAAAATTTTGATAGCCCTGTAGCTGCTGAAACCTAGTGAAGAGACTTTCACCCTTTTCATTATAAGCTCAATTGTTCTCATCATAGTTACAGCTTAAACACCGTGAAAGCCATTCTAAGCTGCATATATGATATTTAAGTGCACATTGGGTGTTTTTTCAAATAAAATTTTCTTACATGTACTCCATTGCTTTAAATGCTGCATACTTCCTTCACATCATAAATAGCTGTAGTCTCTTATAGACTGTTTCATGATCCTGTTTCCAAAGGCATACACCATTCTCACCTGCTTGTCCAAGGTGGTTCTGAATGGATGTGTCTATGCTGCTCCTGGTGTCTGGTCATAGCACATAATACCAGAACGGTAACAGAATATTTTGAGGTGGGCTGGCAGAGCCTAACAATCCCCCAGGCCTCCATCAGCCCGTTAAAACATTCTACCCTGTGTGAAAGTTTGATCCACACAATTACTTTCCTAAAATACCATCTAGGCAATCACCAGGCCCCTGGAAAGCCAAACAACAGTGATTAAATACCCCTATGGACATGTGCAGGCAGTGATCAAGTTCTTCTGGTGTACCCAGCTATGACTGGCTCTGTCACCACCTTGTGTATCCTATGTCCTGCAGTGCTGCTCGTGAGTCAGGCTTCCTTGGTGTTGAGACAAGATGAGGTCTCAGCTCTAGCCTAAGGCCTGGCTAAACATCCCAAACTGATGTGGTCAGCCCTGCAGCAGCAATTGACTCCTCACTGTATTCTCAGGGCAATCTCATGGGCAGGAGCCGGGGAGAAAAATGACAGAAGTATCAAGATAAGCATGAAAACAGCTAGAAACTTTTACTCTCTTCAACATCTGCTGTTCACTGCTGTGGCAAGACAGTGCTCACTCTCAGGATTCACCAGTGCTGACCAGCAAAGCAGAGTTTCCTATTTTAAAAAACAACCCCTCTCAGCATCACAGTCAACACTGGCTTGTGCCCCTTCTGCATACATCCCCCCTGTGTCATAACAGCACAATTTTACTAGGTGATTAATTAGACCAATTATTAACTTCAGCAAATCCTCGGGGTGTGGACCATGCTATGCCAACTGGCAGACTGAAAACCAGGAAGGTCTTGACTCAGCTCTGGTTATGCTTTTATATGGTCTCTGTGGGATAGCAATGCTCAATTAACTTATATCACTGTCTACAAACTTAATAGAGTTTTTATAGCTAGAAGAAATTGGTGACATTTTTTTCAAGCTCTCATGTCTGAGATTAGCTGAGATTGGCTTTTGTCCTGCTGGTATAAGCCTATAGTGGGTTAGACCTAGCAAGTCTAGGTCTAGGAATAAGAGAGGCTATGCAATGCCAGTCTTGATTTTCCCTGTTTTTCCTGACAGTCAGTATGAAATCTGCTCTTATTAACCATTTCTGAAAGAGATAATATTCAATCCACATTCACCCTTTGAAATAAAAGTTAAAAATCTGGAAGAGAAGATTTTTTTTTTTCCACCTCGTATCTGCTTTCCACATTAGTTATTTTGTGTTTACAGTTCAGCTGAAAATGGATTTTATAATTTTCTTATATCCACTTATTTTAAAAAAAGAATTTCTTTCAACACTTTCTAAGCTCCCTTGTGTAATTATACGAGGAATATAAAACATTCTTCCTTCAGGGAATAAGCCAGCTCATGCAGTTAAGAAGAGACTTTCCTTAGAGACAGATAATTTCATAATTAGCCACTACAGGATTTCTTGTGGCTTCCAGCTATTATGGGAGAAAAGGTATTTGACCAGCTTGGCTCACTGGCCTCTAAAAACATCACCATCACTGTGTTCTGTCTGAAGTGGAGTGGATAAAGGCTCTGGTAAAAGAATAAAAGCCTGCCAATGCTAGCAATGCCTTTCTTTCCTTTTTTTCTTTTTTCTTTCAGGTTATAATTAAGGTTAATCTTAACTTACCTGTGGAGTTTATGTTTAATAAATTGATCATTTGTACTGGTCAGATCATACACCTTCTACATCTACTTCCCTTCTGGAAGACATTGTGTTTGTTCATATGCCAGATTAGATGACACTCTTGCTATAGATTTGCAAAGTCGAATACTGAACACACATGTACAAGATTCAGTGACACAGTGACACGTGATGTCACTACAACACCTGTTGTTTCTTTTTAAGACTTCAAGAAACTACTTTACGACCATCAGATCTTCCTTGTGCCAAGACATGTGGCACCAAGATATGCAAAAGTTCCTTCTTGAAGGAATAGACAATTTCACTGAACAGAAGAACAAGGAAACAAGAAAAGAATATAGAATTACAGTGTGAAAATTATTTGTCCAATGTTATAAGAAGAGACTCTTGAGAAATCTATAGCACAAGTCCAGATCTTCAGTACACAGATCACCTTTATTTCTCTTTCTGGAAGGTGCCCATTTTCACCTAAACAGATGAATCATTTCCCAGCTCTATGCCAGGTGTTACAGTGAAATAAAACTGGTATAGAATTTCTTAACGCTGTACCTTGGACTTCACTGATGACAGTTACTAAACTTGATATTTAATACCCATTGCTATTTGTGCATTAAATATCTTTCAGTCATTGTTTCCTGTTCAAGAAAACTGCTTGGATCAGTCATACCCTTTAAAAGGCCATTTGGATGATTTTTGCCCAGTCAATTGCTAAGCAAACAGTGCTTAACTAGACATATCAGTGGGTCTAGGCAGCAGGAAAGCTTGAAAAAACACTTTAGACAAGAATAAATGACAATGCTCTGTACTGCAATCTAGCCTGAGGAAAAACAACCAAAGAATAGCTCTTAAAGTCTGAGAAGATGAAATCCAGTGATGGATGAAAGTAGGGAGAATAAAAAGTTATGATTTCAAGCAGCTGGAAAAGAACCATGATTTAAATACATTAAATATGAACCCAGTTATTTCCCTGATGTTTTTTATTTATTTTATTATCGTACAGTTTGATCTTGCTAAAGTTAATGTTTTTTATATATTTCACTTCTCTTTCCCTATACAAGTTTCATACCCCATTTAAGCCTCACCTCTTCTACCTGCTTGGTGTTACCTCCCTGAGGAGGCTCAGCCACCACAAGAGGGGAGCATGACCTCCTGGCTTAGTTGGCCAAGTTCACAGGCTGATGTTTTGACCAGGATTTACTCCTGTTGGAGCTCCTTGATCACAGCCTTTGCTTCCCTAGAGACAGGACTGTTCACCCTCTATAGCCCTGGTGTCTGACACAGCACCACAAAGACCAAAACTAGTGTAAAGCAATACCCTCATATGTTAATTTTCAACACAACCCTGATACATGTTTCTCTCCAATGGAAATGATTGTCTACCTAGCTATTATCTCCCAGTTCAGGAGCATTTTGAAGTTGACATGATCAAGCATTGTGAAATATCAGTATGTCCTATGACTACATTTATATTGTCTATTAATTTCTGACCCATGACTCTCTCCTATTTTAAAAGGCTCCTGAAGAAATGTACACCTAAACCAATCCCATTAATCAAAACAACTGGTTTAGACTTGTGTTCCAAAAGAGAGGAGTTGAAGCTTCCCAAGGAAAATGAATGCTTAGCAGGCAGCCGCACAGAGACTACACCAAGGACCTCAAAAAGGGTAGTCAAATGGAAAACAGCTGAAAGTGAAAGAAGCTTAGCTTTAAATTTATTTAAGCAAAATACCACAACCTCAGCATTTCCAAGCAGAAAAGGAATTCTCAAAATGTTCAACTACTATTGCTAAGAATTTGCAGACTCTCATAACACCATAGTGCTTTGGTAACTATACTAACACAGTTGTGTGTTACAGCTATTAGGATGAATATGTTTATGTAAAGGCTGTAGCATTATTTCTAACACAAGTCTACAAATAAAAAGCAATAATGTTTGTGAGAGGCCTAGGTAGGTGTTTGGCTTTTTACTAAATAGCAAAACAGTAGTATTCAAAACAGGAGACAAGACTTGTACCACCTTGGAAATAGAAATACTAGGTAAGGAGGGCATGATTTTCTTAGGTAGTAAAAGGAGTGCCAACCAGGTAATTCATGTAATGGGCTATTTTAAAATGTTTGCAATTAAGCTACTATAGCTGAAAGTGTCCTAATTGTAAGTTAAATGACAATGGACCATAGTTATTATTAAATAAATACTGTGACTTTGGGTAATGTTGATGTAACTGTCTAAAAAACTTGTTTGGAAATTATTGTTAAGAACCTAATCAATGAAAGTCACTTATGAAGATGTATGTAAATTGGACAGATTAACTGATGAAAACAGTATATCTGAGAGTTTACTAAAGGGTTGAGATCTGACATATTTACAGTCCTTTCTCTCACCTTCAGAATCAGTTAACTGCTAACATTTTGCTTTGCTGGAATGTTATTCAATGTCAATAATATAGAGTGTCAACCTATGTTTCTTTTTTCTGTTATAAAAAGGTAAAACAGTTCCTAAAAAAGCTGTAATAATTTTTACATAACTGTATACAATAATAAGCTTCAAAAATAACAACTATTTAACTGATGACTTCTTAACAGATAGCCAGGTGCACAACTACTGCTCATTCCTCAAATGGCACTGACATTTTAAATGCCTGTACCTATGTTAAAACAGCTCTACAGTGCTTTTTTTTCTATTTCAGAAAAAAAGAAAAAACATTCTTTCAATTTCACCTTCACAGAGAAATCTCTTTTGAGAGAGACATAGGAAATATTACAAGCAAAAAGAAAATGAAACATTCTGAGTTGTTTAATCAGTAATTCTAAATTCTGTAAGACAAACGGTACAAAAGTAACTCCAGCATACTATTTTTTCTGGAAACTGATTTGAAATAGAGATGGGCTCTAACTCGTAACAGATATTCATGAAAGAAAAGGGCCAGAGAATAGTCTTTTTTTTAATGAATCACTGTGCTCAGATTTTTCATCACAAAAAAGCCTGAGAAATAGATCAAATGAAAGCATGAGTACAAAAGTAACAGACATTTTTCATTAAACTTGGAGAACACTATCTGCTTTATATCTGCATACATTTCTATATTAGGTTTTGATTACTTGATGGTATTCATAATTATTTGTAGTTCTCGTATCATTTTGTTTGGGATCAGAATCTGTAGCTCTGTCAAAGGATGAAGGGCTAATTCACATGCTATTTATTGTGACTTTGAATGCACCAAAATACTAAGGACTAATCTTACTTCAGCTACATTACAGATTACTAAGGACTAATCTTACTCCAGCTACATTACAGATTACCCAACAGTGCTACCTCTTCTCTCCTGTAAAAACCTATGGCACTCACATCTGTGTATGGATAAGCAACTTTATCTGAGCTCACAGCACAAGCCTATAGCTTACAGTGGTTTGCCAATTTGCCTGACATTGAGAGTGGATTTGGAAAATCTTTACTTCTGGAGGAATAGATTCACCCTCCCTAGTGCCAACTGTTTGCTGTTGAAATGAGAAAAATAGAACAACTCTCCATACCACAAGGCGTGGGTATTTGAACTAACTTGTAGTTCAGAGGAATACAAACGTACTGTTAATGCATACAAGGCAACCAATTAAAAAATATTGCTTGTTAACAGAAAGCTGCTTCCAATTCAGTTAGATGCAACAGTTACTTTTTATATTAAATCATTTTTCTTGGTCAGAAGAGTTGCAAAACCAATTTGTCTACATTCCTGTAATATATACATATTACAATTAAAAAACACTTATAGATCAACTAGATATTATTGTAGCAATGAGAACTTACAAAAGGATACTTGCTAAAAAAAGTTTCATTAGTTTTCACTGAACAGGAAAAAAACAAACACTCGGGAAGAAAAAAAACAAATTAACCACAAAACAATCAAACACCAACCATGAAACAGAAACAAACCAAAATTGCTCTCATCATGCATGCAAGCAAAGCTTGCAATATGATTTAGTAAATTAAAGTATCTTTTTAGGTATTATCTCATTAGGCAGGAATATAAACTAGAAACAAAAACCATATGAGTACTATATAAACAAGACTGTAAACAAAATATTAATTGAAGCAATTTATAAGTGCTCATAAAACTGTAGAGAAGCTTCTCTTAACTGAAGAAATGTGCAGGCCTAAAGACATATTAACAACCCTGCCCAATTTATGTCCTCACAACCAAATGTTATTTAATTTTTATGTAAAATTTCAAAAATTGAGAGTGTATTAAACACAAACAACAGAAAAAATAAAGTTATGACAATTACCTATGATCACATCACAGATTTTGACTGAGACATGTTGAGCAGTTTCTCTGAAACACTAATAGTTGAGGGCTGATCTCTGCACTTAACATTGTGCTGAGCTCTGCTGAAGCCATGCTGCAGGTGGGCACAGCTGGAGGAAGGCTGAGCTAAAGGCTCCTGTCTGTTTGGCACAGGGCTTTTCAAAAGGTGGTTGAGGCACCTCAGCTCACACGGGAATACTTCAAATTTGTGTTTGAAGGCAGACAGAAGAGAAAAAACAACAGTAATAATGCTTAAAAAATAATAAATCATGGGGGTGCAGTGGAACAGTAGATAACCGTGCTCTGACAGTCTGCTTAGGGCTATCAGGCTGCAATTCTGAAAGAAGCTTTCAGTGTAGCAGTTCATCTTATTTAAGAAGTGAACAGTCCTAAAATCAATGCATCTCTCAAAGAGGTACATCTACCATTCTTTATATATGCTTAACTTCTGTTACAAGCATCTACACTAGGAATGGTAGTACACTTAGCATGCTTATTCTACCACCCAGGATGCTCAGAGCTATGGACAATGAGTTCTGTAAGCTGTCCGGGGTCACTGTTAAGACATGGAGTTCCCCCACTATGACACTTCTTTGTATTCAGAAAAGAATTCATAACCCAGCTTGTGGGTAGCTAGAGCTGCAAGACAATTTTCAAGTTTTCCCTTGCAAAGCTGTGACTTGCATTTCAATGCATCTACATCATCAAGGTAATGACACTGCTATCTTCTAGCAGAAGCTGCATGTTTAGGTAGAAGTTTATTTCTCCCAGTGTTCTGAATACATTATTTCTGAAAACCCAAAAACAATAATAAAATGTTTTCTTGAATGCTATTCCTTTCTCCTGTTTCATTAAGGTAATTTTGGCCTCTCCTGTCACTCGAGTGCTGGGACACCCTCTTCAAGTGACTCTTTTTCCCCCTGATGAATCAGACTGTGTGGCAAAATGCTTATTTGTGTCATCTCTTCAAGCAGCTTCTAGCAGAACAGTAAGAGGAAGAGCATGGATAGCAGGGTTTATTCTCTGCACTTCCTATCCCGGTTGATTCTTCACAGTACTGGTCTCAATCTTTTTGAAACTGTACAAAAGCTGAGATTCTTAGCATCATTATAAAGCACTGAATGTTATTATGATGTTATGCATAAAGTTATTCCTTTGCAAAAAAGAGGCAATTGGAAAGGAAGGTTTAAAAACAAAAAACATTTCTATCAATTGAATACTCCAGAGTTACAAATGATACTCAGAAAGGCTATCGGATACCACTGAACTAAAAAAAAAAGTGTATATAGTCCAGTATTTGGACACTAGATGGCAATGTTAGATTTTATTTAGTCATGTGATTGAAACAATGATTAAATGGGATATTCTAAGAGAGGAAAACCCGTTTTTAGGGCTAAAGAGGAAGAGAGGACCATTTGATCTGCCTAAGTAAGAATAAAGATCTGAATAATCCATCTAAACTCATGGAAAATAAGCAAAATAGTTTTCCATGAGATACAAAGCATACATAACCTGGATACGGTCATTGAGTAGAAGATTAAGGAAAAAACCCACCATATTGTGGTAAGAACATAATGTGCAGTAAAAGCATAAGGCTTTATTAATGTCCCTTAAAAAACACTTCATGATACAGTTTAAGTTCTTCAAAGCACGAAACAAAAGAAATGTAAATTTAACAGTCCTTTACCAAATTCTTCACCTCTCTGTAATAAAGGTATTGAGATATCTGAGGACACCAAGTTGCCCCCAGTCATCATGAGTTTAAGCTTAAATTTCACCACAGTCTGCAGCAGCTGGCTCTGTTTTAGTAAGGAAAAGCAATAATTGCACCTAACATACACAACTGCAAATAAGGAATGTCTCCTGGGAGTAACGATGATAGGAGAAAGATGAAGGAGAGATGATAATACAGTTTTATAATATGCAGAAAGCCTAGATTTTTACCAAGACTGTCTTTTCAAATTTATTTCACAGGGAATTTAGGCTTAAGCTTGTCTCTCTACACAACAGAAAATATGTGAAAGGGTTGTTTCTTCTATTTTGCCAGTCTAACACCAGCAGCAGCAACTGTTTTCTCTTTGTCTTTCTTCCAAATCAGAACAAGAGTCAGGCAAAAGCACAAAGACCAGTTCCATCCTTGCTTTGTCTGTTTCATCTTGTCCCTGCTGTAAAGCACCCTTTTATTCAAACCTATTTCCTGTTCAGAATATTCAGAAGATTCTTAAAATTTTAAATACATGCCTCTCTACATTAGCAATTCTTAAACACAGTAATGAACAAGTAAATGAATAATATTTTATAAATAAAATCAACTGGTCTGGTTACGTTGCCTCAGTCAAACACGCTCTGTGCTGTACAAGGAGCGTTAAAACATGCAACCCCTCATACACTTTTTGGGAAACATACACCGATCTCATAGGCAATCAAATTTCCTAGTAATTCAGTAATTGCTTTTACTTTTTTTTGTATTCAAGGAAAATCCCATTATTTAAAGAACATCTAAACCAAAACCACCTAAAAATCCACTTTCCTTCAGCTGCAGTCATTCTTCTCTTCGTAAGCTTTGCTAAAACTAGATATGCAAGAAAGGTTTAATGTACCAACAAGTTTAGTCTTGTGACTACGTGCCGTTAATGATAATTTATATGATTATGACAGAAATCATTTTCTCAGAGAAAAATAAGCTCATGGTTAAATAATTTCAGAAAGAGGACAGGAGTACTGATTTAAATTTTACAACAAACTTCCCAGTTTTCTGGTCTTATGGTTTGCTGCTCTCTAACCTAAGAATAATAATCAAATCCAATCTGTCTGATGGGATGCCACGCTCCTGACTTTTCAAAGCCATGGGGACAAACATGCGTGGATGTTAATCTAATTATCTGGTGGAAACACTTCAGTCAGTGTGGCTAAAAAGATAAAAACACAGCAGGAGATGTAACATAATTGCACTACTGAAACCAAACACAGATGTTTTCTACCTATCTCAGCCAAATTCATCTGTGATGTCTCCTTCCAACAGCTCTGTGATGGTTCAGATTTTGACTCATTTCCCTAACTACAACCATAAAAGGAACACAATAGGAATAGAAGGAAACAGAAAAGACAGCTTAAATTTTATTTTTAAATTATATTTGTGATTCAAAAAATGGCAGATGAACACTAAGCATTCAGAGCAACTTGGCCTTGGAAATGCAAATAAGTCACAAAATTTGTAGACTAAAATAGTCCCTACATACTGGTTAAAGGATATAAGTAAAGTTAAGAAGTACATTTCTATTAGTGGTTACAAGGCACAACTCTCTTCCATTTGATTGTTATTTATTTTTTGTGCAGCATGGCCTTGAGGTCTCATTAAAGTCCAGATTCCCTGTACAAGAAGGGATAATTCTTGTCCTACTAGAGGCAAAGCAAGTGATGAGGGAAGGTAGCAGCAAAGGACTGGCAAAGTTAAAGGATGTTCCTAAATGCTATGGTACATCAGTATGGTATATCAGAAAAAAAACAGATCAAGGTTTCTGGATCCCTGGACTTGTGCAATGACCTCAGAGGGCCTACTCTCAATGCTTGTTGCCACTGTTTTGTTTACTTAGGACATTCCAAAGTCTGTTTTCGCCAGGGTCCTGTCTCTACATTAAAATCTGTTTCCTTAGCTGGTGCTTTACAGTTGAGCTAGCTGAGCTGGCAATGAACATGGATCCAAAATTAAGTGTGGGCAAAACTACAACTAGAAAGGCAGGCAGTAATGTAAGTTCATCATTTGCATCAGTTCAGATGACAGCTCCTCAAGAACTACTAATGTAATTGCTCTGTGAAACCAGAATACAACATTGAGACATGGCTTACTTGAGCTAAATGAGCCTGAAAATAATTCAGGTATATTAATTTAAACAGCTTGCATGGCAAGAACCAGCACCTGGTTTCACTGAAAGGAGAGGATTCCCAGTGCTGGTTGTCATCCTCTTCTTCCAATACACTTGTTTCATATAGAGTAGGGGAAAAAGGGCACAAAGAAGGGGCAAAGCATTTGAGAAGGAGTTACTTTTGACTGTTGCAAAAAGACAGACTTCTTGGAACTTTTTGGCTAGCTTTGAGCGAGGTGTAAGCTTTAGTTCTATCAGGCCTGAAAGCTCAAAGTCTTACACTTCATCTAAATAGAAAGATGTTTGTCATCATGCTGAAGTATAACAGCAAAAAGCATACAAAAAACCCCTACACCCTCTATGAAAGCTACTTTTTCTACTTTTAAAGATTGTATATTTGTCACAATACCAGAATCACACAACTAAACATCATGCAAGTTTTCCTATTACATTCCATAACTCCCTTAAGAGTTACAATAATTCTCTAACTTTTAGGATTCCCTGAAACTGAAGCGAAATCCATGAAGCCCCAAAGCCTGAATTAGTTCAGATCATCTCTCTACAATGAAGACTGCAGAGTTTAATTCTGTGAGCTGAAAGTCTCCCCAAAGTACTGATTTTTAGTTACTTGGTTAGCTTAAAGGATTAAATATTTTTCAAATTTGAAATAGAAACAAACTGACAATGCCAATTATTGAAGAGTTTATAAAGATTCAAGGAAAGTATATTAGTATGTAAGAGTTTTGAATTTATGTTTTTCCTTCAGAAGAATAACATATTGCTCACAGAAGATCAATAGGAAAAGAAAAGGGAATACCCCAAATACCACCTGCTGTTCTTTTGTAGATATATCTCTGCTCTGGGCAGTCTGCCCAAGAAATAGCAAAAGGTTTTGTCCAAAATAGAGATTGCATTACAAAACAACTGTATAGCCTTACTGATTAAACAAGTATTTGAGTTTTGCATCTAAGGCTTCTTGGCTTCTTTTCACTGCAGTTCAAGGATAGCACTATACTGATGGGTGTACGTCAGAGGGCATTTTGGCTTCATATGTGGGAGTCAAGTCCCTCAGTTTCTAACGCAATCATTCATCTTGAGTTTTTCATTCTAACTATGACATGTCAAAAAAGTCCATGTTAAGCTTCTCTTCAAAGCAGACATCAATAATATTACATATCACTGATTTAGAAAAAGTTCAGTGAAAAAAAATAAAACAGAACAAGGACCAAAGATTTAAGTTGTTTCTTTCCATTCAAAATCAAGGCATAAATCTTAGTTGTTGTTAGTTTGGGTTTGTTTTTGTTTGTTTGTTTTTGGTTGAGTTTTTTTTAATGTATGAAGGAAAAGTTTTAACAAGACAGAGAAACAAAAAACAGCAAACCAAAAATCAAACGACAAATTCTGATATTCCACTGAAAGTTTAATCATCACTCCTAAGACATATACCTCCCTAAAAGATCTAGTACTTACAATAAAACTACAGTTCCAGTACTCATGTAGCTTTAACTACTTATGAATGTAAATGAGGCCTTGTTTATAGGGAATTAAATACCTTTTATTAGACCAATTGATAGAGCAGAGGAAAAAAGCAGGCATTTGTTAACTGAGGTAAGTCCCCTTTGTTACTTAGAGCAGAATTAGTCAAGGATGTAACACGATCATCTTATTTATGATGATCAAAACAGGATAACATATTTATTAGCTGCTGCTTTTCTTTTCATAGGCATTCTTGGTTTTATTATTTTATTACTCAGATGGTTAAATCTGGATGCTTCAATACTTTCATATCTTGGTTCTACTTGACAGATAAAAAAAAGTTTCTAGAAGACTGTAATATTGAGAAGTTAAAAGTAACAAGGAAAAAAATCCTGGGAAAATGACCAGAGCCACAGGGCACAAACACTTTCGCTCATGATTGCAGCAGAGGAGAGGGCTCTAGTGCTCCTTCTGTTTTTGCTCTGCATTGCATCCAAAAGCTAATACCTGAAAGTACATGCATTCAAGGCATCAAGGCATCTTGTAGGTCAGAGTTCCTAAAGTGCAGTTTGGTGAGGCCCTTTAAGTTCAAGCTTTAGCCATTTAGCATACGCTTGTGAGAAGAGCTCAAGTGTTTCTTGCTGATTACTGAGACTTCAGTTAAAGGGACTGTGGGGATAGGAGGCTTTTCATGGCAAATAAGAAAGCAGAGGAAGATACTGAAAAGCCAAGTATGCAGGATGTTTCAGTGGATGTAGCAACCTTCATTTATGTTGCTTTGTGAGATCTGTGTTGCTCTGCAAATAAAGATCTGCAAATGCCTATCTTTATAGTAACACTTATTGCTGTCTACATTATGTACAGACAAGGCACAATATCATTCTTTGTTCCGTTGAAACACCCAGTTAATTCAAACGAGCTTTATAGGCACTGGGACTTCAGATTAAGCTATGTATTTGTAAAATGTACTGAAAAGTTAAATTGAATCAGTATTCAGAATTTAAGATATCAGTGCCCTGAAAACCCCGTGCATAGACCAAGTACATTTCCAAATAGCTCTGAACCGCCAAGGAAGTAACACAGTTAACAACAGCTTGTGCAAAAACAATATGTTAAATGCTAATTATTGAAAACATAACCTTACTGTGCTCCAAGTAATAGCATTCCAAAACATTCCATTAAAAAAAAAAAGTAAAAATTCCAGGAATATAGAAAACAAAACAGATGTTTGGTAAGTGTTCTGGCTACTAAACTAAAATAGGCTTTCCTGAAGGCACCACATGCATTCTTAATGACAGCAGTTTTGATGACAAATGTTTTTAAATGTGGTATTAAGTGGCAGCAGTGTAGTTACCAGATCTCAGGCTAAGCTGAATTATGTTCAGTATAAAGCCCAAGGGAGGATGGAGGTTAAAGTCACCTTTTCTCTGAGAGGCCACTGCCTTCTTTGAAACGCGGGCATGCCCAAGACATACAACAGCCTTTAAACACCAACGAGTTTCTGAAATTTTGCTCTACAATTGTTACAGAGTTGCTTTAAACAGCGCAATGCTAGGGTTCAGGTCTGTAATAGGTGGGGCAGATATAACACACAGCTCAGAACTGCATGCTTTTATTTGCATCTTGAGATAAAAACTATTATTATGTTAAATACCAATTGATTATCTAAACCATTAATTCAGGATTAAGGAATATTAAAAATGCACATCATGCGTAACCACTAATCAGCAACAAATCCAAACTTAATAAACTGGTATTTAATTGTATCTTGTTACATTTAGCAGCCGTCCTAATCATAATTAAAAACAATTCCAAAATGCAATTTAAATCATTACCAAAATCTCTTGCCAGTCCATTTCAAAATCAAAATTTAAATTATCTGAAGTTACTATTGATTTTTTTCCTTCTCCAAGCTGACTACATTAATTTATATACAACCCTGTGTCTGCCCCAGTAACCACGATTAACCCACATCAGTCAGAGACAGAAAAGCTGTCCAAAGTGACAGCTAAGACAGACAGGACAATAAAATATAACTGCACTACCAACTGCAATAAAATGCTTTGCTTCACTGTACTGATTTCTTTGGAGTCTCACCTGGCCAGCAGCACTGTAGTGCCACAATTCTATGCAAGATAATAAGGGGACCACAGAAAAAAAGGGGTACATTTGTACATGACTGTACAAGGCTCCTATGGGTTGTTGTGTAAAAATGAAATACTACAAAATAAGGCATGTAAGTCCCAGAAGTCAGCTGTAAGAAAAGGGACAAGGACCTTGGGTTTATAGATTCTTCCATTTCAGCAACAAAGAACTGCCAGGCCCTGTTATGTTCTGCTGTTCAGATCCAGGTAGCAGAAATCTTGTATTTGGCTTGTTGTCTTTCCATCAAGGGAGATGGGGAAGAGCTTTTCAGGCAATAAACGCTGCCCCAACACCTGACTGTTTTCTGTTATCCCTGAAAATGGTCTGAACACTACCTATGCATCTGTACGAGAAGAAGGGATGAGGCTGCACGTAAATCATGTTTGTACACATGGCTGAGGAAATGCTGTCACAGCCCTTGAAGAGGGCCCATTCATCTCTGGTATAGCAGAAGAGGCTGGGCAGACTAGACTCATATCTCCTATACTTCCAGCAAATCTGGTACAAAAAGGCCTGTTTATGTTAAAGTTTTTTGGACACATAGTCTACAACTGGGTAGGCAGCATTTGGCAATACATTTACATTGTATCATAGACAGGAGAAATTGAGATACAGTGCCTTAGTGTCATAGAGAGACACTTTACTTCCTCTGTAGATGCAGTTTGAAGACAGTGAGATTTAAAAAAGGCGATCCCCACCACCAGCAGCACATGTTTTTTCCAGAGCACTGTGGGTGTATATCAGCCCAATGCCTGAAAGCACAGTCATAACATTAACTTTGCTGAAAAACACAATGCACCTGGAAAACAAAACAATTGTTCTTTTACTTTTAAACTGGTAGTCCAAAATTTCACTTTTCTCCATGCAACTGGACTCCTGTAGATGAAGAAATGGTTTGTGAGACAGTTTTTCCTACAGAATCACCCCAGTCGTTCTTACTGCTTTGAAACCTGGGTATTCCCTGTTTTGAAACTGCTTCGAAAATCTGTGGTTAGAATTGCATCACAAACCAATTCTCCAATACTTTGAAATAGTTTCAGAAAAAGGACTAGGAATAATCCTCTGTGGGCCAAGTAATCAGGTATGTAAATATGGAAAAAATCTGGTGCTACTTAAGTGAATCAATTAGTTCAATGGGAAACAATATAAGACAAACTTTCTGTTTGCTCTTTGCACCATTCTACATAGGCTGTAGAAGTTATAGCCCTTGAGTCTTATGCTTTTACAGTTTGAATATTTTCTGTTTTGAGCACTTTTCCTATTTGCTCTATTATAGTACATATCCATCTGTATTAAAGCTCATTTAATACACCAAGGCTCATACTTCAATCTGGAATCCTTTCAAGTCTCCCTTATTGTTTGTTCCACAGTCTCTGCTGCTCCAAATGTAGTTTCATCAGCAACTAACTAGTTCACTCTTGCCGTCAGTCATGTATATATATTAGACACCATCTATGTCCAAGGACTACGCCTTTGGGAACCCTGCTTAATACTTCTCTCCAATTTAGAAGAGCTTTTCTGACAAGCAATTGCTTGTTCCAATTTTTTTTTAAGCTAGTCTTTATCCTCTGTATCCACTCTTACGTCCTCCCTTGGCTAGCTGCAGCTTTCAGCTTAAGCAGAAGTCTGTGAAGCGGAACTTTTGCAAAGACTTTTTCCCAAATCCATAACTTAAGCCGTATACAGTGCAATATGAAGGCTATTGCTGTGTCTTCAAAAGAAACAGCAAGAAGTCATGGCTTAGCAGGAGTTACACCGTTCCTGCTATGATGCTTCTGCAGTCATACTGGCTACTTTCTCTGAGGTTAATGTAAAAGATGAATGTTTCATCATGTATTTCTTTCTAACATGTTGAGAGAGTTTCTGCTCTAGAGGACATCAAATTATCCCTGAGTAACTTCACAAATTTCGGAGATTTATTGTCCCTAGTATGGATGTCAAAACTCAACACCTGGTGTTGCAAATTCTAGCATTTAGCATAGTTACAAACTTATGTGCCTCCTAACTGGTTCAAGGAACTGAGAATTTTATTAACAAACACCCACCCCCTCCAACCAACCAACTAACAACCAAAAAAGAGACTCCAAGATTAATGCAAGTCCTATGCACGGAACAAGGCATGACATGCTTGGGATTTGTTCTGCAGAGAAAAATTGAATTTGAGAATTTTGCCCTAAGGGCCAGTTACTATCCTTAATCCATGTCTCCAGTTTTCACCATCATCACTGTAATATGAAGCAGTGAGATTTTCAATAACCTGCATCCAGCCAACCTTCATGACAATTTAAAGTCTCCGTAAGGACTCTTTTATGATTTGTAACCAGAACATCTGCCATCTCCTGTTCAGTTGTACATCTTTTCTAAAGTCTCAGATAGCTTCCTGACTCTTTCCAAATACTGAGCCTAAATGCACATGTAAAGATGCTGAAAATTGTTCCCAAATGTCACAGGTTTGGCCAATAACTGTGTGTCCTGGGCCACCTCAGGTTAGAATAGAAAATTTTTATCCTGGTACTCTCAAACCAGGACACCAAAACTACCAAACACTTAACTCACACCTCTCTCTGGGCATCTTAATGGCATTGCAAGAAACTAGCCATATAATTGCTACTATTTTGCATAGAAATCAATTTTCATGGAAGTCATAATCTAACACAGCTAATGCATCAACATTCGTGAAAGTTTTCAGCACATTGTTTCCGTACAGTGAGAGACAATATAAACTCCTTTCCCTTGTGTGAAACCCTAGGAATATCCTTGGAAAAACAACATGAATACATCCGGGAGTGAAACGGCAGAAGGAAAGAAAAGGAATGAAAATGAACTGGAAGTATTACACCAATTCGTCCTTGCCTCTCATTTTGGAATTCAAGATGCAGTCACAATCACTTTGCTTTAGGTTGAAAGAGAATGGAAACTGGATACAAGGTAAATATATCAGGCCATATAATCTGACCAAGGAAAATCTTGTCAAAGGAGAAGTAAAAAAACCAGTCATGGACCTTACAAGCTAAGGTGTCCTTAATTTAACTGTTGTATAAGAATTCTCTTTTCCTCCAGTAACTTTGCACACAGAATAACCCTCAAATCCAAGGAATTAATCCTTTTCACTTTGCATTCAGTAGCTGAACAAGAAAGAAAATACAAATCAATGTCTCTGTTCCATTAACAGGTCTGTTGCAACTTTTATATTAAACCAAGAAGTCAGTCAAATCAAGACTACTAGTGGAAGGCACATCTTACCTGTTATAACTGGACAGATGGGAAATTAGGCTAATAAAATGAGAAGATAGCACTTCACTAGAAAAGGTGGAGGAGGTCCTCTACCTGCATTCTGTTCTAAATCCCACCTCCATAAAGGTAAAATAAGTGCCTTTGGTGAAGATGAAGAAACAAAGTGCAGATGTCCACCCTGGTGCTGAGCACAGATGTCCAGCCTAGGGCTGAAACATCCCCTTCATTATAATAAGTTTAAAAATAAAAGTTGAAACTATGCCTTCTGTTACAGTAAATACCAAATAGGGAGTTTGCATTACTGTGGTAAACAAGGACATGGGAAAGGTGGGCTCCCAAGCAGTCACTATATTTTTCAAGAGAACTGACCTAGGGTAAGGGTTCTAGACATGTCAGGAGTCCCTGCTCTAGGTTATGAACTGAACAAGAAATCATGTCTCTCGGTGTGTCATACAAAGCCATTAGAAAAATCTCTGCAAAAAGTTTGAGGCTGGAATAAAACATCACAAACTCTTCTGAAGCCATTCAGAATCACTGTTCTAAATTCTCCCAATGAAGTTTCAGTTTAAGTTTCATTTTACAACTTCTTATACAGCTCTTATTTCCAATTGTTAGGGTACACTATTACTTCACTTCAGTAACACATGAGCATACAAGTCATTACTAAAAAAACCTACTTAAAGCCCCTAACTAATAGAAAACTCCTACTGTGCTATGCATCATAAAGCAGATAATTTTTGAAAAGAAATCACAGTAGAGATAGGTATCTGTTAACTTTATTATGGAAGCAAAAGCAGGAATTGAATCTTTTGCCCAAAACCCACAATTTTTGGAGTACTGACAAAAATCATATCTACTTTGTCTAAGGACTGTTTTTGTGCGATCCTTCACAAAGCCATTTTTTTAGTAGCACCCTCTTTCATGCAATTACAACAGAAAACTAGCTCAATTTAGCTCTTTCATTCTACTAGATATGGAGCCTGAAGAATTTTTAGTCCAAAATCCTGAATGAAATACAGAATGTAATTCCTTTATCAAGCTGATAATTTGAGGTGAAAGGAAACTTTCTGTGTTGGTTTAATGGTTGCATGCAATCGGATATTCAGTGGGCTATTCCAATTTCAATTCTTCTGAAGAACTATGTTTTTTAATGAAAAATCTATATTTCCTTCGTGCAATGCTTTGAACAGATCATATTTATGCTAGCACCAATAATTATTTTCTTTCTATAACTCCACATGGAACTATTATAATTAAGTAAAGAATCCACTACAGAATAAACATATATTTACTGAGTTGCTCACTTGCTCTTTTTCGAGCCTATCACTTCTGTACATACTGTTTATAACCAGGTGTCACATGGATCATCCCTTGGCCTTCCTCAGTGCCTTCAAAGCCAATTTCTTATGATCATTCTCTTTTCCTTCTCGGTTCTAAGATCAGTCATCACAAACAGATCATTAGCAATGAAGCATTTAGCTACACTGCAGGAATTTTGTTGGACCACAAACAGGAGCAGGAATAATATGGGAAACAGTAAGCTCAGAACATTCACATGTTTCACAGTAAGCTTTTTAGCTTATGCTCAGGAGTAGGTGAAAATGTTGGATATGCTCCGTTATGTCCATCTCAGTCTTTTCTCCCATTTCTTAAATTTGCTCTGAGCTGTGCATTTACTTTTATAGATATGACACTTACAAGCACATCCTTGTGCTAAACATAATCCTGTACCTACGCCTGTAACATAAAAAAAGATAACATTTTAATACTTTTTTATTAAAAAAAGAGATTTCCTTTTGACATATGTGAACTCACCAGTCAATAGTCCCCATAAAATAAATGAAACAAAGAAATGTCACCAGTACCACAAGGCAGAATTGCCACATCTAAGCTATAACACCAAGCATGACCAAAGGAAACATCCTATACTGAGAGGTAAATGGCATTGACAAGCATCATATAAAAACATATTATTCAAACATCATAAAAAAATGCAAATACCACAAAAGTCTCTTTTGCTGGAGATCCTTATACAGCTACTTAGCAACTGGCAAAATAACTGTGCATAGCTTTATCTCTTTATGGAAAATGATCAATACATAACAAAAGAGATTTTGCAATAGCTTCATCTGGAAAAAAGGTCAGTTTTTACATGGAATAAAGCATGTCCTCTCTGCCTTCTCTCGCTCCCTGCACTCCCTTCTTTCTTCTCTCAGCTATACATATACCCCCTGCACAGTTACAATCTATATATTCACTAAAGTTGCAGTCATGTTTGATTGATTTTTTCAGGATGCTCAGTTATTTTGTGACATTTGCTTGGTCGCAGAAGACAAAACACTTTCTTCATGCTGTAAGGTAATGCACTAATGTTTCAAGAAGAAAGCAAGATGTAACAAAGACCTGGTCTGCTGAATTTATTTATATCAGGCATTAGAAACCAGTGTCCTAAAAAATCCAGTGACATATCATTCAATAGCATCAGTAAGGCCTTAAACTTGAAGGATAGGACTGAAATACAAATGAATTTACCTCTGATCAAAATGTAATGACATGAAGAAGTAGCAAAAGCATCCATCATTTTCCAATCTCACACTGATGTTTTTAACACAGGGCCTCTATTGGTTGCAAATTTTAGGAAGGCAGATAGCACCACCTGTATCATCATTCCAGACTCCCACAAATGAGTACTGTCACAAGGCAGGCTGCTCTGAGGAACACATGAAGCCAGGGATTAACCTACTGAAGTGTAAAGCTTTGCTGGGAACAAACCGTGCAGAATATGTTGGATTACATGTAAAGTTTTTTCCATTCTGTGCATGTAAGTGAGTTGGGAATTGTTATATTCTGATTCTTTGTTGTGTTTGGTATCTAATTTTACGAACCAACTAAGCCCCATACATAGCAAAAATTCTTAGATTCTTTAACATGGAATGCTGGCAAAAACACCATGGGTGCAAGACATGTTTGAAAATGATGAATGGTAACTGATTTAGTAAGAAGACAGGATCTAAGGAGCCTGGCAGAGCTTATCTGCTTTGCTAACCACTCTGAAATCCGTGACTAAGTGAAACTGCTAATTATGTCTAGATACACCACAGTAGACTGCTGTCTATCTCAAGTATAGAGAAGCCCAACTTTCTGGGGAAATGGAGTAGAAAAAGAGGAAAATAGCATGAAAAATAAAATTAATTTAATTTTAAATAATGGTTTTAGAGCTAGAGTAGAGAAATAGTCATGGAAGCACTGTTAATGGGCATTTATACCTGAAGAGAGTAGTAGCAAACACTGGAACAAATGGTATCCAATACTCTTGACGTGGTACAGGCTAGAAAACAATAGCTGAGGACTGACAGTTGTGACCACATAGCCCTGTAATGACTAAGTCACACCTCTGGCCCTAGAAAAAAACATCAGTGAAAGATGAACATGTATTAAAATTTAAAGGAAATATCTGCATTTATTCCAGCTGCTTCTCTGTCAGGTAGCAATCATCAGTCCCTTTAGGCCAAATCATTACTATTACATACAGTGACAGCTGCTAGAAGAGTAAGCTTGAAGCTAACTAGGGAGAGTAGTCTACAAATGAAGCACTATGTTTGCATCTTGTTTATTACCAGTAATGGGCACGTGGACTGCCAGATGCCAGCAATAATGCACAGATGCTGAAAGTGAGATCTCGTCTCCCTTTATGCCTTAGAGAATATGAAGAAATCAGTTGTATTCCTGAAACATAGTGACAAACACATTCCCTTTTTTACCAGGCTCCAAAGAATTTAGTACAGTAGATGACAGAATTTGTTATAACACTATTGTCAAAAGAATTAATAAAAACAAAGAAAGAACTAGAGCTGCACACTAGACAGCAACCCCCTTAAGAAACACACATCATGTCACTGGGATATGAAACACTAATAATGCGAAATCCATATTACTCTTGCAGAGAGCAGTTTGTTTAACACAGCTGTTGCTCCAGACATGGACTTTGGCTGGCTTGTACAGTATCATTATGCTTTATCTGAGAATCTATCACACTTAAACTATGAAGCTTTTAGTGGTGGGACAACTCTGGCTCTCCAGCGAAAGTATTTCCCTTCATATCTCATTCACCTGTCTGGGCCCCACAGTTCAAGAAAGACATGGAACTGCTTGAGAGAGTCCAGCGCAGAGCCACTAAGATGATTAAGGGAGTGGAACATCTCCCTTATGAGGAAAGGCTGAGGGAGCTGGGTCTCTTTAGCTTGGAGAAAAGGAGACTGAGGGGCGACCTCATCCATGTTTACAAATATGTAAAGGATGAGGGTCAGGACAATAGAGCCAAGCTTTTTGCAGTGACGACCAATGATAGGACAAGGGGCAATGGTTGCAAACTGGAGCATAGAAGGTTCCATGTGAATATCAGGAAAAACTTTTTCACTGTGAGAGTGCCAGAGCACTGGAACAGGCTGCCCAGAGAGGTTGTGGAGTCTCCTTGGCTGGAGACATTCAAAACCCGCCTGGATGTGTTCCTGTGTGATGTACTCTAGGTGACCCTGCTCTGGCAGGGGGGTTGGACTAGATGATCCTTCGAGGTCCCTTCCAACCCTAGAATTCTGTGATTCTGTGAAGTCTGGCTGGAACAAGCATCCTCCCCCGACAGGAAAGTGATTTAGGAATTGCAGGAAAACAGTAACAAGGTTCCTATTTTCACTGCTCTATTTCTTTCTGCTTGACTGTTTGCCCCTTGCTTTCTACCTTCCTGTTTTCTTCAGATTACATGTCCTAAATATGAGCTGCCAGCACTCCAACCTACTTACAGCCCATCTAGTGGGAAGCAATTGCCACAGATACTCATCAGCATACCCAACAAATATCAGTACTTTATTAAATATAACATTTTTTTCACCTAGAAATTACCACAGAATATAAGTATCTAGAATTACCTTCAGTTGTTTAACTATATAGCTGTTGATGTGCTCCTAAACAAAACGTTGGCTGAGTTGTCTTTTGTGATGGGTGGAATTTTAGCAAATCCACCGGAACCTTGAAAATTAGATGTTTAGCTCTCTTCAGATGAGAAGTAGTGACAGAGCGGTGAGACTTTAGCATGTCCTATCAGTGAGTGTGGAAACACACTCCAACTCTCGGGTACATAAGCTGGTTGCTCAGCAATTTGAGAGCTATGTTGCCTCAACATTAACCAATCTGGAAAGGCACTGCAATCAAACCATTAATTCCCTGTGTCCTAATCCTGGAAGGGACAAATTTATCTATATTCAGATGCTGAAATTCAGGAATGCTATCTTAGATGTCATCCTTTACTCCAGTTGGTGTTTCATGTCTCATCCACCAGTGGAGGTAAAACTAAAAAGATGTATCTCCATAGAGAAGTCTGAACAATCCACAGCAACTCCCCATGATACTTACATGAATGGAAGGTAGAAAATGTGAGAGGGGAGGGACCTCAAGCCTTCCTTTTCCCCCATGTGTTAAAACTTAGTTCAGTGTTTCCCCAGTAGTGGAACATATACTCACTGTCCCAAAGGATATACAACCAATGGAAAAATAAGATTCATTAACCACATTTTGATGAAGCAACTGATATCAAAATAAGAAGAAATATTTACAAATTAGAATAAAAGCAGCATTTAAATCAGTTTGCATATGTGAAGAGGAAAAAAGGGCCATCAATTCAAATGAGATGAAACATTTTGTACATGCTATTATTGGTAATTATAACAACATTCTGAAAACAAAATATATAATTTGCCTGATTAGTAACTTAACAGTTAATTTGTTAATAACCTAGAATCACCTGTTAATCATGGCTGCAGAATTTCAAAACCTGAAAACAGTGGAAGGGTAGACACAGAGCTATGTGTTAAGCCTCTCATCTGCAGAAAACTTCAATTTGCTTACCTGAAAAAAGTTCATATTTATAATTTCAGAGAGAAATCTCCATTTTAAGGTTATAATGATGAGCCAAATAATAACTTTAAATAGATCCAAGTATATAATGCTAGCAAATACTGTATAAACAATAGTCCACAAAAATTAGGACTTTTTAATGGCGTCAGCTACACATATTCTCACAATACAATATCTCTACTACCAATACAGATAGAATGCAACTCATTTGCTTCTGTATAGACAATTCTAAACTCAATTTACTATTTACAATGAAAAAAATAATATAACAGCAGTTTACCAACAGTCTACTATAGAGTGTCAAAAAGGAACGAAACACGAGAACTATTCTCCCACAGTGCACTCGTTTCCCACCCGAGGAGTCAAAATGAAACTTCAACAGAATATGTCATAATATCATCATACCTGTCAAAGACAATGTTGAGAAAAGTGGAGACTCCAGACACATTGTATGAACCCTAATTTACCTTGTTTTATTAAAATGCACAAAACTGGCCTAAGAATATATTTGAGAGCATACAAATTGTTCTTCTCCCGGGTGCCTCATGCACCTCTTATCTCTGAGAACTAACAGATTTGTCCACCAGGGAAGTAAGGGATACCTACATTTCCAGCCTTTAATCCAAAGCTAGACAACAGCTTATATTTTTGCAGCTGAAGGTGAGAAAGTGGGAATCTGTTTTTAACTGTTATTATTGCAGTTTCTCCTCAACTGTACGTATTACGATTTAGGGATCAGCTGGGAATCCAGAAGGGAGTTTCCTCTAAGGTAATAAAAACACCTAGCAAATAAATACAGGGTAAATGAATACAACAGTAACTTGAGTCTGCAAACAGGCTGAAACAACAGCCCCAAGAAAAAAATATTTTTTCATTGTGTGTTTGATTATGAAGTCAGGCAACTTTTAATTTAGAAGTTTAACATTTTCACTATTACTTAAACTGAGAGGAGACAAATTTAACGTCACAGAAACTATAACAACTTATAAGTTACTACATGCACTGCAAACTGGTATTGTGACATGTACAAATTACTGCAACAAAGGATGAATAAAACACGGAGTTATAGAATCTACTTGCTCTAAGCAGGCTGTCTTCAAGCCTCCTCTTTGCTCTTGACCCATTACAAAGCAAGAGCTAGACCACTGTGGGACAAGAGGTCTTAAGAAAAGAAATGATGAAAGTCATATTTTGCTTACGTAGTTATAAAAATGCAGATGAGCCATGTTTCCAGCATGGTACGGGTGGAAAAAAAAGTCAATTCCTAACTTGCAACACCTATTTTTTCCCCTCCAATTTCTTTGATTTAGGATTATTATAATCCAGTTTGGTTTGTGATATGGAATCCAATTCAGTAGCTATGTCTCAAGGACACTTGAATGTAAAAGTAAAGGCTTTTCAAACTGATTTTTATGTGCATATTAGCTATTGCACTGTGACAAAGGTCTATAAATCTCTTGGTTGAAATAATAATAGCTCTTATTGATTATGGTTTGATCATGCAAGATAAGACAAGTTGGAATAATAAATCATCTTTATGGATTATTCATGTGCATCAAATAAATGGGATTAAATGCAGATTTCATATATTTGCTGATGAATCTGTTTTGCATGTGACTAAGGATGTTTCTGTGTACAATCTGTTAATGAGCTGTCACACAGAAATAGAAGAAACATTTTCAGTCATTTTAAACCATTGTTATTTGTCTCAAGAGCAAACACGCTGGCAGTACAGCACTGGGAAACACCGGCACATAAATTATTTTATCACTGGTCCTAAAACCAGAGTATTACATTAACTTAATCAAAAGGCTACATGAAAACACCACTGAAATTCAGTAAATGGAAGTAGATATACCTGGAAAATTACTTGTACCTAGCTTAATCATGCATACAACAGCTGTTCTCTAATACTCTTAGGAATTAAACTCTTAAATTACAATGACTTCATAATTTACCTAGATTATCTGAGTCACCCAGGAGATATCTGTAACTTTCTATAAAGAATAGCTCATCACTGAATTCATTGGTTTTGAAAATTATGTCAAGATATTCCAGACTTTTTCCCCACAAAGATAAGCACTTTTCATTCTGCTGTGAATAACAGATTGTGCAAACCCCAGAAGAGATACAAAAATTCCTCATACTTCCTAAACTCTATTCCCATTATTCCTGGAGCTACAGAACAAACTCAATTTGCAATTAACATTCAAATGTAATTAGCTGAAATTCTGAATTTTGATGTAATGTAACAGTTACTTAACACAGCAGTCCTAAATCTGTCTTTGAAGAAATACAGTGTTACCCACCCCAGTGCTCCCAAACTGGTCTCCCATCCATTAGTGTCAGATCTAACAGTGTGTTCCCTCTTACATTTCTCTCTGAAATATGGGGTTTAGGTAGCCTGTGTTTTCATGTGAGGAAGCAGAACTTGACTCTTTAGTCCCCATAAAAGAACCAATGCATTGCTCAAGAAAAATAAAATAAGATTTAAGACCTCCATTATGGACTCCCTGAAAGCACTAGTGTAGTTAAGTGACTATGGTTTTTTTTAAACTCATCACTTCTGGTCAAAGGATCTCGTGACATTTTGTTATTAGTTCTCACAACATTTAGTGTGTCAGAGGAATGCTTCTCTCATTTTATTAACAGAAACAGAGGCCCAACCCACACAAGCAGCTGAATGGCTGAATTCACTACCTTCCAGCCATTTACTTTTGAACAGCAAATCACTACTAGTGGAACAATATCTTGTCTCAAGGAGAGTTGGCTGAACGATAAGATTGTATGGTATCAGAAGGTTATATTTCTATTACATTACAGACTTTAGAAAACAATGACCTTATTATGGTAAGTCATGTCCACACAGAACACTAAAGCTATTTTCTGTCTGGGAGTTTTGAAGTTATACAGGCAACAGAGCACAAGTGGGAAGAGCATTCTACAAGGTAAGAGAAAAACCTGCATTGCCCCTCTCACCCCCCCAGCAGACAATCAAAAACTAGATTCTATGGAAGAAGGAGATATAAGGTACATATGGATAGTCACACAGAATATCAGGCAAGCTGTAAGCTAAATCGTGTCAGTTCCCGATTCTAACCAGGATTCTAATCACTCAGAGTCTTCAGAATACTGCTTGAGTCAAAATGTGACTTTGTCAAGGCATTGAAAAAGTAACCTGAAAAAAACCCCCAAACTAAACTCAGATCTTTGAGGTTTAGAAAGAACAACATGTTCAATAACTTTCAACCAATGAAAACCAATTTCCCCTCTAGACAGTAATGACTGTTGAAACTCCACATCTCCTGAATTGTTAAAATTCAAAGCAAGTGTGATAGAGCATTGGTAAAAGTCATTAGATGGTCATAGGGAAGAGCTTGCAATCCCTGGAATAACAATTAATTCGAGTCAATACAGAAATTAGAAGGAAAGATTAGAAACTGCTGAAATTTACCCAGTGAGAACTAATTTATATTTTTAGCAAAATGAATCCTGATACATGATCAGTAAAGCCTTAATTAAGAGTCAAGCTGCAGTTCTCTTAACTTCCTTTTAAAACACAGTCTTAATATACTACCAATCTTCAGCAAGAAATGCAGCTGTTTACTATAGTTTGTAATAAACAGCTATAAAGCTTTGGAACAATGACAGCTCAAAGTCTGTGACAAAGAAATTAAAATCTGACAGAAGTAAACAAATGGACAAGATTACTGAAGAGGTCTGAGCTGTTTTTTCTAAAATATGCAATGGGAAGACAGTACTGCAATATTTAAGTCTGACAGAAGAACCAGTCATGGTGTGTTGGAAGGAATCCATTTGTTTTCAGAGTGATCACTGAAAAGACAGACTGGTGCCTTATTATCACTGCAATGGTCAGCTCTGTGCATAGGCACAGATGTAGAGGAGAGGCACCATCTTATTGCCCAAACACTTCAAGTTTTGGTTACAGCTCACCATACATGCACACATTGAACAACTATTCATTCATTCAAACAGAAACAGAACACTGTAAAATTCAATGCAAGAATTCAAAGTAATTCTCTCTCTGGATGTCTACCAACTTCTCATTATGTACCAAGGCTGACAGGAAAAGCTTTGCAACATTCTAGATAATTATCTGAACTTTCCCCTCAACAATCCAAATAAATATAATGACTCCCTACTCGTGTTGCAGTCCTTCCCTCCTGTTTATTTTCTCTTCATTTGACAACAGAGAACATTCTGATGATTTTCTTTCTTGCCTCTCTGAAAAAGGGCAATAAAAAAATGGAAAATACACATTGCACACCAGTAGCTGACAGCCTGCCATGACTGTAAATTTTCTGAGGAAAGAGCTGTTTCTTACAGGTTTCCTGAAAGCTTTTGACATATTTTTGGTATTTTGAAAACCAGCAAGCAGTGATTGTGAGCAATGATAATAAAGCATTTCTCTATAATTTTTTTTTTTTTTTACAGACGATGACATTACTGAATAGATTTCTTGCCTCTCTACCCATCACATTTGCCTAAAGCATCACAACCGTGAATTAACAAACATCACACTATCATCTCTGGTATGATAAGAGGTCACTGCTGAAAGCACTCCTCTGTCATGCCTGCAGCCTTCTGGAATGGAAAAAAAGTCCTGAGGAAGCTGTACCTCTTTTCATTTCTAAATAGATGAAAAACCCTAATAGGTTTGCTAATTTAAAAAAATGACAACCAAAATTTCTAGTCAGAGCCTGCTTGCAGACCCACCTCCTGCATATTTCACTATAAGAATAGCACATTTAAAAGGAATGAGCTTATACATCGGCAGTCTGCAATGTTAAGAGGAAGGACAGCGTCTTCAGGTCAGGCTCTTTAAGAACTCTTGAGAAGCCATTTGCTTCCAACAAATACATTTGTGCAAACATTAACATCAAGACAAGCTGGTTCAGTCTTTCTTATTGCCATGAGTTAAACTGGGAGACAACACAAGAAAGGTGCATGCAGGAAAATCGTCCTTCCCTCTTCCCAACACAAAAACCAGAGCTGGACAGCAGGAGGCTGACATAACAGAGTACTTGGAGGCAGGAAATAATATATATGATCCTAATAAGAAGCACTTTCAGCTCACTTGTCTGTGAAATCATTATAATACAAAAACCTTCAGATTGCCCATTTCTCATGATTTGGTCATTATATCACAAGACCTGCCGCAGGTCTCTGCCTCATATATGTGAAGTGCAGAACCACATCCTTTTACCCATGCAACAGTTGTGTTCCTGTGTCACATATCTACAACCCAGGGAGAATCCCATAAGGAAGCACTACCTTCATGAGCAGCCGGCTACTGCTGGCCCTTATCTGTCATAGTGGTCCCTGCCAGCTACACACTCCTGCACAGATACCTGACCTGTCCCTGGCCAGATGTCCACCTGCACCTTGCAGTCTGAGACATGCCAACTTGAAAAGTAGCATTGTTCATACCCTGATGTTGAAAGGATTCTCCAAGTGGGTCCTAGGTAATAAGGAAAGGAATCACATGCCATTGCCTGGCCCAGCAAGAGAACCTGTGTTCCAGTACCTAGCAAGTTGTCTAGCTCCACAGGTGAAACACTTCAGGGTGTGGGAAGGAGCAGAGTAGGAATGCAAGGCTAACAACATTAATGTTAACCCACCTTTGTATATTTTTGTAGTCTCTTTGAAGGTTTCACAGGGAGAACAAGCAGAGAAATTGTGAAAAGTATTGACCAGATTTTTCAGGATGGTTCTCTTCCAAGACCATCTGTTCCTAAACTTATCAACTACCACACCACTGCTGCTTTTTCAAGTAAAAGTTTAATCCTGTCACCTTGAACCAGTTGCCTGTTGACTGTTGAGCACACTGGTGGAGAGGAAGGAGGGAAAATTACTCAGCAGCCAGACAAAATTGAGCCTTTGTAGGGAATATTCACCCGAGATAAATAAGGTGTAGGATATAGTAGTGATGCAAGGGGAAAGAAATGAAGTCACACAGCCTGTACGGGAGGGGAGAAAAATCTATGGAATGTAGCACTGTGACAGTTTAAACATCCTCCTCCGATAAAGTTTTTCGTGATACGGAAATAAAACATCCAGTTCTACCAGCCTAACAATGCCCGCCACAGTTGTGCAATATTTGACCAGAGAATAGCAAGATATATTTTCCTTTCCCTTTTAAACCTATGCCTAATTAAATGACCTCTTCAAAAATGTAAAGCTTCAAAAACAGGAAAAGTCTTAATTTCAGGTACAATTGATGAGTCATGGAGAAAGACACCTAAGACATTAGTCACTGCCTGCTTTCTCATTGTGTATTACTGTCATTTAATTTCTCAAAAATTCTTCTATAGCATCAACTTCAATATTTCACATAGCCACAAAGAGAACAAAAATCTGCACAACAGATAATAGAGGAAAAAAAGCAATGAAATCTGTTAACAAAACACCTTTATAAAAGAACAGACGATTGCAGAAAAGTATGAAGTTAAGTAGTCCTGTTAGTAAATATAAGATCACAGGTAGAGATATAAAACCAAACAATAACATTATTTATCAGTGCTAGATAAACAAATTTAAGACCAAAGTTTATGACACTGACTGTAACTATTTTGCTTTTTTTTGCACTACTTTTGTTACTGTTGGCTGAAAACTCAAGAGATACATTCAACACAGCAGAGATCATAGCAGAAATGGAAGTCAGTAGATTTCAGAAGACATGTGAAACATTGCCTGAACAGGAAAAGCTAGAAGAAGTGATCCTTGCTATTGTGCTTTATGCAGAACTGAAATCTTAAAGAATGGTTCTAATGCAAGTTTTGAAAATTCAAGTAAATTAAGGAATCTTGGTATTATTTACCTGTTCAAGCCCCACTCAAATTTCACTAGGAAGATTCACTAGCAATTGCCCATTTGGATTCCCACCTCTGCTGAACTGGAACCAGGTAGACTTATGAAGGACAGCAAAAGGCACTAGAATAGAAGACTTGAATAGTGTCAAAGCATCAACTGTTTCAATTGCAGCAGGAGACCTGCATTGAAATAAGGAAGAAAAGCCAGAACAGATGTGAGTGTGTCATCATAAGTATGCTAGGAACAGTGGTTAATTAGAAGATCTCCAAGTTCAAGATTTTAATAGCATTTTTGAAACTCCTTTACTTAAAATCAAATAGCTTCTGAAAAGTTCAAGGTATTTTACTATTCTTGATGTGGGCACTCTGGCTCTTTCTGTTCATACTTTGCTTACAATGAAACTATAACCCTGACAGCCTCTCTTCAAGATGGAAACTCTACATGTGAAAACAGACATTCTCTGCTTAAATTCTTCTTCCACCTTGTCTCAAAGACACTTGTTTTGGTGTTTCCTACCTAAGTATTGCTCTGTACAGGTGCTTTATAAAAACACACAGCTCACTGCAGGACTTACGGATAGGATTTCAGTTGTTGTTACTTGAGATACTCTTGTCCTGTTCTGTGATTTTATAAAATGTGGGTTCATGAGATTGTTTATGGCCATAAGCATATAATCAGGGCAGATACAATGACTGAACCAGGTATTTATGTTCTCACTAGTTAAACTTTTGAGGTCTGAAACACTGTGAGAACCTTGCAGGCACCAACTAATCCCAGTGGCACATAAGAACTAGACCAAAAGAGCACTTGCATGACTTAAGTAATTCCTAATTCTCTTCCACATAGATCACTTATCTCCTGCACCATTTTTTTATATACTCCCCTTCTCTGAAAGATCAGTTCAACCTAAATCAGGAGCAGAGACGATTTAATGGAGACTGGGGAAGCTACGGCAGGCTATAGGAAGGATTGATTTGTTTAGTGTAGAAAAATTTATGCTTACTAGTGGCCATGATTGCTCTTCATGAGCATCATTAGGTAGGAAAAAACCACCTTCTTCCAGATAGACAAAAGAGATAATTGAAAAGGTACTGGACAGTACGGTCACAGTGGAAAGTTTAGGTGCTAGATGTTCCTGAATGCATTCAGAGTAGACAGAAGACAACAGTTTCAAAACACCAAAGACTCTCCAGGCTCGCTCCCTCCCTCTTGGTCACCATTCCAGGATTAAAGAGGGTACAGAAACCACTTTGGTTTCATGAAGAGATCTGCTACATCTAGCAAGACTGAGTTCAATAGTGTGGAAAGAAAAGTGAGGACACAGGAAATACCTCTTGGTTCCACATTTTTGCTTTTCTCTGCCTGTGTTTACCCACAGACATTCATCCAGGCATTTGGCAGAAGCTGCACTTTTTGTTTAGCAAAAACATGAAGCAGTTCCTCCATCTACTATTCATTAGGTATTTAAACAAAGGATGGAATTATTGATTTTGTTCATCAAATTATAAGGATTAATAGCAATATTTAAAGTATAACATTAGACTCTTGTTACTGTAGGGTACTGCTCATCAATAAGGATCCACAAAGTCAAGGAAATACTGAAGAGTCAAGGAAGTTAGTAACTTCCAATTAATTAATAAACATTGGTAATTATTACAAATGTTATTAATTGTTCTTCTATTTCCACCAAGGTAGAAGAAGGCCTGGATCTAGCAGTTCTGACAGTTAAATATTTATAATTTACTATGCTTTAAAGCATTTTTCTCTCTACTTTTCAGTTTAAAAATCTGACAATTCCATAATCTTTTGTAAAAAGTTTCAGTTTATTCTTCAAGATGAAGTTTCTTAACAACGCAGAAACTTCCGTCTTTGGTATAGGATACTAATTAGCTACATGCCTACTACATCATGACCAGTAAGTTGATAACATTTTCAGAAACCTACGATTTTCTGGTCAGGTCATACTTCCAAGGCCTACATTTTTGCCTATGTTTTTGGAAGGACTTGGATTAATCTGAGAATTATCTACTTATTAACTTTTGTTGACATAAGTAGTCATTTGTAATCATGAATAATCATACTGGGCTGTCAATACCACTCAGAGTCAGTAAGAAACAAGGTGAATATCTCTGAGGGAGGTACAAGTCTTAAATATAGAGAATTCATCAATAAGAAAAATAAAAAAAATAAACTAAGAAATGCATATTTACTTAGAAGGGAAAGCAGAGCTGGGCTATTTCAGCACAGGATTGTGAAAGCAGCTTAAAGTGTGTCCAAAACCCTCAATGTCAATGAGATTTGGGAAGCTCTATCCCTTCTGTATCCATGGCAATTCCCAACTCATAAAATATTGGCTACAAGTCATAATGATCATGTGAATTGGATGTCTTTTGCTTTGATCTTTTGGATCAATCCAAACCCTGAAACTGAAGTCAAATATGTGGCTTGGGAACCTGCAACAAGGAAAAACAGAAGACAATTTATAAATCCCTGTAAAGAGATTAGTAAAGCCCTATGTATTTGGCTATAATCAGAGACACAAAATGCAAAGCCATGATATAAATTACACAGACCAATGGCTTTCATTATAAAAAGCGAAAAAATAAGTCTTGGATATTTGCTATGAAGGTGTTGCAACTAGTATGCTCTTTGAAATTAAATGAAAATCAAAAACTGCTAATCAAAAACTCAGCAGCATACCATAATCAAGTTACTGCAAACTTGGTCATGCCTGTGTTTTTTAGCTATGCGATCTTTGTTCATCAGCACAATGTGAATCTCAACAGTTTGCTGTCAAAAAAGAACACTGAGAACCAAAACAATACCTCATCATCACACCCACGTAATTACCCACCAGCTTTTCCAAAGCCCTCCTGTGCAAGCCAGCATCACAGTTAGCCTGTGCAGTGTGCTCTGCCCAAAGCTCTCCCAACACTGAGAAGGCTGGTGTTGAAACTTGCTTGTTAAATCCTCACTACCATTTCAGCTCATCCTCTTAGAAGAATGAAGTTTAACCCTCTTTTCTTATGCACCTTCCCATCCTCCCTATAAACTATGCTAAAACAAGGGAGTCATAGAAAAATCTAAATTTTTACTTTTGCGCTTCCTGCATTTTGCTTTTCATATTACAGAACAATGACATTAATATTAAACTGATAGTACTTTTAGAAGTGCATCATGGAATGAGACACTGTCCAACAGGATCCTGAATTGCAACATATCTGAATAATAGAGTTCAGAAATTGATTAACCAATTGCAAACTAAGACCATGATTTTATCCACTTCAGCTATTATTGCCTGAACTATTAAAAAAACCCAAACCCCACAAAAAAAATAAATGAGGAAACTAACCAGCCAAAAAAACCCCAAACCCTGAAACCCTAGAACTCCCCAAAATTCTCCCCACAAACCTAAGCCATGGATTTCCATATTTCAGGATTAGTGGCATAAAAAAATTCGGCAAGTGCTCCACAAACACAGTAACTACATTCAAATACCCTTAGTATGCTTGAAAATATTTATTTTATGATTACCCATCTGTTTCAGTAAGGTTCATTATGGAGTAAGATGCCACTCAACATGCATAGACTAGTAGCATAAACCCAGAATTTACATCAGGGCTTAAGCCTGCACATGTTTTATTCATGTTGCTCACAAGATGTGTTCAAATAAATGACTGGTAGAATTGTAACCATCCATTGCACAGCTCAGTCTTTTGGAAATTTCCTTCTCTAGAAATTAGTTGTCCAAACCATGAGACTGAAAGACTTAAGGGCAGCACTATGGGGAAATCTCAAGTCACGTACGCTTCAGGAACAGGGTCAGTCAGTTACCTCCGAACATAGGTGCATGTCTAATAATATCACCATTGCAGCTCTGGCTATACCCATAATTAGTGTTTTACTAATCTGTAGGAAAAACAACCAGTCAAAACAAACACTCACGTAAGGAGGGCTGCAAAAAGCTCATTAGCTAAGCCAAGCACAGCATCATCACTCGCAGGCATTCACTGCTGTATTTCCAGCCGCTTTCTAATCACTGAGGCTTCACACATTTGCACATAGGAAGCCCATTTAAATTCCACTGAGAGTCAGGCCAGGAATCCAATATCAAAACTTGCCTACGAAGCTATCTCACTTCACAGGCAGCACTTACTTTTTCAACAATATAATCACAAGATGAACAAAGATAATTGTTGCAGGTGAATCTGGGCCCTAACCCAAGAGATGGTCTCTGCTTATGTCTCTGCTTTTTCATTCAGATCGTCAAGGAGAACAAGGGGTACTTTATGAGGAGCAATTTCTAATCTGAACATTTCAGAAGTTCTTAGAGGCTACTGTACTTAGTGCATTATAACCATCCCAAACACTGGGAAACCTTCAAATAGAAAGTTCACCAAGCACTGCACAAATCAGTGAACACCACAGTTTCCTAGAAGAGTTCATAGACTGAAATTACATAAAGGATCTGAATTGAGTGAGAACTACAACCCTTGGGAACAATTTCCAACAGCGCTAATGAGAGCACATCGAGTTCTTTAGGTCCAGAAACTCTCACTGTTTGCAATAGTATTTAGAGCACATCTTGATGCTGACTCACAGATGCCAAGCGTATTATATCACCTCTTGGTGCTTCTGATTGGTCAGCTATAAAGTTCAGCACCAGATTCCCATTCGGGAGTGTATTTATATAGAACACCTACTTATATTCTACATACAGGGAGATGAACTGTAAGGACACAAGGGACTGATGACTAAATAGAGCATTAATGCAGACACAGAACACATTCAGCTATACATACACACAGGACTGGGGGGAAAACAGGTACAGCCAGGTGGAGAGGATTACTCAAGCATTTCAAGTTAAGTATTCTGGCTTCCAAAAACCGTAAGTTGTTATATTATCCAGGACAGTAATAGTGAAGATATATCACTTGTTCCTTAAATCAACTGGAAGATTTTAAAGTAGCCTTCCAAATTTCTATCTTGTTTGCTGAATAGTTTTAACAGATTAGTGTTTGAAATACTCTGGTATTAGCACACACTTAAAAAGGGCCAGCAAATGAACTGACTGGAAAAGCAAAGCTGTGTTATTCTCTCTGATACTCACTGAAAGATCAGAGTTTCACAAAAAGACTTTTATTAACAGACAACACTAACAATGCTCGAGTATAAGCCCCACTGGGTGGGAAGCAATGTTTTCTGTTTCTTGTCACTGTGTCTTAAAAACCACAAACCTAGGTAGATTCTGGTTTATCGATGTATTCCTTGATATAACAGGCTATGGAAAACAGACTGTGCAATATTATAACTTAAAAATTAAAAAATTAGAATGTTAAAAATTACCCTTTGGTATCCTTTATTTTCCTATGCTCAAAACCTCTCCTCCCTGACAATTTGTATTTAATATTTGATTTTGCTACAGACTATTAAATTTGCAGGCTAGTCATTTGTGCCACATGAGAGTTTGGAATCTCATCCTTCAGATCGTGCTGCAAGAGCCTCTGTTCTTGTTGTCTTTTTCTGACATTGTTTCAAACTGGATACTGCAAATCTCAGCTCTCAGGCCAACCTACATTTCATTCTCTCTCATGTCAAAGCTATGCTCCAGAGAGTAGGTCTGTTATGCTTTGAATATTTGTAACTGGAAGTATGCTGATTTCAAGCATGCACCTTGAAGTCGACTTAAAGGTTTCTTTCTCTCCCCCCTGCTCCCCCCTCCCTACAGCAACGGTGTGATGGATATTTCAGACATTTGCCACCAGAGGGAGATGACAAAATTCCACAACTGAAAACAGACAGGAATTTAATAAGACAGCTAAAAATGTGGGGGTTTTTTTGTGGTTTTTTTCCTCCATCTAGATGGCTGGAAAACAACTACATTTCACAGTACAAACTAAGCTCAATGTGAATGCCATATTTGATGAACATTTAAACTTCATTTACTATTTCTTCCTCCAGTAGAGCAAGAACAAAAAGGAAAAAAGGATTTTCCTCTTTCAGAACATTATTCAAAATGCTACTTTTTAACCACCAACATCGATTCATCGTCTCTTTTAAAAAAGCAAATTTTTGATTAGATGAGATTCTGAGGGATTTGCTTTACTTGATATATAGAAATATGCATGAGAAATTGAACTCTTCCTTAAAATGTGTTCAAGACAAGTTAGCTAAGCCAGAAACACCCAGAAGAACTGGAAGTTATAAGACTCCTTTTTCCTTTTTGAAAGGGACAGTGACCACGAGCAGTGGCAGAGGCTGGGATTCAGTCCCAGGTTGAGAAAGCTCTAGTCTGAGGTCAGGGAGACACTAAATACAGAAGAACCCACATCCACATCGGACTTGTTGTTAAATAAGGACCAAACATACAGTCTCCGAAACCGAGGAGCAGTGGAATAATTGTGGATAAACTCAAATGAAAAGCCAATTTACACTGAATTTACAAATTTCTTTCAGCTAGACTTGAACATCAAAAGGGAAATATAATGTATTTTGGATTTAAAAATAAATATCTAAATTTTGGTGGCAAAAAGCAGCCGCCAGTTTCTTCACGGAAGAGAACTCAAACTCCAGATCGGCTTTTAGACAATAGCATGGGAATATCCATTCAATTGGTTTACTTTTAGTAGAAGCCTCACACACAAATCTCCCTTCCCAGAGATCTTCAACATTTGTGCCTGTACAAAGATCTCAATTTGAGGGATCTATTCTGTATACAAGTCATAAATTATCTTTCAAAAACCTCTACTCTGCTCCAGCAGGATAAATCTGTTCTGATTTAAAGTTTTTATTTCTATTCCAAAGGATTTCATTAACCTCTCTCTTTCCATCTGTAGGATTTCTTTTGAATACAGTTTTTATCTTTTGTAGCCAGAGATTATATCTATAAATGCTGTCTTTTCATACTGTGCTCTTGCCTCTTCTCTAGGTAACTAAAACTCCAATTTCTGAAGTTACATTTGGCGATTTCTGGACTAGAGTAATGCCTATGGGTGTCCAGAGCAAGCACCTGAAGGGGAGTCCACTTGGCCCAAATGCTGTTTATTGTTCTATGAGGAGTTCTGCACCCCTCACTGTAAGGCTCAGTGTAGTTCAAGCCTTACCGCATGCAAACTGTGCTGTGCTATAGGGGTAGTGTGACCCTGCCCATGGGACTGGCCCACTGAGCCACCCAGACTGCAGAAGCAGAAACAACACTGAAGAAGCAAGGAAAGTCAAACTAAGAGGGAGGGTCTGTTTCCCTGGTTTCCTTAAAGCTTCTCTTATCATCTTTTTATTATTCAGAAGTGACTGAGTGATCAGTATCACATTAGAGAGAAATCACAAGACGCATAGGGAAAGAAAATCATTCAGCCAGTTTGTGCAAACTGGGTTAGTCAGGGGAGCCAGCCAGCAGAATCAGAACTAACAGCTTGGAGCTATACTGGGCAAACTTCCCCCCAAACTAATAGCCTTGAAATTAATTAGATCCACCCTTCACAGAATCACAGAATGTTTCCCAACTAGATTTATTTCTACTGACTTCTTTTTAAAATAATTAGCTCATAACTTATGGATATAATAGACATGTCTAGTATTTGTTGCAGTTTCAAGCAGTACACATTTTAGGTCTCCAGGAATTTGTTAGGCAGGGTGAAATACCGGACAGAGCAGTGCTTTAGGTAGTCTTGCCTGCTTCTATAGCACGCAGCACAGGGCACAGTAAGAGGCAGATTGTCAGACTGAAGGGATCAGTGGTTCACTCCAGTTTCCAATTACTATCTTTTCATAAGCAGGGCCAGAGTTTAACAGAATCACCCTTTTAATTAGCACAATTATCTCCACTAAACCTTTTTTTTTTAGCCTAAACAAGTAACAAGACAAAGAACAACATCATGTGGTGGTTTCCTGTGCAATAACAGCAAGAAAAAAAAAGAGAACAATGAAAATGATAAGTTCACACCCCATGAAACAACATAACAACCTAGTCTGTTAATTAAGGCATTTTTCTTCACCATCTACCCCTTTCACTTTTGAATTATTTCTTTTCCTTCAAGAAATGCAACTCAAAACCTCTTCACTTACATCAAGTACATTCTATGATTCTATGATTAACCAAAAGTGCTCTGTCACCAGAACATTTCCTCAAGCATTCAGATTAAAAACATGCTATATGCTCTCTGAAAGGCAATGCTCTGTTTTGAAGTCCCTACCATCGCACAGGATCCTTACTGTCTAGATCATTAATTCTATTTTGGATTTACCTGAAAAGACTCCTCTTTTTAACAACTAAGGAACCCAAACAAATAATGAGCTGGGGTTTGCCTATAAGAGTTGCACCAAATTCTCCACTTGTAAGAAAGGAGCATTCCTAATGCTCTGGCTGTTCAAATGAGCACTACTAACACAGACAAAGTTTACATCATACATGACTTATACATTTGTGCTCTAGAAATATTTGGAAAAGACAAAAGAAGACATACTCTCCAAAGGACTGTTTAATACAAAAAGTTGAGATTTCTTTTAGTCTATGTTAGAGTCCCTGGGAAAACAGTTTCCAATTATTTTCTTTCAGCAAAACCCTGGTTTTGAAGAATGGTTGTTACAGGAGAGCTTAGCATATCCCTAACTGTTTTTACATTAAAACAAAATTAATTTCATTTCAATTAAGGCAAAATTTAACCTATTACTGGCAGTTTTCTTTTTCTCCCTAGAGCCACGCTATTGTTTCAGTGAAGGAAAATGAAGGAGAAAGTTAGAGGAGGGAAAAGAAAAGGTAATTCTACTCCCGTGACAGGCCTTGCTTACCAGAGAAGCTGAACAGCATTCAGTCAGCTAGAGAGTTAAGGAAGGAGGACTGTCGAGGTCACGCCAAACAAGTGAGGATTGCTGGATCCCTTGACTCACAGGCTTCAGCTGGAGGATCAGCTCTGCCCAAAGCAGCAGCACCTCTCACACACCCTGTTCTCACCATGTCCCACCCTGGCCCCCAGACTGCCTAAGGGAGGAGCTGCCAAGAGAGGTAATTAAGTGTAAAGGTTCACCTCGTGCTCCAGGGCTCCATTCTAATTAAATGGTATTCACAATCAGCAGGCAGGTTTCCAACATCACCACCTATTATGTACAATGACTACCACTAAAATACTGCTTGCTAACAATTAGATTGTTAATCATGCCTTAATTAATGCATTTTTCCTATATAGGATAAAATTATGGGAACTGGAATAAGAGATGAAACATGATTAAACTTTTAAATAAATATATGATGGTTCATTTCAAGGAAAAACTGAAATCTGTTAATGACTTGCCACTGCATGCTGTGGATTGGGAATAAACTGTAGATTTATGAATAACTATATTGTAATCAAGAAAAGTTAGCTGTTTTTATCTCCATAGCGAAAGATTTATTGATAGATACAATATATCTTTTAAGTCTGACCTTGAAACCTGTCTTAGGAACATTGCAAGTAATTTTTTTAGTAAACCAAAGTTGCAATTAAAAAAAAAGTGTCTTATTGCTTGCATTACAGAACGTTTTCTCAAACAATTCAAATATTTGTTTAAAAAAAATGAACGGCACTTGGGCTATTTGTTACATCAACTAGTCATCACATCACATTGACTTAATTACCCAATTGTTAATTTTCAACAGTTAAGTTTGAATTAATTATCAGAATTCTCATTAAACTGTGTCTACCACATCAGATTTCACATTAAAAATCACACAGCAGGAGGAACGAAACTAGCACTGCAACCTAACAGACATGCTTTAGGCAGACCTCTCTTTGCAGCATGGAGTGGGGGAAGAGCAAGTCAGAGGCTCTATAATATAAAGTAGACCATTTTATAGTTTCAAGTAACTGTAGGTTTTCTGTTGCACTTGTAAACCTCTTACATCTTAACCTGTATGAAACAATTTATCTCTCACTGCAGAACAGGATTTTGAGGACTCAGGAGCAAGATCGTAATATTTAAACAGAAGATTTTAAAACAAGTGCAAGACAGTCACAAGTGATAAAGTAAATAGTGATCTATGTATTTGTTGTTATAAAGTTACCAATATACAGAAGGATTCCTGCTACTAGGAATTGGCTGGATGGTTGCATTCAAAGAACGCAGTCAATGACTCAATGTCCAGGTGGAGATCAGTGACAAGTGGAGTTCCTCAGGGGTTGGTATTGGGACCAGCACTATTTAACATCTTTGTTGGTGACACAGACAGTGGAATTGAGTACACCCTCAGCAAGTTTGCCAATGACACCAAACTGTGTGCAGTGGTCAACATGCAGGAAGGAAGGGACAAATGCAAGGTCCTGCACCTGGGTCAAGACAATCCCAAGCATAATTACAGGCTGGGTGGAGAATATATTGAGAACAGCCCCCGGGAGAAGGACTTGGGCATGTTGGTTGATGAAAAGCTCAATATGAACCGGCAATGTTAACTTGCAGCCCAGAAAGCCAACTGTATCCTGGGCTGCATCAAAAGAAACATGACCAGCAGGTTGATGGAGGTGATTCTCCCACTCTGCTCCACTCTTGTGAGATCCCACCTCAAATACTGTGTCCGCTTTTGGCATTCCCCAATATAAGGACATGGAGTTGTTGGAGCGTGTCTAGAGGAGGGCCACAAAGATGATTAAAGAGCTGGAGCATCTCTCCTATGAAGACGTGCTGAGAGAATTGGAGTTGTTCAGCCTGTGGAAGAGAGGAGTTGTGGCTGCCCCCTCTGTGGAAGTGTTCAAGAAATTTTGAGATAGAAACTTTGCAAGGTAAAATCAGCTATGATCAATTTCTAAGCTCAGTAAAACTACTAAATCAAAACTAAAGGTGACATAATAGGATACAGACCTAATTTAAATTATAAATTTCAATTTTAAACAATACTTTGCAATTTAACTTAAAATGTACTCTGATGACATAGCAGAAATATACAAAACATTTTAAGTTTGTAAGTATGTTTGCAGGGGTCTTTGTTCATTAATTTGTGAATGTTTTCTATTCCACTTCAGGATGACGAAAACATTTCACTTTGTGTTACTAACCCAGCAAGTCCCAAAGTATCTCTTAGGGAATAAGCACTACCCCAAACCTCCTCCCTTGTTCAAGGAGACAAAACTGGAAAGAAAAAATGTTTTGGCAAGGTGAGTTGCTGAAACAGCTTGGAGGCAGTGGTGGCTGTTGAACAGAACACTGTCATATTCATTTCTGTTTCCTGCCAAATATACAGGAAAAACAAAAAAGGCTAACAGGACAGAACAAATTAGTAGATGGAAACAAACAGATCTACCCCAGTCATCTAAACATTCTTTAGTTTCCCTTGGCAGTGTTTTTCTAATTAAATATACAGAAGTCAAACAAGCGAGACAATAAGAAACATCACTACACTAATAGACATTGGTGTGGGGAAAGAGGAGATAGGAGCAAAGGTTTGATTTGGATCTCCTCAATATACAAACTTGAACAAATAGTAATAGAAATACTTAGTAGGCTGCAGTATGTTTACTTATGGATTATTAATAATTTAAATTGCTTGTTAGTATGCACACTGAAAGTATAACTTTTGCAAAGGTATTTGCAAAAGGAAATAATCCTTCCCAAAGCATAACCAAAAAGAGCTTAAAAATATTACATGCAGTGACCTGCTCTATATGTTGCCCAAACCTTAAGATACCTATTTTTTCTTGGATTTTTTCTTGGTTGGAAGTTGTCAGATTTTTCATTTCAAAGATCCAATAAAAGTGGCAGATTAAAAAGTAATGCAGGAAACAGTTTAAGACAAACATAATGAGCTACAGTTCTGAAAAGATAATGGAAATTGAGGACCAGATTATTAACAAGATTAACCCCATCTCGGAAGTCTAACCCATGTAGCTTACAGCTTCATATTCCACATATACATAAAGAACTACAATATAATTGTTATAAAATTTGTTTTATTATAAACTCACTACATAACTTTAAGCACGGTCTCCAAATTCAGTCCAACGGGGAATCTAAGTAGCATGGACTACTGTACCATTTAGCTTCCATAGAATAATATAGGAGGAAAATCTCAATGCCATCATATAGATGAAAATATGCCATATTTGTGGGTCATTCAGGGATCCAGCTCAGACTGTAATTTTGATACCTACCACTTGAAACCAAAATTGGGGCACTACTGTTTATAGCAGTGTCATATAAATCAGTGTGTACAACAAACTGTATACAAACTTTGACTTTTAAGGTCCCTTCCAACTCAAAACATTCTATGATAGCCCAGACAACTACCAGGAATTTAATGGCAGAATACGAACTGAACTTCAAAGACAGAGCAACAGCCAAGTCACAGGTGAAAGAAAGTTGAAATGGAAGCCAAGGATCTTAACTTTCAGACCAGTGCTTTATTAAAGTTTAGTTTCGGATCCACTTTAGATCAAATCCAGCCAACAACGTAATTTGTAAGCTTAAATACTCTGAAAAAATGTGCTGGCTAAAGCTCATCTCTGAATCTTCCTGAAATTCGAAAACTCTCTAAAGGGACATTATAGTTTCCTGTTTAATTTAGCTTTTCAATTTTAATGAGCTTTGATATGCACTAAAGCAAGCATATTTTTTTATAACAACTGCAATAACTACAAATACAGCCTTTTGTCAATAAACCAATTTAAATCGTTGCATAAATACAGACTAATTGTTGGCTTTCATTTAACTTTGCACTTCTATTGAAATTAACTGCCCTGCCTCCTTCAAGGAAGCAATTTACACTGAAGGCTGCTGAGGAGACTTCATCATCACTATAACATACTTGCCAATGCTGTCAGAGTAAAACACCATCTTTTCATTCTGCAAACATAGAAAAGCACAAAGAGTAATTTGGTCTGAGAAACAATTCTCCAAGACATTCCGAGAATGTCTGGTTTGACAAAACATAATTTGTGCCTGAAGGAGCAGAGGGCCAACAATTTTCCATCCAATGTTTTAAAACTAGCAGTTGAAGAAAGTAGAGTGCTACTTCATTTTGCTGGGGGTTTTTTATTTAAAAAAAAAAAACAAAACAAAAACCAAACCCAAACAAACCAGAAAACCCCTAAACAAACAAAAAAATCCCCACTTAAAATAAAGCAGCAAGATACCCAATCCCAAACCAGAAATATTGTCCACAAACTAATCAGAATGAGGGTAATTTATTCACTGACTTCCAGATTCCCTTTTGTTACAGGTTTGTTCCTCTTTGAAATGTATGATTTGTGGCAGCAAACGTAACTCTCATCTTTCTAAAACCATTCCTATTCAACTTCCTCTGTTCCACCAAGAACACTGCATTAATATAGATCAAAGAATCATATTGTGCTAAAATCTAGACAGAAAGCAATTTCTAGCATTCAGATGGATTTTCTTTGTACTGTGCTGTGAGTTTCTTTGTACAAAGAGCTGTGAGTTTCTTTGTACAAAGAGCTCATATAGAGCTTACAAAATTCTTCTGACATTCTCTGCAATATTAAAAAAAGTTATGCTCATTTTAGAGGAAGATGAAGAGTGACCAAATGACTTACTCAAGTAAAGCATAGTTTTGTAAAGAGTCCAGCAGTCTAGGCTCTTGTCTTCTCTTATACTCATGACAACCTCTTTGGAGACTTGTCAAATATAAGAAAAATCCTCACACCTCTGAAAACATGGACATTACCAGAGTTTAAGTGAAACGAGATGTGGGAGGGAATCAGAGATAGGGACATACTGAAAAGACAGAAAGGATAGATTAGAGGCAAGAGTCCTAGTAAACTAAATGTACAATATCATATGTGTATGTATGATAACACGTATGCTATGGACATAGCTGCTGAATCAACTCAGTATGAGGAGTGGCATTTAAAAAAGCAATATCCATGGTTCACATGGGTGGGATTCTACAATCAGGGTGGATTCTCCCTGAAAGACAACATTGTCTAATGAAGATCTGAGATTTGTAAGCCTTGTGTTCCAACTTTTCAGAGTGGTTTACAATATGTACTTCTAAGCATGTCATCATTTGGAAAGATTTGGGAATTTGAAAAGGTGAGTCACACAGATTTTAAAATCCACTAAAATTAGGAGAGAGAAACATCATTATCAAAAATACTTGTGTTTAAATGCCTTGAAAGTGTGACTTAAAAATCAACTCCCAAAAGTTGGAATTCAAACTGAATACCTGAAATTAGTATTTCAGCACTCCCAAATTACCTCAGTATTTTTTTTTGTGCTAATCACCAGTGTTAATAAGGGCAAAGAAGAATATTTTCTCTTTATATCAGAACAACATATTTGAAATTTAGGCTCTGAGATCTACAGAAGTTATTCTACAAAATTATGTTAAAAAAATCATTAGAATATGTTTGTCTTTCAATACTTCTCATTTACTTCTTTTCCTTTTTTCATAATTGCTTAAAATCAAGCAAACAAGGTCTACAAAATCAGTTCTTGAGATAAAAATGCATCAGTGATTTAATTTAGGACAGACATAAAATCGTTGGAAATGTGAATTTTCGAAGTTTTACAGCCCTTGGGTATTGAGAGGGTCAAACAGTCATGAAAACCATGCTGATGATCTATCCCTGTGAGTACAGGAGATAGAGGTTACAAACACATTGTAAAAAGTTTTGTCTGTTAGTCCTGGCAGCTTTAGTCCCCCCTTTGTTTTTTCCATCTGACTTGGTCACTGCTGTGCGTATGCAGTGTATACATACAGAAAAACAAATTGACCTTAGGCTGTGCCTTCATCTATAAGGGAAACAAATTGTATCTCTCTTACACTAGTGAGTTGCTGACAACAAAGCCTTCACAGTCCTGACTGCTTCTGTAGCAAACATACTGATATAAATATAGGCACTAAAGTTAGAAGAAATCATTCATCCATGCAATAGTGTTTCAGATATATAATAACAACTACCTTAAATAAATAGAAATATAGAAAGAGGCTTTCTATATTTTAATAACATGCAAGTCCTTAAAAGTCTCACTAAGTCTTGTGTAGAATAAAACCAGTTATTATTAATCAATTTATCATATGCAGCGACTACTTCTAGAATAAGGGGCGAGAAAAAAGGACCAATCTTAGTGTCATTTAAAATTCAAGCAGTCTTATCTGTTTCAAGGGAGATGGTGAAGATAAAATACTGTTCTCTAGAAATAATTTTAAGGTCCAATTATTCTGGCCAGATTAAACCCAAGAGTAACTGTTCATTTCACTGGAAGTGCACCAGAACTGAATTTAACCTATAGGGTCCAATGAAGTAAAAAGAACTACTTCAACATGACTTAAGCAGGCATAAAATAAAGCTGTACACTATATACAGAGAGGAGAACTTGATATGGAGATAAAGTATATACATATTATATAAATATAATATATATTATTATATATTTTGGGGGTTGTTTGGTTTGGTATGGCTTTTTGTTTGTTTTATTCCAAACTCTTAAAAAAAATCAATTAGAGGCATAGAAAAATAAAAGTACAAAACTTACGTGAAACAAGCCTGCAGAAATTTATTCCTCTAAAACTTCTAGGCCATATCCTGTTTGTTTTCATACAGCCTTAAGTCAAAAATCATTCCATTTAGTCTTCAAGGAATTCCTTGGCTTTAAGGAATTTTACAGAACACTACCAGAATGTTATATAGCTTAGAGGCCCAACCTACTTTTTACAGATATTTGTATTCTTACCACACAGTTGTATCCAAAGAGCTTGAGAAGCATAGAAAGGTATTTTTCCTTAAAAATGGACAGAAATTAGAAAGTAATTTCTATAAAATTGAACAGAATACTCAATCACAGAATCCTAGAGGTTGGAAGGAACCTCGAAGGATCATCTAGTCCACCCCCCCTGCCAGAGCAGGGTCACCTAGAGTACATCACACAGGAAAGCATCCAGGCGGGTTTTGAATGTCTCCAGTGAAGGAGACTCCACAACCTCTCTGGGCAGCCTGGTCCAGTGCTCTGTCATAAATGCTCTGGAGCATTTATGCTAATGGCAGAGAACAGATAAAGACTAATGTAGCTAACCAGGGTAAAATAAACCCGCCACAATTTCTGATCAAAGGTCCTCAAATTGTATTTTTATACTGTCCAACCACAGTCCTGGTTTGTTTTTGTGTCTTGCAAACTTGTTTCTGTGGTTTTGCTTAAACAGGTTTTAGTCACTTGATGTTTCTTATCCATTGAAAAAGTCCATCGTATCTTGTTTCCCTGACTTTAGCCAGGTAGATTACAACAGGAAATGCATTTCTGGACAATCCTTTGGTTTTCATCATAACTAGCACACAGACAGGGGAACAGAAACATGCACAAAATAGTCGTAATTATCCACACATTTAAGTTAAGTTCTCAGTAAACTAACTTACACCAAAGTCCATGCCTCAGTAGCTAAAGGAACGTGCAGAAACAGCCAAAACAGAATTAGGAAGTTTGCCTTTTAGAGGTGATAGATAAATCTCATTCAGGTTCCCTGATGGTGCTGAGCAATTTTCTCTTTTTCTCAAACAAAAGACATTGATCATCTACTTACGCTATAATTTAAAATTCCTAGGATCTCTGTTTGGAAGACCACTTAGTACTCCATCTGGAAATCCAGCTTTAAGTATTCTGGAACCAGTTTTCAGGAAAGGTTAAAATCCTGGTAAAATATTGATAAATGGCATATATACTTGATATCATTGAAAGAAACAATTAGTACAACATGTTTCATAGACACTGACTGCTACTTGAGTACAAATTTCTGAGAGTGCTCAGAGAAACATATCGGTACCCTTTCTTGCTTCAGCATTGTAATGGGAAAGTACACCTCTTCATTGCTTAGTGCTGAGATTTCAAAGATTTTCTTTACTGAGTTATTAAGTAGCATTTCTCAATTGCAATTCTTATGAAATACATATTACATCAAACCTTCTAGTTCTGTCTTCAGAATATAGCCAATTATTTATGTCTATGTGCATATATTGTTTCACAGTTCATGAACATTTTCATATTCAGCTGAATATTAACAACTAATAAGTATTTCTAAAACAGATTAGTTCTGAAAAGCAAATTTACCTATGACAACTACAGCAGTGTTGTCTTCCCTTTTCAGCATTAAATGGAGCAATAAACAGGGACTGAAAAAACCCCCAATGTCTTAAATGCTAGTTTATGGTACTTACAAGCTATAATATCTATATTACCTTTCCTCCCTCTTCATGTTGCTTCCACAGCATACAAATGTTTCCTGTGCTACAGCTTTGTGCATAAGCTCAGTTTTTTGTTAGAAAAGTAACTTGCTACAACAGTGAAACAAGAAATAGGTCTGGCCATTTCCTTTTAGTCTCATCCCAATGTCTTTGCCCCACCAAGTTTCTATTAATATTTTTTATTTCTCTAAGATAATAATGGAAAAAATCATTAACATGCAGCTTGTTGTATGAATAGCATCTGTGATGTACAAATAAAGAAAGAGGTGCTTTCAGAGTAGATTAAATTATATTTGTTTGCCATTGGTTAATTTGAATTTATTAAAAAAATTGTTTAACAACTACAGCTTGTGGTAAGAAGCCAAGGTGAAATGTGATCAGTGCCCCTTACTACTTACAGGGAATGATTTTTGTTATCAGAATTGATTCAGTGCATTTGTAACTGCTTAGAGGCCTGAAAGCCTGTCTAGAGAGCATGTTTTTCCTAGCAATTCTTCAAGCTACAATTTATATATCAGCATTTTAAAAATCAAGCTTCTAATCTATGAATAGTGAGCAACCTGCCTCTGCTTCTTACCTGTAAGATTTTCATCTTGAATAGCGGAAATGCTAAAGGCAAACAAGTGTGCCAGAGATAATCAGCAGAATCATGGACCTTCATTTCTCATCCTTAAGCAGGTTTTAAGGTAAGGATTTTTACTTCTTAATCCATTTATTCAATTCTAACTGAGTTCAAAAGGGTAGAGTTAATACCAGTAGCCTGAAAGGTAGATATGTCCTGAAACCCATACAAATGTACTCTTGGTGATGACATTGGAATTTATGAAATCCCCTCCAAAAAAGAAAAAGCCAAACCAAACCAAAATAAGTAATTTCCCATCTAATATTTACTACATGGAGAAATATAAAGAAAGCTTCTACCAAATTGATTTCAAGTGTTAATCAGCTAGATGTTATTTAATGACAAGATGTCCAAAGACTCACCTTGGAGATAACCACTAATATAACTGAAACAATTGAAAAAACAGAAGATACCTTGCTGGCATGAAGTAGTAGAATATACATTTTACTTAAGGACTTATATGCGTGGGAAATCATCCTGCCATAACTTTCAAAGATTGCAAGCTCTGGTAGCTTGACTAAGGCGACAGTAACTAGGTACGAATATGTTCCAGTAGCATATCATTACCATACAGGTAGCAAGGTTGACAGATTCTTGTGTCAGATGGCTTGGTTTCCTCCACCATAAAATGAAGTGCTTATTCACCTGCTTAATGGAGAAATCTGTGAGTATAATGCACTTCAAAGTAGTCAGCCTCTATGCGTGCACTAAAAGTGCAAAGGGGAATTTTCAAAATTTCCAAGGTTGCCTGAAATCAAGAAGATGGAAAGAGCCACAATCCAACATTTTGTAGCAGTGAAAATGGAAAGCATTCAGAATTGTGGTTAACAGTTGGATCCATGTACTCTTCTCATCATTTGCAAGAGACATTGAGGATCAAGGTTTATGAAAACAATGCTGACATGTAAAAACCTAGAAAAAGTAAAATTAAGAGAAATAATTGCCACCTAGAAGAGAATACATTGCAATTTTTTTCTTAATTTCCCTGAACATTTCTTAACACTCTTGAAAGTGTTCTTGGGTATTGTTGGACAACCATGTGAACTGGGAGGAACTCAAGTCAGACAGCATGTTTTGACATGTGTTGAGTGACTAGAAACTCGTTATATTTCTCCATACACCTAAGCAGCAGAGATTCTGCATTTCATTGGCACAGTCCCCCTAGTACATTGTGCCAAGTAGACTTACAATGCTGTATCATTAATAACTTTTTTGTAGTAGGCACTTATGCTTTTTAGCACACCTACCATGGGGACATATGGTCTATTGCACCAGATTTAGTAGGCTCCAATTTTTACCTACCAGGAAAACACTTTTTTCTTGTGAATCCACAGATCAGAATTTTCCTGTAATATTTCTACAAGTAACTGCCTGAAGTGTCACAAGATACAGTGAAGTATTAGTGCAAATCATCCAGTGATTTGACTGAAGGGAAATGTCTCATCTGCTGGCCTTGTCCTGAAAAGCAGAACAGCAATGCCAGCTATTTATTGATAAAAATCAGTGTCAGATTTACCTCAGTCTCTTCCATTTTAAAGAGATGCAGTCAAGCTTTCTAAGTTTGATTTGACTTTAGGTTTGGGACCATTGTCATATTACGCTGTTACCAGCATTTATTTCTTGTGTTGTTTATTATTTCTCCCCAGTATAATTAAAAGTGTGTTCAAAAGGAATAATAAGAGAATCATCCTGCAAAATAAAACATCATAGAAAAGTCTGGCTTGACTTTTGAAATTGTATGGAATATTAGTATTTCTCTCTGAATTTTCTTTTCATATTATATACATTTACCAGTTACAGGTATGGTCTCCACCTTCTGACAACAACCCAGCTTGGAGCAGCACCGGTGTTTCAAATGAATAGTTCATAATACAGTGTGTGAAAGCATCTAGCTGACTTCAACATAGTCCTTTATACTTTTTTGTAATATAAGCTATAGTCCTTTATACCTATTTGTAACAGGAGCTATACAGTCAAGTAAACAATTTTGTTACAGTGGGATTCTCACAGCTCTACGTTTTCAGTGTTTGAACAACAACAGCCAGTTCCAGGTAGAAAAATAACAAGAGTGGTTTGAGCTTTGGTGATAATTTTTTTTTTTTAAAAAACAAGTAGATTAAAATTGGACTGTGGTCTGTTAAAAAACTTGAAAATCTAAAATAATGCAGAAATTTTAGTTGGAATACAGAAGTTCATCAGCCTATGATGACATTTTTATATTATTTAATTTTTTTAAGCAGTAGACTTGTCCGAGAGAATATATTTTGGGGAACTTATTTAATACAATGTTCTATGTATTAATGAAAAAAACACTTTCTGTTTTACCTACAATTACAGGTTTCAGAATACTATTAAAAAGATTATTGGGCTATTGTATTTGAACAGTAAAATAACCACTATTGTCTTCCTCAAAACTTCTTATTTTATGTCACCTGTCCAAATACTTAAACGTCTGGGGAGGAAGTGTTATTAATCTTTTAATTTTTTAAAAAAACAAAACCATGTACTACTGAAGCCTATTTTAAAATGTGATGTTAAAGAACTACTTTTGTAAACTGTGTCAAATCCAGATACTGTTGGCTTGATCACGTTCTCAGATAATAACTTCCTTGGATGAGGGACACTGGCATTTACTTTGATCTGTAAAAATCTTCTGGTTTAAGTAACATGTAAGATTTGACTTAAAAAAAAATTAACAAAAGCTCAATTTTCCTTTTTTAAACAAATCTGTTTATACCGGTTCCAACAAAACATTACTATTAATAACAAGGTGGAATATCTGTCCCTATAGAAAGAGGCATCCTGCTGTGACACAATAGCTTGCCTGCCTTTCATCACTGAGAATATTAATCTCAGTGCAGTTCCTGCTGGGATAAAGATTTATAGTTTCTCAGATTTTGGAAACAGTTAATTAAGCAGCAGCACTTACTGAGTTTCAGTAAAGGGAAGCCCAGAACATTGTGCAAAATGCAAAGCAAAGTTCCATACGGAACTTTCTGGTTCTAACTCAAGTAACAAGGGCAGCCTGAAAAAAACCCAGCCCTTTTCTAAACATTAAATGATCCATGTGTTTCACAGAGTCCCATCCCCCTGGCACTTTCATAGCCAAAAACTAGAACAAACAGGGGTAAGACTAGAACAAAAATAAGTTTCTTACCTCCTTGGAGCATGCCCTTGGAAAGGAAAGGTCTTATTTGAAGGGGAAACCTTGATCCACAATTAGCAAGGCCAGGCAAACTAGATTCAGAGGCACAAGTTATTCCCGCCTTGTTGACTTTATCAGGATATGGGATGAAAGCGGGAATGGAGAGGGCTTCCTCAGCTGTTCAGAGGTAAGAAAAAGAGATCTTTTTTTTCCCCCCTGAGAGGCTTAGAAGTAACTCTTGAACTAAACATGAAGCTTAGGATACGTTGCCAAAGTTGCCCTTGTTTATAGAGTGGGGTTTGGTGTCTAGGAAGGAAGAAAGGAGGAGTTTGAAAGTTTGATCTTTAACCTCTTTTTTTGCTTTGCTTGGTAGATAATAGATCAAAGTTGCTGAATGAACTTCAGCTCTTGTTTGTGACTATAAGCAAGGTGTCTCCTGAAATTTCCCATTCTCTCTAACAAAAGCTGAAAGGATTCTCTTTACTGTTTCTTCTCTCTGGGTTCTTGTCCCGAAGTAATGAGATGAAGACGAAGGTGACTTAAAGCCCCACCAAAGGACTGGTTGTGCTCTCACAGATGTCAGATAAGGATCAGTTAATGTGTGGGCTTCAGCAGGAATTTTGCACCAAGAGCTTTATTTTTTTTTAAAATTATATTATGCTGGATTTTTCAGTCCAAAGCTAATGGGCAGAAACAAATACTTGGTGATTGTTATCTTCCTCACCTTAACTTGTTAATGTTTGCTCAGAGCCTTGAGAAGTTTAACTGTTAGCACCCAGTTAATGTCATAGTACCCAAACAAGCTCCTGCTCCCTGATATTATCTATAGAAAACTATCTTAATAACATTGTATTTAAAAGAAAAAGAAGAAAAAATTTCTCCTCAGAAGTTTTGTTCTGACATCCCTAAAAGTAAGAATATATATAACAGGTATACTTTACAGTTGTAATCAGCTGAACAAGAGCTGGTGTTTGGTTTTGTTGTTTTCCTGGATAAGAAAGCAGAGTTTGTCTGAACTGGTAAAATGGTATGCTTAAAAAAAAAAAAAAGGAAAGAAAGAACAAAACTACTCCCCCACACCAAAATCTTGGACACATTGTATTCTTCTATTTGACTGAGTTTTCTTGAGGAAAAAAAGAGAGAACTCTGAAGGAGTTTTGGCTCTGGAAGATGGGGAAAGTCTAGGACACATAGGAAGAATGTCAGATTTCAGATTTTTAAAAACTGACAACCTATCCTAAAGCCTCCTGTCATATAAACACCTCCAAATTAGTGAGTTGCTATACAAACTCTTTAGTTTTCACCATTTTAAATTGGTGGTTTGTAAAGGTATCCTTAATGTAGATTATTCCATTTGATTTTCAAAAGCCAGAAAAAATATTTTCCTTTATTAATCAAACAAAAATTCTCAACTGTAGTCTCCATCAAAGATCAATAAATGCGCTCACATAAACTCTAAGTTTTGAAAAGACCTATGTGCATGATTTATATGCCAGTAGGGCTGCCTGCTTGAATTAGTCAATGCAGCTAATTAGATGTGCATATTGAATGCTGTAATCTCTGTACTGTGTACAAGGAAGGAAATCAGATTATTGCACAGTTTTAGCTTCCATAGTTTTCTGTAAAAAGTAATTTACTCACTATAAATACCTTTAAAACACAATAAGGTTGTCACACCCATTGGTGTATAATAACCGAGCAGTGTGAGAATTGATGGACCAGAAACAGAGGACTGGAAAACAGAACTGTCTATCTTGATGGTGTTTTTAGCATAGTCTCTCAGTACCATGGCAAATATGACCAGTCAGAAGCACACAAGAGCCACAGCTGTTTGCGTATGCATCAGGATGGTTGTTTTTAATGGGCATTAAATTTTCTATAAATGGAGAAGCATGACCAAACCTGTAGAACAAATATATAATTACATTGCTATTGCATTTCCTTTGTTCTGCCAGAATCAGGCTGCTGAACCATTTAACAAACCTGGCAAAATATGGACAAATAATTGCTGAGGCTATTTGATTTGAAGAATTGCTATATGATATCTTTTTGAAAGCTATGGCATATGAGAAAGATTTCAAGGTAATTACTCATTAATGTTGTAATTTACTGAAGCCTTAACTAATACGCTTGTTTTGCTAGCTCAAGTAGTATTCAGGAGACAAAACCCAAGACATTTGTCCATAGCAAGATAAGCAGAGAATAGCATTTCCAGGATTCATTTCCTAAAGTGTCAAAAAAATGACAGTTCCTTCCTGTTCCCTACCAGCTTCTGCTTTACTACTTCAGTTATCTACAAATAGTAATTGATGAAGTTTTGTAGCAACTGTGCCAAGAAAGGAAACTGTCTGTTCAATCACACAGGAAAACTGTGATCTTTGCCCCAGAATAAAACAGCAAACCCATGATTTTTAAAGAGGAGATGGTTAAAACAGCAAAAGAAAGCCGAAGTATGCTATGACAGAAGGAAATTTTACAGTCAAAAATTTCACTAGGGTGTAATGATTAATTAGAAAAAAACATTTAGAAAAAGATGGTTTGGTTGAGATTTTTTTTTTGTTTGGCGTGTGTGTCTCTTCTTTTTTCTTTTTACAGTCTATTCTGCCTTGAGCATAAAGTACCTTAGCTTTGTCACTTAAAGAACATACCTTAAGCTGAACACTGACAACAAACATGAAGTTCATCAAGTCTGCTAGGCAACATCCCTACAAGACATACTTTGCAAATCTCTTAGGGAAATATTGATCTATTAAAATGCAGTTCCACTGCAGCTCCTTGGTGGAATGCCACAGTGAATTCATTACAGGCAATATAGAGAATATGGTCCAACAGGGAGATATCTGATCTGAAAAGAGCACAGATATGTTACAGCCTTGTATAATTTACAAAATGTCCAAACTGTATGTTGTAAGTCTTGAGGAAGAGATGGTATTACTATAGCTCTTGTTTAAGTTAGGAACCTACCCAGGTTAATTACTTAATAAATAAATTAGTTTGATGTGATAAGCCTTGAGTGAGAAAAGATTTAAGGCAAAGTGAGGCTACAGCTACCTATCTACAGATGATCAAAACAGTGCTGGACATTACATTGCTACAGGATTTTGGCATATGCTTAAGTGCTTTGCTGGAATGGGGCCCAAAGATGAAAAATCTTTGTTAACCCTCTGATCTGTCTTGGCTAAAAGTCATCAGACTGACTTCAGAGCTTTTACTTTGCATTTTGGCATGAGTTAAAGATTGAAGCATCTCATGCTAATTTTAGTCCTGCCTATGACTTTCCTGTGGCTTTGCAGGGTTGAGTCAGAATGGTGATCTATTCCAAGGTAGAATTTTTGTAGCAGAATTCAGCTATGTTCTGTTTTACATAGAGGAAAATATTTAATGCAGAAGTACTCTGCTTACCTGGTGAATTGTAAACCTATTTAACAAAAGTTAAATTGTATCAAACACAAACCATGATTTTTTTCTTAGGCTACAGAGAACAGAAAGGATTTATGAGCACCATTCCAGTTCCAATGCAAATGGCAGAGAGAGGTGTGAGAGCTCCTAAACCAACAAATGCAGGAAAATATCCATCCACATACTATCACTCTCAAAACAACTGTTTTGAATAACATGAATTATGCTTTATGTAAATCAATGTTTAGGAGAAATGCTTGTTGCAAGATCTGATGTATAATTTTTGACATATGGGAGAGAATGTTTTCTTCTTGTCTCCCTCTCTCTCAACACTTCTTTTGCATTTCTCTTTACAGAGCAGGGAAGAATATTGTGTCAATTCTAAAGTTTTAACCAATGTATCTGAAATGAAAGCCATGGTGCTACTTCTTTAATTAAAGCATTTCTCACAAGGGCTTCTAGATGCAGGAGAAAAATAATAAAGCATATGGATTTAATTTTATGCAAGTTCTTCAATGAATTGCAGATATATACAATCTGGTTTAAATTAGTGAAGGAGGGGAGCTTGAGCAACTAATAAGGCTCCACTCTTACACCTTAATGAATACCCCATAGAGTAGTCTGATATCCAAGAAAAGACTATCAAAAGTATATTACTTTTATTATTTAGAAATATTCCACAACACAACGTAATGAAATATCATTTCAGCAGAACAGCTAATGCCTTGGGAAGCAGAATAGTTATATCACAACAAGCATCTTACCAAGTACTTACATAAGCAAGAACTACAAGACTGTTTCTGTAAGCCTGTATTTCTTCCTGAGATACTGGCTCTGGCAGAAAGCAAACCAAAAGACCATCACAGTTCATGTAGTGGGCATTTTCCCCCTATAGTTAGAACTGGACATTGACATTGTATTGCTAAAAAACATCTTTCTTTTAAAGAATGAAGAAAATTATGTGTATGAAGAAAAAAAAATTCTTAGAAAATTTCCTGCTATTCTAAATTTTTAAGACATAGATAGTTATAAATAAATAAATATTTCCCAATCAATTTTTACATAGTTTAAAATATTTTTTACAGGATTCTGTAACATTTCTATTAACTCCATTGGTTATATCAGGTTTTATTTCAAAGGCTTTCTGGACAACAGTTATTCATTGTAACTGTTGGTCCAGTGACATTTTTAAAGTCTCATATTTGTGATCACTGAACAGAATGGGAGAATTCCTATGTGTATTATTGGTGCTGGGTCAGACAAAGACTTCTGTGCCAGCTAATCTGATGGCATTGGTATAAAATGTAAAGAATTTTTTTTCAGGTATTCTGTGCCTCCGTTTGTCCAATGAGCATAGTCATGGTTAGCATAGTAGGTTTAGTACCTCAGAATTGTTTAAATTTAATTGCATCTTTGTCACTTCTGAGTAGCCTATGAGGAAACTCTTCACTTCCCAACTACTTTTTCTGTAAAGGTTCTGTAATTGTTTCTTGGCCTTGTGACATGCATAAAACATTTATAACCTGAGTTTCTATAACCTCATAGATATTAAATTGTGTAACCTTGCAATTTCCCTTAATTTAACAGGTAAAATCATATTCTCAGGGAAAACACAGACATAAGGGTTTACTTTCTATGATTTTTTTTTTTCTGGGGAGTGTGAGGGGGTTTGAATACTTGTGAAAAGAAAACATGAAAGGGGCAATAAAACAATCCAGTGACATCACTTCAAAAAAATTGAACTAATATTAGTGAAAAATGTTCTACAGTATTCATGCTACACTTTTTTAATGTATTGGGGGAGATTACAAAGGTAAGCTAAAGTGTTCCAAAATAGTAAATAAAACGTAATACATAAACTTATGAAGCATCCCTGGCTTTGTCTAACAGATGGAGATTGACTCCTGAAAGACCTGCATACGTTTAACCAGTAAGAAAATTATTTGCAGGAAAGCTAGTCTCTTAGGTCCGGACTCCCAGTCCTCCTCCAAGTCAGGCTGTGTAATAAATTCACCTGCAATGCAGTACCTTTCTCAGGATGGGCAAGAGACAAGAGTCACATTGCAAAATGCCCTTTGTGGGGCCCTGGTTTGTATGATATGGTGAAGATTCTGGGCAGGTTAATTTATTCTACACTCAACACCCTACTGCTATAGCTAGACTGCTGCTAATAGCCGAGCTGTCACCCTACACCACACTGGAATTTGCAAGGTAGACCTATTTAGAGCATTTACATATCTTTTTACCTCAACTGCTTTGTAACAAGAAGATAATCATTACTCTGTGTGTGCAGAACTTAGAGTTCATTCATGTGCTGTTTGCCATTGTGACTATCAGAAACTGTACTGATCTAATGGAAAAAAATCTGTACTCTGCCAAAGCAATTTCTGTGTGCCTTTTCCTCCCACAGACCTTACGTACCATAGGGTCAGTTATCAGCTGACCTGTTCTTGTGCCTGAGCTGGAAACTGTTCTTATGGTAAAAGTGCAAAAATACTCAATTCCCAGGGAGAAATTTGAAGAAAATAAGATGTTCAGTCCTGTTCTAAACAGTGAATCAGGTTTACCTGTTTTTCCTTGATCTAGAGAGCTAGTATCATTTAAAGAAACCATAGAAATAAAACCATGTTGAACACAAGATGTTAAAGTTTACAGCAAACCCTTGGTTCTGAAGCTTCTAGAGAGGCAGAGTTAATTAAATAACAGAAAGCAGTACTACACATGGTGATACCTGTTTATTCTGATTCATCCACTTCTGGAATTTGTATAGACTAAACTAGAGAACAAATCTATTTTTTTAAAAAATCCAGATATTTTAGAGAGATCATAATAAATTATATCATAATAAATGATAGCAAGTCATGAATAAGATAAAGGTAACATGACTGATTCATAAAGGCTTTAAGTTAAATTCTGCGTCTACCGAATTTCCAGTTCAACTTTGAGGTAATTTTTCCTGAATTACTTCCCACACCAGAAACCAAATACATGTGTGGGCAACATGAGAGAACCTCAATGTTTTCTGGAATGTAGACACCACAAACATTAATCCACCTCCTACTATGCAGCTGGTGAAAAAACAGTTAATTCCTAGAGATCACTGTCTTCAAAGGCAGAGGCTAAAGAAATCACCACAACTGAACATGGTGTCTTTGAAAGTTTGGGGCCTTATCTGATAGAAATGTAATTGAGTTAAGGACAATTAAATGGGGCCTATCAATTTAAACTAGATGAGAATCTGAAATCTTGGGCCTCTGGATCATGTATGTTCAAATTTAAGGAACTCTACAATCCATCTTGTTTCTGGTAATTAAACAACGGTTATAAAGAACACATTGCTAACAAATGTTTCTCTATGTCACTTCTGGCACTAAACTCACCAGACCTAAATATTGTTTTTTTTCCACTCAAAAATGGATTATTAACGTGGCATTCTCAAAGGGAGGAAGGTGAACTTGTTTTTGACTCCATGAACAGTTTTCTTCTGAAATAGGCTTTGGAAATTCAACAGCAGTGCCACTCAGTGCTCTTACAAGTATTGACAAATAACATGTGCAATCAAAATGGTAGGGAAAATTAGACAGACAGAATGTAATTGCTTGCATTGGAATCTGGCCAAGACGTTCAAATTAGCAACAGGATGATGAGAAAAATCTTGTAACAAAATCTGAAGCCAAGTAACACCTGGAGTGCTCTTTTAGCTAGGCAGATGCAATATCAAAAGCTGGAGGATGGTAGCAGCATCCAGAAAGTTAAAGACTGTGATTCGAACACCGGGTGGATGCCACTTACAAGCATACGCACATCATCTCTCTCTGAAGGATGTGGCAAATCATCTCGAGGTGTTCCTCCAGGGTGAAGGGGAGGAAAATCAGTTTCTCAACAAAATAGAACACACTGGAATGTGGCTGATGACCTCTGCTCCAGGACATGTAGGAAAACAACAAAGTTGGCAAGAATTGTCAAGTGATGATAACGATATTTGAGTAAGTTTTTCTTGATGTGTTAGGTTCCTTGACACTTTCCAGAAGAGATGAAACAACCACAGAAACAGCTTCTGGCTTTGTTCACTATAACAATGAAATTGTTAGCTCTGCAGAGCAAAGAACTAAGAAAACAGATAATTCACTCTGAAATCTGAAGACTTTGCAGGAGGACCTCTGTTATAACATAAAGAAAAGGCAACATTTGTGTCTGTGTTGCCTAAGGAGAAGGTGGGCTTGGTGGCATAACAATCTGTAACAGTGTTCAAATTAATTAGAATTTGATTCTAGAATCAGCCTATTATTTCCTCTTTTTCTACTCCTCCTTCACTGTAAAACAAACTGAAAAAAGGATGTTTCTCTTACAGAGAAGTAAAGATGTTAGAAGGATGGTTAGTGATTAAAGGTATGACATTGAAAAATGGAGACAGAATCTGTTGTCCATCCCTGCTAGAGGTGTGTACACCTTATGTAAGTTTTATTGCTTGTCTTCTGTTTTCCTGCATCTAGTTTTCAAATCATCTAGCTCCCCCAGTTTTGAACAGTAACTTTTTATTTCTGTAGGCAAGCCAACATCAGAAAAAGCAAACAGCTATGGATCATGCTCTACTGGTTCTCAGAGAAGCAAGGAAAATGCAGTAAAGCTTTGAAAGGGCTCTGAATATCAGAAAAATCTTTGGCAATAACTAAAGTTCTTAGTATTTCTGAATTATGTGAACCTAAAGCAGTAGAGAAGATGACAAGAACTGAACAGGCTTAAAAACAGCCTCGAAGATTACTGCTGCTCAGAGGTTACAGGCAGCATGAAACATCCCTCCAGAAAGGTATGTAAGGAGCAGCTTCAGGAGCATGTTTCTGATTTACTGTCAGCAGGACAAGAAAAGTATTATTGTGCCATCCTGGTGAGACAGTCTGAGTACACCCCAAAGATATACCCAACATATTTCCTTCTGAGGTAAATGAAGAGTACAGATAACCCAGCAAACTGGCTTCAAATCATTATAGTCCATATGTTTTCTAATGCCTGGTCATATAAAATGCCATTGCTGTTACAGAGCCAATTGAACCCTTTATATTCCTGACTGAGGGCCAATAGGTGCAGCCAGGTTCCCAGTGCAAATGGATTATAGTGGGCAAGTGTGCCGTGAGGTCCAGCAAGGCAGACAGTCTCCACAAACAGGAAAGCAATAGCTGCCTGCCAGCTACCTAATTGTAGAGTTGGTGTCTGCTGGGAAGCCAGCTGCCTTCCCAGCCTTCCAGATGGAAATGAGAATGTAAAAGAAAGTAGACAATGAAGGGTACATGGAAATCAAATTAAATAAACACTATTTGCACTACTGTTGTGATCTGTTTTGACTGGCTTCCTTTTATGAAAAGCATATCAGGGATTTTCTTTTTCTGCGTGTGGTAAAAAAGTTGAGAAGAAGATAGTGAAGCAAAAGTACTAGATAGCCTCTCATTTTTGGAGCAGCTATCTTTAATCTCCAAGCATACAAGCACATTTAACAGCTATGAGTGAAAAGTTCAGAGGCTCCTTTTTGATTATTGCAGTTTGAACTTTTACATGAATCTTGTCAAAATCCTTTCAGTCTGCAGGTTGAAACAACAGATTGTATTCCCTTCTCCTACTATTTCCATTCAGGGCAGAAATGCCAAGACTTCCTCCTCACCCTAATCAATAAGAACAAGAGATAGCAGCTTTTTGGAGTCCCAGAAGAAGAGAGTAGGTAATTCCTTGCTCACACACTTAGAAGATGCTTGAGATAAGACAAACACTTATCTGAACAAGCTTCCTTATACAGAATATTAACAGAGCACCGAAGGTAGAGTTCCAGCTGACTCACTGTTGTCAATACCAAGATACTTATTTCAGTGTGGCATTTTTTTCCTTAATTATATAATAAACCACTTTCAACAGTGTCAAATGAATGTAAAATTGTTACTTGTCCCCCTGCTGCTAATACATGGTTATGACCGTTAAGCCACAGATGAAAATGTCTGCAGAAATCCGATAAGGTCATTGCTGGATAACAAATCACTGCAACTTCAGTACTAGCAAGTCCTTCCAAAACATCAGACAATTGTCCCAAAACTCTGAATTTGACCAGTGCCACCAGGAGAGTTTAAAAGAAAAATCCATGTCTCTCTAAATAAAATCAGCACCTAAATAGCTAGTTCAGATAACATAACACAGTATTTTTAGATTTATACAAAGAGATGGAAGTTTTATTACACAGAACAAGAGGGAGCACAGATGTGATCTTAAACAATCAGAATATGAACAACTAGAAATGGTAGGAATTTTCACCTGTCTCTTTCTTGAGCTACAAATATTTCGCAGAGATGCAAAATCAGTTTTTAAGTCTACAGATATTTTCCTCCACAAGAAACAGCCCCACCAGTTTTATTGCCAGTAAGGGTATCTGAATGTATGTTTCTATATTAATGCCAGTATTCATATGAAATAGCTGACTTCAAGTAGAACAATAATTGAGCAACATGTATTTTACAGAAACAAACTTAAAATATTTTATCATTAATTTAGCAGCTGACTTAATTACTTAAGTCCTCAAGATTAGAACATAACAGTGTATTTTCCAGAGTTTCTAAACCTACAAAGTAAACCATACAAACAACAAACTGATAAATTTAAGAAAAAGATCAGTTACAGAAAAAAATATTTTCAAATTATCTGTGGTACAATGAAAAAAAACATAATAAACCTTGGAAGACCACTTGATTACTAAAATAACTTTTGTCCAGCTTTATCCATCAGCACTTTAGAAATTTTCTATACTGATAATCTATTGCTTCTGCACTGAATTCCTTAACCATTCTATGTGAAAAGAGAGCATAGTGGAATAATGGGGTTCTCTCCGATATATCTTTTAAAATCATAAAAGAATATTATGGCATGTTGATAAATATGGCGTGTTACAGCTTTATATTCTAGTTACCTCCTAACAAGGTATTTTCATAAAATCATAGTTACATAGCAACTGCCTTCCAAAACATAACAGAGAGAGAGAGTGTCAAAAGCTGTTCTAAAGATAATAAAGTCCTTCATACTACAGTCCATGGACTGACTTCCTATCAGAAACCCAGGCTCTTATTGTTATTGGTCTTTAGTGTAATGGTAAATACTGCTTTTACATTTTCTGATGATGTAGAAATTTATCACCAGCCCATGAAAACTGTAATAAACTTTACAGGGTCATACATTAAGTATTCTTGAGTGTTTTCCTAACATACATGGCCAGGAATAAGACTAGTTTCCTTGAATTATGCCACAGCTAAATCAAAATGGGTATTTAGAAAAAGAGGTTTCTTACTATGTTTCTATTGTCGACTTGTGGATCCTTTCCATAAGGAGATTTCTGTCAGTAAAATGAGCTTTGATCCAGGTTCACAACTGATGGAAACTAATTTGAATGTGGTTCACAGTTGGTGTGAATTAGTGGAACCCAACTGACCTTATCCTTATTTGATAACTTCTACCACGACAGATTTCATTTAGGAATTCAACTCAAGCCAAATCCCAAATACTTTCATATCCTTTCCAATCATAGAGACCATAAGGAGTACATGTCCTTTGACCTTTCAAATGCAATTATTAGTAAATTATTCTCTCTTTTCGAGGTCGGTTTTACAATACCTTTTCCCCTACTTTGTGTTCCAGAATACATCTTCCTCTCTAATTACAATGGAATTTAAATGGCTGATTTTAACATTAGGGAAACTTACTATCAAAATTAAACAATTTTTTCCTTTTGATAGGTAGTCTTGTATGTAGTTCAATTCCTTAAATTATCAGGCATATAGTGATGAGCTTATCCTCTGCTCATAAGCAGGGATCTGACCTTACAAATTTGTACAAGAAAATATCACAAAACCAAGCACTTAAGCAAGCCAACAAGTGTTTAATAGAGCACTTTCTAAACAAATATAAGATTTGCTCAGAGCAGCAATAGACTAAAAGAAAGGAAAAAGCTGTATCTGAAGGATACCCACTCAATGACAAAAGATTAAACAGGCAGGCAGTTTTGTGGCTAAATTAATTGGTAGGATGACAAATCTCTTCCAGGGCCATGGCTGTGTCATTGATGAGTAGATGCCAAGCCCAAGCCCCCAAAGATTCACAGATCTTAAAATTCCTACCAATGCCTCCTGGAAGGTGTTTAGAACTATCAGTTTATATTGTAGGAGTCAACTTCCTCACTTGTCAACATACAGACAGCTGGCAGCTCTCCCTGGACAACATTAGAGGCTTAAGCCCACTTTTCCTTCTTATCCCCTCTGTGGTTATTCAGAAGTATTTGTATTTCCTTTTAGCATCATGAGACCTCCTTTATTTCTCCCCCATCAAAGTGGTATTTATCAGGAAATCATTTTTGGCATCTAACACCAACACAGCATCCTTTCTTTCTGTTTTTATCATACCTATGACCTTAGAATATCTCCTGCAGTTCTTCCACCTGACACTGCTGTAGCAATATGCCAGATATCTCCAGGTATAACAGATGGCAGAGGAGCTGTCTGTATTTTCAGTTCAGAGTCAATCTTTTCAACAGGTTATGACAGTTTATGCCACTATCCATCTTCATGCTTTTTCTTCCTTTAGAAAAAAACCCAAAACAACAAACCACCACCGTACTGTCTGCAGTAAGTGTGGATAGTTGGAACAAGAAAGATGTTTGGGGTGGTACAGGGTTAACCACAGTTTTGACTTGTGGGTAGATGTGAAGTAGTTCGTATTACTAGAATAGGGAAGATCTATTTCTTTAAACTTCTTTATAAAACTATCTATAAAAATGTCTGTTCATCATAATTTCTGGCTTAAAAGCCTCCTGTCATTTCAGAGTAGGGGAGAGAGGGGAGAGGCAGAAATCCAAGTTCTATTTAGCATCTCTATTGCTTTTTAATGATCTCTTCAGCGTCTTAAATGATCATTTAATATCTTCTGTCATCATTTTTCAGAGTCCTACACAATCCTGAGTGCTACTGTCTGTTTTCACGGCTCTTAGCTCTCTAGCATTGCAAGGCATCAGCAAGCTTTTACTCCTGTCTAAACTGGCTAGGATAATAGTCATATCCATCACAACATAGATTCAGTGACAATTCATTGTAGTCATCCTAAACATCCTCAATGCAGTTCATTACTTGCCAGTCCATAAAGTCTGTTTTCCCTCTGCTCAGTGTGAATCTGTGCTGTTCCATCTCCTTTCAAGCCACTTATACTTGGAATCCCAAATACTGTATAGTCCACCTCAGTTACATAAGTGCCTGTGAAAAACCACTGCTTCTCAGTTGGCCCCCTTTGTTACAATTCTCTATCTTTAAAAGAATCCAATATTATCTTTAATTTCTGGTAAATTCTATTTTTGTTCTTTTTGAGAAATTGAAGAAATAAAAATAATTTCCACTTAATTTTTCTGTCAAAGTTTGTACCAGTTCCTTAATATCCTCTCCTCTTTTACTCATTTCCCAGGATCTCACTAAAATATTGGTATTCTCTCCTCTGTTCATATTTTATTGCATATCTTCATTAAATACATCCATTTCTGCTTTCAAATGTCCCTCTTCATTAACATCTAATTTATTAGTATTTAATTTGACTAGTAACACCTTGAATGCAGTTTTTACATTAATGTATGTCTCTTACAAGAGAGATAATCAGATTTGAAATTGATAACTGTTGAAAATGTTCATTTTTCAAATTAACAGAACAATCCAGTGTTGCCTTTCTCCCCAGATTGTTAATAAAATAGGTGTACTTAAACATCCTCATTTGCTGAGACTTGTGCAGATCTCATATCCAAGGCGGTCAGAGCAGACAGTGCTACACAGAACTTTCTGCCCTGCATTGCTAGCACAAGTCCAGCTCATGGGGGTAGAATCTTGTTCCCTCTGCTTTTTCTGTGCAGACTAGTCCTCACACAGATATTCCTTAAAATGCAGTCACTGATTTTTTAAAAAAAAAAACTTAAAAAAAATAAACAAAACAAACAAACAAAACACAACAGAATAAAAAATAGGAAAATTCCTACTACATGGATCTTTTGTGTTTCTTTCTCACTCCCTACATCATGGAAAAAGCAAGGAAGCATCCAAGGGCAACAAAACTGGGAATGAAAGATACGGGTGAGCAATGAACACTAGGAGAAAAGTGTCCAAAGGGAGTACAGAAAAGGAGATGCAGACAGAATAGTCAAAAAATCCTGTACCGTCTCTTGTGAGAGAAAAAATTGAGGACAAATACTAAACAGAGCTCCTGAATCTAGCAGCTCATTTGAATTACCCAGTCAGACTATGCTTCCCCAGATTAATACATAAAAATGTATCTAAGTGGAAGTGCTTTCTTCCCCTCCCGTCCCTTGAAAGAAGGAAAACCTACGGCAGTGATGGCAAACTCTAAAAACTTAGTTTTGCCCCAAGCTAAATGCAAAGCTATGTAGAAAAAATAAAAAATATAGTCAAAGCTCAAACTGTTGTCTTTATTAAGAGGAAGCAATAAAATCCAACACTCCCTTGTCCTTCTCTCTCCACTATAAATTTAGCCCTTGGCTAAATTTTTGAGCTGTTATTTCCAGGAAGTCTTTTCACAGTCACTCTATCTCCCTTCCTTCTCACTACAAACTAGCAGAGGACTCGGGACATGCTTGACCTTGTAGCAGAGGACAGTACTGCTAGGAGAACAGAAGAATTAGATGACAACTAGGAGCAGAGCCACCAACACTTTAGCTAGGATATTTTGTCTTTGGATAAGAAAGTGGGTGTAGGGGGAAAGGTTTAAAGGGACCTTCTGGGAAGAGATAGAGAATGGGGCAGAAAAAGTAGCAAGGCAAGCAATATATATATATATCCAGGATCCTTTGTGTGTCCTGAATGAGAAGCTTATCAATAAGAGCATAAAGCTGGTCTGACAAGATAATGCAGCGAGTAGTGTTGGAAAAAAAATAAATCTGTTAAGAAAATCTTACATAAGGCATTTCTTTGTTACATATTAAGTGTACTTGAGCATTTATAAAAAGACACATGTCACACCTGATGAATGGCTAGAAGTTAAAATGGTTGGTCCCTAAGCAAACGATAAATGCTCAAGGGGGAGTTGTTTACAAAAACCAAAACTTTGCAAATTGTGAGATACTGATAGGCAATTCATTGTCTGTTGGAGATATCAATACAGTTTTCAGGAACTTGTAATGAAAACTTTTATTTCTTGTCATTAGTAGTTTTCTATCTGTGACTCTGGGGCTTTTAGTATTTTTTACCTTCTGTTTGTGTCTGGGAAACAGCAAAAGCAATTCATGTGGCTCCATCTGCTCAAGATAAATAAAGATTAACATCTTTACTCCATTGAAAAAGGATTTCTTTTGAAACCTGGATTGGCTTTTTGTCTTGAGTTTTTATCAACATGTTTTGCCTCATATAATAGCACTTCAGCATCTCCTGCTGCCACTGGATGCAGGGCATAGGGGTCTTATTTGCACAGGCTTGAGAAACCCAATTAGGATAAAAAAAGCATAATCTGTTATGTTTTAAATGCAAGTTTTGATCTCCAGAGATACGTATGGACTGGAAGTGCCAGAAGTATTCACCTTGCTGTAAAATAATTACAAGATCACCCAGGACTCTTGTGGACTTCAAGAATGCTACAGAATAAAAAAATCAGGGTACACTCAGAATTTTGAAATGAGGTGTTGAGGTATTTGAAGTGAAAGGAAACAATCTGAAACAGATCTAGTACCCAGGCTCTGATATAAAGGAGAACATGTGTCAAAAGACATGTTCTCATCCGAAGTTAACTAGGCAAAACAGTTTTCATGGTTCACAGTTACCTTTTCTTATGAGAAATTAAAACATGTTTTCTTCAATAAGAACATAAGGAATGCCCTTTCTAGTAAGACATTACTCAGTCAAACCTCATATTCTGCTCTGGACAGTGGCACACAAGATGCTATTAAGGAGAATAAATAAGCTTTGCCCTTTCTACAGTCCACTGGACATGTCATTCCCTCCCATGCACATCCACTGCATTAGTTGTCATAGAGCATACGTCGCTGCTAGTTCCCTTTAGTGAGCAATCACTAGTTTACTTCTTTTACAAAATGTATTTGTTCAATTCCTTCTACTACTTGCTGATACTGCCTGTCACCTCAGCCTCCCATGGCAGCAAATTCTAGAAATTCATAACCATCTTAATAGAAAAATACATCATTTGTTTTAAGTCAGCTTCCCACCAGTTTCAGCCAGTACCCGCTAATGGTAGCACTGAAGGATTTGGTGAACACCAGTTTTTCATTAATTTTATTGTCGTGATTTTGTAAACATGGGTCGTGTCCCCTACTTTAGCCTGTTCTTCCCGTTTTGCCTGTTGGCAAATGACAGTCAGAACCACAAGAGAACTGGCTGTGTGTCTACTCCTAAACTGCTGAAAAAAGCAAAACAAAACAGGTCAACTTAAACCACACAGGAAAAGTTAAGGTGTGGTTTTATTTTCAAGCTCAGAAATTCCATTTTTGGTATGTTGGGAGGGAGAAAGGAGAGAAAGCCTTGATAAAGCCAGTTGTAGTTAATAAAAGGGGATAAATTTCAAGAATTTTTCCCTATCAGGTAAGCATGCAATGACCTTAAAAACCTGCTGACATTTTCCCTTGGACTATGAGGTTAGACTCCCTTAACAGTTCCATCTATACCACTGGGAACTATAAACCACTTACTGCATACATCAAACTTCTAACAAGACACCCTAATACTTCACATTTTTTTTCCTTCAGATATTGTGCAGAAATATAATCTCTACTGGGATTCTGAGAGAATTTTAAAGACATTTATTGCTAAGCCACTGTTTCAATTATCTGCACACAAACATCACACTCTTAGCTTTACCTAATCTAAACAAGAAAAAAAAATCAGATACACACTTGTTATTTGACTTCACCCCTTTCCTCACTTATAGCAAAGGTTTGTTTATTTTTTTTTTTAAGCTATGAAGCTGTTCTAGCCAGCTCCTCTCATGCTGAGAGAAAAGCATGCTTCATCCATTATTTTCTCTTCAGACCTCTTAAGGAGATAATTAGGCATAGCGATTGATTGCAATTTATTAATCAAACAGTCTGTTAGACCTTTTGGGGGTTTTTAAACCATAACTTTATTGCTGGAGAAAAAGAGGTAGAATATCCAGCCAGATTTCCTGAAGTGCAATTAATTCTAAATTATTATTGTTTTCTTTTTATCCATTATGTCTTGTCCAAGATTTTAAACGGATCATGGCAGTGTTCAGTTACATTGTTATGGCACACAGCAAATTTGTTTCATGCAAGAAAACAGACAGCATTTTATTCCATCCATAGTATACCACTGATTTTCTGGCTCACTGCTTTCCCATAACTTCCACTGCCTATCTGTATTGTTTATGACTGATGAGAAAAAAAATATATACTATCTCATTCATGCTTACTATTATTTCAGTCACCTGCAGCAAGTTTGAGTATAATGTTCCAATTTTTACCCAGTTAAATATTTTTGTGGAATTGAGCACCATTTAACCATACACAATTTCCTAAGCGAAATGAATATTTGGAAATGAACACATGAAAACATCGTTCACCAATGTTTTAATTTAACTTATTTTGTTGTATCATTGCATGTGGTAGCATTGCTGAAGGGTTTTCATGACACGTTAAAGATACCATGGGGACACGTTGCACTGACATAGTATATGTGATATTCCCACCAAAATTCTAAAAATCAAATGGTGGCTCTAATCTATTAAATCAGAAACCTATAGAACTAGAAGCATGAGCTCTTAGCAGCTTGATCCAATAAAGTTCCATAGCTGGTACTATAGCCAGACAAATCAGGATGCCTTACCTTCAGAGTGCTCGGACTTATTGCCTGCCATTGTGGAATGTGTACAGAGCTATTACAGTAAAAACAGAAGAAATGTTCTCCAACCATCAAAAGTTAAGTGGTAGTCATTTACTGGAAACAGATAACACAAGGAGATTCCAAGAGGCATTTCCAAAACAGCGATTCCACTCATTTTCTGGAGTTTTTTGCTTTCTGTGGCTTTTTACTGGTTTTAGGATTTTCTACAAGTTTGTAACCACACTAAACATCACAGAGCTGCCTTAAGCTTCTACCATCTTTATTTTGATGATCTGCCTTAATAAAAACTCCATTTTCAAATACGCCACACCAAGGTGACCAAACCACTCTTCTCTCTTCCTGCCAAACCTAATCTCTTCCCAAGATTAAGAGATAATATGTAATGCACCACTCATCCTGAAACAGTACAGAGTTTGAAGCGTAGCAGTAGACTCAAAGGGAGCATTGTGCTAGGCTTGGCAGTTTTTATGATAGGTAGGCTGAAAGTTTCAAATTTCATTTGTCTCTAGCTGTTTCACTCCCTCCTCCCTTTTACCACAAGATATACAAAACCACATTGTTTCTGAAGCACAGACATCTTTTTCAAGCTGGCAACACTAGACTCTATCGCTTCTGTTTTCATTTGGCTGGCAGATATTACTCATTTCCAGTTCATCAAAAGGAGAAAAAAACCCAAATACTCTTCCCACTCATGAACCTCCCCCAACTGCAGCAATAGAGGTTTCATTTAGTTTTACTATGCCGTCTCGCAGATGATGGAACACCTTATGGGAAGGTCTTACAGAAATCATGTGCTAGCTTCTTGACCTGATTCTGTTCTTCACAAAACCTTTTAATTGAGAGACTTCTTGAACAGAAGAAACAAAACAGCTCCTCCCTCTCAGCTGCCATTTCATTAAAAAACAGACAAACAAAAACTAACAAATAGACCCCAGTGTTTTGAATGGACATAGTTATTGTGATAAAAATGTTAAACAGTGATGTTGTCTGGACCATGTTGTAGGATGGAAGTCCTTTAGCCTAAGAGAGAATGAGACATAGATCTATCTGCCCATCTCAGATAGTCAGCACTGCACTTGCAGGTCAAGCTATAACAGAAATTGCAATGTGAATTTTGATTCTGCCTCAGTTTTCTCCCTCTTTTCCTGTGCAATGTGTTGAATATGGTTACTTTAGTTTCTGTTTTCATAAAATTTTGAGCCACTAACATAGTTCACTTGCTTTCTTTTACCTGTTTTTGCAGCACTAGAAAAGAGTAAGAACATTCCATTCAACTAAACAGAACAAGAACTACCTGTGTTAATCAATATTTTTTATGCAAGTCATCAAAATCAGTTTTGGTGGAGATCCATGAAAGACTTCTTTGTCTCAACAAGGATAACAATCCTATGTATGCTTGTTACAGGAAATTATGTGTTTACTTCAGTATGACACTTAATAACACTTCTCAGTTTTGAGGGCGGTCTCTGTAAATCAGGATCTTTCTCCATTAAGTTTTCAAGGATTGGGTATTGCTGAACTGATCAGGAAAATGGAAAGCTCACTTTGACCACAGGACTATAAACTTGTGTTTCACCAGATATTGCTTACTTTCAGGGAGAACCTCTACAACCTTTCTGAAACTATTATCATGTGTTAGCTACTATTTCACTAATCTTTTACCTTTTAGAAGGGCATGTTTACATGCACCATTCATCGGCTTTTCAAGCTGGTGGTAGTCTCTTACATTATGCAATTACATTTTTCTTCTCTTCTAGATACATTGCAAAAAGTCATCAGTGCAAACAAAGAGTAATGCAACAAATTATGACAGGATCAGGTTGTGTTGGTAAGAATCACCACCTAATGCTGAAGAACTCCCATTTGAATCTTCATACAGAATCACAACTAATAGCTGTTTTATTAAAAAAACAAAAGGCTTTTTCCCCCTCCTAGACACTCTCTCTAACTACAGAAAGCCTGTAAAAAAGCATTTTAACATGTTAGAATATAATCAGTAACTAGCAATTTGAGCTAAAGTTGGGCAATAATCAATATCTGTATGAGAACAGAGCATTTCCTCTTAATCACAGTAGGAAGCAGCTGACTGTCAAATAGATTGTTATTGCTTATTCCCCTAAGTAGAAACTTCTGAGCAGTTTTATTTTTGTAGAGTACCTCAGTCTATGAAGAGAGACACATTTATTAAATCACAGATTATTAAAGCACAGATACAGAACATAAGCAAAATGAAGTGTATGTTACAACACTCTTGCAATGATAATTGTATTAATTTCTATATTGTTTTGTGTATTCGATGGAATTGAGGAAAGCTGGAGTTCGTTAATACCTGTAAAAGGTGAGAATATTCTCTACAGACATGAGAGAGTATCATCTTCTGGAATTTTTTCTGTCAGCACACTTGCTGCAAGAAACTAAAAATTCCTTATCAAAAATACACCTTAGATGGGAAGAAGCATGCATCTATAAAAAAACTGATTTAAAAATGTTCTCAAATGAGATGAAGCATAATGTCATGAAGTAAGATCGCCATTCACTTATACTATTCCTTACCATGGTATGAGATGGATTTCAAAGACCTAAGCAATTATTCCATCTTGAAAATGGAAAAACATTTCTTTAATTAGGGAGGAACATGCCAATAAGACTTTATTTACATGAGAAACATTTACGAACTTTCCAATTTCTAGAAAAACAATGGTATCAGATGGATACTCGCAATAATTGAAGTGCTAATATTGCCTGGCTGCAAGCATCTTTGCCATGGAGAGTTAGACAAGTCAGTAATTTAAATACAGGAGCCTAGCCCCGGGGAAGCAGTGCCAGTAGTAGCAATTACTTTTAAAAAGTTAAATAAATAAATATAAAGTCAGCACTGGTAAGGTGTCTATGCCTAGAATATTTTATGCAGAATCCAGAAGCCAAAATTGATTAGCATTGTTTGTTCAATTAATGTAAGTAACAATCTTTGGAAAAAAGTGTCAAAGTCTGGCAAACAGGAGACTATAATTTCTCTCTACAAGAATCATAGATACACCGTATTTCAGAAGCAGCTGTGATCTTTCTCTCATACACACTAAACTAACAAAATGTCATGATTCTCTTTAACAGTACACTTAAATGTTTCTAGTCTTGCTCACATAGACTCAAAAACCAGTTTATACCCTGCTGGTGAGGAACTTTTGTTTAGCATTTGTAAGCTCATTAGACAAGTTTTTGTTTTATACCTGTAACAGTTGGAAGAAAGGGTACGACTTGTTCTCCCATAGGTTACCACAACACAAAATGTGTTAGAAGGCAACAATTCTTTATAATTTAGCAGCTTGCATGAGATTCCCCAAATCATCTTTAGTAGCTGAACTGAAAAGACTTAACCCAAAACATGATGTTGAAAAAAACAAAAACTCAGTTATAAAATATGTATCCCTCTTTTCTGGCTTATTTAAAAATTGAACTGAAGGAGTTAAGGTGAAAGCAAGGAGAACAAGCAATCTGAGAACCTGAATGACAGTCATCAGCATAATGAGAAGAAATTTTTGCCATGTCCATGCTAGATTTTATCTACTCCCCTTCTCTTGTTTCTCACAGAAAATGACAGTAATTACTGCATAATACAGCTTTTGGGCACAGTATAAAAAAGTAGGGGAGAAAAGGAAAGATTAGAAGCTTAAATCTAGCCAATCATTAAAATCCCTTTGCTAGATTTTTGGTATGAATAGGGCCCGGGTCATTCAACTGGTTTAATTAACAAGAACTTGAAATTCAGGTGGTGTGATGACAGTGTAATATATTCATTCTATGAAGAAACTACAAGAGCTCTAGACCTCATGAAAAGTCTCATAGGTGTAAACCTACTGGCAGAGTTTGGCTCTTTATATAATGATATCAGATTGTGTATGAAAAAAGTTTAAATGAGGTTTTATTTTTCATCCTACTGAAAAAAAACCCAAAACCTTCTTACATGTCTACATGGAACAAATAACACTGATCTTAGTGAGTAAAATTGTGTCAGATTTCTTTGATGTTAGCATACATCTATGTAATTCTACAAAATCTTTGTTGAGAGAATGAGTCATCTTTTATTTTTCTCTGTTAACTTGAAGAAATAATTCATCAGCATTAACCATTTGTAATTCTTTGCACTTGACTCCCCTCAAAGCTACAAGATAAATAACTAACCCTTTCTCTGCCTCTGGGCTGGAATTTAAAAGTACCCATTCAAGAACAAATAAAGGCACTATAGATAATTGTATGACTTGCAAACACATATTATCTGTGTTTGCAGTGCTTGGTTATCTACAAAAAAATAAATTAGTTGCTTAAGTTTGGATAAACAGATTTACAGTTCAGGCTATTTAATGATTGAAAATTTTTCCAGGAGTTTATCCACTCAACCTCTGACAGCATGCAAAGGAAAGCTGCAAGATGACAGCTGTCATGGGCAGTAGATAGCCACAATTTGAAAGTAATGAAAGATGCTGATTCTCCCCCTTACGCCAGTTGTTGGCAAAAAACTGAGGAATTATAGTGCACTTGGACTGCTTGCTCCATTCCATGCTAGTCACTTAAGTTTCCACTGCAGTGTTTAAAGAGAAGTTTGGGTGCTTATAGGCAATGAAGGTCTGTCTTCCTCTCATCTCCCTCCTTTGCCTAAATTTTCTCATCTGAAATATTGTGCAAACACTGTCAGTTCTCAGCATAACAAGGCTGGGTGTTTTGTTTATTTTTCATTTCCTGTATTATTTCTGTAGCCTTCCTCGATATATTATCACAATCTGGTTATTTTCCCTTGCTTGCTTTCCTCTTTTTTTCATGATAGTCAAACAGAGTTTCTTTATATATAAAAACAATAAAATTAAAGAAGTCTTTAGTTCTGAATGTAGGAGAACATTGTAAATAATGTTTCTTAATTAAGTATGGCTCTTCTGCACATTCATTGTCAGTCTCTGTAGGCTGTGTGAAATCTGTTTATTTGGGTGTACTGGATTCTGACTTGTCTTGGAATAATAAACAGGAGGGATAAAACGTCTCCCATGCCAGGAGACAGCTCTTTTTACTGCTGGAAAACGCTGCTATTGGTCATTCCATTTCAAGAGGCTTACACATCACTTAAAGTAAAAAAATTCAGTTTGGAACTCTTTGGTGCACGGTAGTGTTTGGCATTATTGTAGAGAGAAGCAGAAAAGTGGTACCTGAAACAGAAACTTCATACAGAGCAACACATGCAGTTGCTGGTTCTGTCCAGATTCTACTGCTTGATTTGTCTTCCTCGATCCTTTGGTGAAAGACACTAGAGATTCACAGGTTTATTCTCCTCTGGCTCTGATAATCACCAAGTACATAGCACAAAGCAGCATGTTCTACTTTGCTGTTGACCCAGACAGGGTGAAGGCTGTACCACAATACTACAGTGTAAAAGTGTGCACATTTCAGAGGGAAGCTCAAAGGAAGTCTGCAAACTAGCTCACCACTTTCTAACGGCATAATAGTACCCATGACACACTTTTTCCAAGGCTTTAACATGCAGCCGGCTGATAAGCCATTCGAAAATCTAGAGCAGAGGGAAACTACTGTGTCAACGTACTGTAGGCACTATAAGGGGCTTACAGGCATGGACCAAATTATCAGGACAGGTGCATAACAGACAAAAGCATTCTGTACAGGGAGATTCTCAATATCTCAGGTACAGACACAACATTAGGCAGTACTGATGTTTGTCATGGCTGCCTTGCAAACCCTGGCTTTTGAGATCCTACAATACAGCAGGGGTTTCAGACCATACTCCCCTGCCCGAGCAGTGCTCTTCACTCAACTACCAGAAACTGTGGTTGTTCCTATGGCTCAAGCATGCAGACAAGCATCTGATGTATGCGCTAAAACTCAAGCCATTTACTTAGAATTATCAATCATAATAAACAATTTCTTTCACCTCTCCACATTTTTCAGTCTGTCTGAATCTCCGAGTACCACTAAGGAATGGTGGTCAGCCAATTAGTTCTCTTTTCCATCACTTGCTTCTGAACATAAAGATTTTGGAAATGGTAGTTGTTGCAAAGTATACCTGGGCCATTTTTGGTATTTCATGTCATGTCTGCCTCTAAGAAGTTGTTATAGTGTGCAGATCAGACATCAGAGACCGAGCAACATACAGTTAGCTCAGCCATGCAAAACAGTGAAGATCAGCAGTGCCTAAAGAATGATAATTTGTTTGTCACATCAGGACAAAAAAAATCACTGAATGCCATATCAAATGATGCAGATGGTGAACCTATTAAAATTTATTGCTTGATATCTAGCCAATTTCTTCTACCTTGGATGTAAATTGACATGATAATCAAAAATGCTATAAACAGAATTACAGCACACTGTAGTACAGCATGATGTATTAAAATTTCATATCAGATACCATATAACAGCTACTGCTTTATGATTTCCAAACTTAAAAAGAAAGTTTTTGACACAAATTAATAAAAGTATTAGCTAGATACCTTAAAAACAAAACCAAAACACCTACAAAAGATCAAAATTCCTATAGCCCACAACACAGATTATTTTTACTGGCATGAAACCAGCAGCAGATTTGTTTGCTTTGTTTGAAATTTACATAATGAAAATTCAGACTTTCCCTATCTAATGTGTTGTCAATGAGTAACTGATCTGGTTTGATTTGGCTCAAGACTTGCAAAAGCAAACAGTCATTATGGAATGTCTATGACTCTCCAGCTGAATAGACTGCTTACAGAGTGTTGAGCATATGTTTTAAAGAATAACAATCGTGATCGTTACCAACTGCTTCCCCCTACTCAAACAACTTTTTGTGCTCAGAAAGAAAAGAAGCTCCATTTACAACACCTCTGAGGGACATCTCCTGTCCTTTCACAATTCCCATTCTATTAATCTCTTTGAAAGAGAGATACATGTCAGTGATAAATTCGAAATTTTGCTATTGTAATAGTAAGTACAATTTGGCCTGATTCATACATGGAACTCTTTTCTAGGCCAGAAAAGCATTCTAGTCAACAGAATTTAGCACATGCATTAGTCTGTCACTATCGACTTTTGCAACGGTTCTCTATAACATTACAAAGGAATGCTTTTTAACTGTCACAGGGGAAACAAAGCTGAATAGAATCACGTATGAGGCATCCTGTATTTCTATGCCAGATTTTGGTGACACAAATTCACACATTCAGAAACAAGCAAAACTAGGAATCCACTGAAGACATCTCTGTTGTGCCTACGGGTGGATGTACAGAAATGTAAAATGCAACCAAATTTGGATTATGAAATGTCAGACACTAGCCTCAAGATGTGAAAGGGAACACGTCCTCCACCACCTAATTAACTTCTAATTTTTTTGCCACTGTGAGCTTGTTCTCTTTGTCCTACCCAATCTATCAGGGAGCTGTTGTTTCTGCTGTTGTTGACTGAAACACTGGAGCAATTTTGTTGTTTCTTTGCTAACAATTCCTTAATTGTGTCTTATCTATACAGCATCTGTGTACATCATGATCCTAAACTATGCACACTAGGGAGGGGCGGAAGGGAAGAATTGGTGTGGATGACAGAACAAAACAGCAGGCAATAAGATTGTCAGAATGAGAAAATCTCTTAATACTAGTCAAGACTACAAACCAATCCAAAAATCATGATTAAAACAAGGCTTTTCCAGCCAAAAGAAAACCTAAATGTCTGATTTTTTTGTGGTATTTTTTATCTGCCTTTTCTCTGCTGCCTCCTCATTTCTTAAACCAGTAAGAACCAGGAAAATGGACCCTGCCACCCACTATAGTCCAAAATATGATGCCTCTGCTCTTTTCTGTGAAAAAATTTCAGTTTCTAAGGACCTGGATAACTCTAAGACAGAGCAGAAGAGGTATTTATGTTCCAATATTGTTGAAATAATGTCCTTATGCTGCATAACTCCTTATCCAAGTACCTGCTAACAAGGTTCCCCAGTTGGAATAAGTTGCATATAGCCACGTTGTCTGGAAGAACACAAAAACCAAACCCAGAATCTGGCATCAGTGATTTAGATGACTACATACTCTGTTCCATGACAGCTATTTAAGATAATCAGCATTACTGAGCTTTACTAATGAAGCATTGCAATCTGTATTCCAAATAGGATGCATGTCTCCTCCTTCATCCCTAACAAACAGAGAGTATAATGCATAATAGGAAGGATTAGGCATTCAGCAACTTACAGTAAAATCCTGTTTGCTTATCAAAGAAAAACAGTCCTGAAGAACTGGCTTGTATACCATTTTTTTCTAAGCCGTCATTTAATATTTCAGCAATAATAGGGAACTATAGTGAGGTATTTTCTAACTGGTAACAAAAATTAAGTATTTTCCACTTGCTCCTGTGTTCAGCAGACAAACAGACAAATTCTGTTTACTTATAAAAAATAAACTAAGGCATTTACATTCTATAACTGGCCAAACAGGTCTGTCTACACTCCATGTTATTGCCTGAAATGCATATCAGATATCTCTGTGGATTATTCAAATGATCATTACCTTTTTAGGAGATATAAACCAATTTTTACTAAAACAAATCAGTCAGTCTAATTTCTGAAAGCTATATCCCTTTTCCTCAAAATGTTTCTGGAAAATTAAGCTTCAGTGTTTACAATATACTTGTATCTAGAATGCACCTCTCATTGAAATAAAGTTGTCTTTCCAGAAGATGAAACCAAGAGAGACTTGAGGATTGCTTCATATTTGATATAAGCTCTAAGACAATATTCTGAGAGAAAGGGCTGATGAGACAGGCCTCTAGAAAAAGATTTAAATTTTTCTAGGTGTGTGTGGCACAATAGAAATACATAAAAAAACAATTCTTTCTGTGAAATACATAGATATGCTGGAATGAGGAAAAAAACTCCCACGTTCTAATAAATATTTTGAAGAAACAGTCCCCCTCTCCAGGATAATCCTTACAGCCTAGTGAAAAGCTGTTCTCTGTTCTTTGCTCAGTGTTGGTTAGAAGAATTCATGGGGATGTGCCAAGAGTTCAGCACTTCTGACCCATCTTTCTCCTGCATTCTACTTTTAGAAGACCATATAAATTTGACTCCCTGCTGTTGAATTTCAGACAAAAGTACCGGTTCCAGTACATTTGCATTGCCTCAGGCTTCATTACCATCACTGCTCGTCAGAGCAAACGCTGAATGAATCAGTCTTCAGCCTCATTAGGTTACTGCTTGGAATATTACTTCTGAATAAAAAGAATAACGGTTTGTTTTGGGAGACATTAGTTTCAGGTCCTGCCTAAAAAAGAGCAGCCTGAGAAGAAACTGTTTACCAGACCAGAGAAGAAACTGTTTGCCAGATCAAAGTGGTAAGAGGCTGAGACATGTAGTCACTTAATTGGGACAGTTCCACACACTGGAATAAAGAAGAGAACCCACACCTGCTTCAAATTCTTATTCCCAGGTATCTTGCACCATTTTTTTTAACTCCATATGCATCTCTCCTTTTGATCTTCTTTTCCAGATAAGAATTGTATCTGGATGACAAGTACAGACTACCAAAACCCTTCTCCCAGGCAGGCTGAAAATGGCCAGTGTTTTAATTCAAATGAAGACTCCCATTCTGTACATTCTTTATTAACAAATTACAAGCTAATCATGCTCTCTGTAGTAGTGAGTGACTCCAAACTATGTATCTGCTGTAAGACACAATTAAAAGAGCAAAATATATTTACTGGAGTGTTGAAGGTCACAGCTGTCTAATAAAGCATTTGTGGCTATATGAAATTGAAAAAGAAAAGGTATATTCTACAGCTATTTTCATCCCATTAGCTTAAGTCAGAAAGAATAAAAACAAATGTTGTTTCAAAGATTAGTTTAGAACTATGATGTTCGATGAATGAACACGGCTGGCACTTCCCCCCCCCCTTCCCTTATATCTTTTAGATTAGGTTCATTCTCTTTCTCCATAGGAACTTAAGTGCAAAATCATTTTTCATTTCTTTAAGTCCAGCGTCCAACTGCAGGTTTGTTTTTTGCTTGTTTAGTTTTCTATTTTTGTTTTAAACAAATACTCAAATTCACTGCTTCAGGAATTTTCTCTAATGCAATTGCCCTGTTAATTTTAGGCAGATGATCAACACTCAGAGAGCTTCCGATATTTATTCATAAGCAAAATAAACATCCTGATTGTTAGCTTTATTATATCACTGCACTCCTTCCCTTTTAAAGGTTTCTAGTGAGATCAAAAAATGGTGGGCTTGCGATATCAGTGACTTTGATCATTCTTACAGTAGATGAGAACTAAGATTCCTCCATGAGTCCAAGAAACTGTTGGTTGACTGTTTTTGAAGGAGAGAATTTCAGGAAAGGTGGTATCATGCAGCTACTTATGATGAAAAATAGGTATAGCAAAGGAGATAAAATTAATCTGATTCTATTGGAAAAATCTTTCCACATTACTTGCAACAACAGGACCTGTTGGAATGTGTTACATACAAATCTATTTGCAAAAACCTAGGCTTGTTTAGCATTTCAGTGTTTGTTTGAGCTTTGGTAGATAAACAAAGGAATAAAAAACTTTGCTTGTGACTGCAAACCCTGGACAACATAAGAGACATTTTCTTTCCCCAGATCTTGGATGAACTAAATAGCACAGAAGACAAAAGGAAGATTTTTTTTGTTTCCTTCTGGAAAGACAAGTCTACGCTAATGCTCGGTTATCTAATCCATGTTTAGAATCTCAGGTGATGTCAGTTCTACAGTCTCTTCCATAAATATATATACAGCAGTAAAATAAAATGTAAAATTCCATGCAATTTCATTTATATTTTCTTCACAGATTTTCAAGCCAAATACTTTTGTTCTGCTCACACTGACAAAGAGCAACCATTTTTGCCTACCTTTCAAAAGTAAAATTTTCAAAGAGCTAATGTTTCCTTAAAAAACAAAACAAACCCGTTCAAAATATCTTCAGGCAGTTCCATATCTCCTTGATATTTCTGTCTAGAACAGAAGTTGCTCAGTTCTAAAAGCCTCACTTCATAGATCCTGTCTTCCATCTTTAGTTTGTTTTTTGTTTTTTTTTTTCATTGTGGATCTCACTGTTTCTAAGATGTCAGAGGAAAAGTAAAACCTCAGTGTTAGAACTAGGGTTTAAGCGTTGCCAAATAGAGCTGAATAATTACCTTGCCCATTTTCTGCATTTTATGTCTCTTAGAGCCGCACTCCAACAAAAATATATGTTCTGCATGCCACATTTTTTCTGTCAAATTTCTGAAAACAGTGATTAATCTAAAATGCACCACAGAAATATCTTTAATTCAGCTAATATTTCCATGGAACAAGGCAATAGTTTAAAACCTAGGTGCAAGATGAATGGCTTTAACGACATACAACAAATAGGCACGGAAGACTGCTTAGTCTCAACATTGCTACATAGCATAAGCCCTAATGAAACTGGCTGAAGGCACATTAGTTCTACCCACCACCTGTCGGGCAGCACATTATATACTTGAAGAGTACCATGGGTATTATACTAAAAAGAGTGTTCAATGAAAGGCTTTTTTAAGGATATGGGGAAAAAGTTTTCTGACCACCTAAAAATTCCACATTTCAACCAGCTCTATTGTTGATTTGTATTCTAACACTTTTTGCAAGTTAACCCAACTCCACCTAAACACTGTATCGAAACATACACACACAAAATCAATTTTATGACATGTTAGTACCCAAAATATACCTTCATTAACTACTTAACTGTGAACATACTAGTTAAGGCAAAAACACAGGATCCCTTTTGCCACATAATATGGGAAATGTGAACAGAGAGATTTAGAGAAGACAGTGAGGGAGTATAATTCTTTCACAGACTAAGCTTATAGATGCATTTTAAATATTCTCTGGTTTAGGTTGATAATGCTTGAACTGAGGAATAATGGATTTTTCTATTCATTGGATTAACTGGAGAGGCAAAGTGAAAGAGTAAAAATGTAAATATCTGGGTTATAGCCAGGTAGCTAAAAGCATAAGTTTACAGTGTAAGCCAAAAAAAGGGAAAAATTAGAGTTGAACTTAGTTTAATATGACAGTTTTGAAAATACTGTTTTTATTTAAAACTACTTATAATAAAGAAAAAAAAACTATTGGCAATCAGTCCAGTTATAAAAAAAGTTAGCTTTAAGCAGTAATTGAACTATAAGATTTTTAAATGTAGAAGTTTGAAAAAAGCTCTTTGATACAAGAAATGCAACTTGGGATTCTTGGACATACAATGACTGCATATGCTATTTCTGCATTGAAGCGCTGATATATGCTTTTGTTATTTAGGTTTAAATTCAGTAATCTCTTATTTATGTAACCAGAAAGGTTACAAAAAAGGTTTATAAAAGGTAATGGCAAGATAAACAAACTTATATCTGACATCCACATATCAGCTTCACCTGTGACAGAACAGTACAAAGTTTGTTGTCATTTATTGAGCATGCAGAGGTTCTCACCTTCTCAGTTAGAAACCCTTTCTACAGCTAATAATGGAATCTAGATTTTGTTGCCTGTGTAAGTGCAGTTGTTGTGGGATGGAATTCAAAACAGTTATGAGAGAGAAAGTGGGGGGATATATCTGAGCTGGACTGCTAACAGAAAACCATTTTCTTGATGACGTTTGTACTATTTGCATTTCAGCACTTCCACTAGAGAAAGGCAACTTCCAAACTTAAATCAACTCCATGGATTGTCTGAATTTCAACTCTTCTTATTGTAACTAGCCACGATACTATTTTGTTAGTGTGAAGGTTTGTCAGGAACAAGATTCTCATAGATAACATGGCAGTTTCCCCATTAATCTTTCCTATTCTTTAATATATTATGGGGAATAATAAATGAATCAAAATCAATAATTTTCAACTAAAAAGCAACTGAATTTTCTTCTGTTTTAGCGAAAGCAGTGAAATCTGATCTAGTAAATTCTGCTAATAATTCCTGTATTTCAGTGGGTGACCTGAGATCCTATACATATACCATAGATCTCATAAAGAGGCATAAACAACTTCTAAACCTCCTAGCCTGGTCCAATGATCACAAGTTGTATAGCAACCAATTCACACAGTATAACAATCAACACTAGAGAGTACACTGAGAGACTGCTACATCCCTACAAATATTAAACAGATATCTCACATTTCTTTAAAGGAAAAATGGGTGGAGGTACAGTACTAGACAACAGTTGTGGTGTAACAGTATAAATTTTTTTACTTCTAGAGCTTTTTTTCTCCATTATTGTTGTTTCCTGCCCTGTTCTTTGCCTACTCCACTTTCCCCCTCTTTGCTCCCTCAAAATAATGAAGTAAATCTATTTATATAAAGATCTACTAAATCATAGGCTAAAAACGGTGGGTGTATTCAAATTAAATTCACTCTAGTTATATTTAGAAAACAGCTGCATCAGCAGAGCAAAGATTTAAGACTCAGTAGAGAAGAGCTGTTACACTGAATTTGTGAGTTGGGTCCACAGTGTCTTGGTTCACTCAGCTGTAAAGTATCAAGTAAGCCTCCAGGGAAACATTTATGATAAAGTTCATAATGCTGGAGAGATGCAGGTGATACTTGCCTGAAGACTGTGAGAATTGTGTGTCTCAAGTGCCGACTGACCTAAGTGAAGGCAGGGAAATGGGAGCAGGAAAGGAACGTATTTTGTACTAACTGATGTTGAATCACAAAGGAAGAGCATCTAAGATTTCACTTCGTGACATTTGTGTTCTTTACTTCTACAGGATTTCTATCCTCATTGTTGCTCGATCTTTATAACTTTTTTTTTTAAAAAAAGCATATTGGATAAACATTGCTGACTCTGCAAAACATAGGTAGAGCACCCTCTTCTGCTCTTCATAAACACCAGAAGAGATTACTGACCACATCCGACTGAATTTTGCCACACTGTATCACCATTTTGCAGCAAGATCTCACATCCTTTTTTGGAAGACTGAGTAAAACAGTTCCAAAGAAATTTAATTATACCAAAACCGTTGAGAATTACATCACAGGCTTCTTTAACAATTTTAAAAAGTCAACAGTTCTTTTCCCCTGTAGTTGCATATATATAAAGTTTTGGGAAAAGAAACAAACAAACAAACCCAAAAAAATCAAAGCCATGAAACATATTTTAAATGCATAATTTTGCTGAACACAGACAGATTAAAATAGCAAGTTTGATAGCAGTGGAACAAAGAACATATGGAGAAACCTGAATTAGTGCAAAGATGGCTTAACCATATCTGAAACCTTATCCCTGACCTCAGGTGATCATTTTTTCCTCGACACAACTGACTGAGTGCTCTTAAAAGACATTGTCGTCCTAAAGTTGTGTTTGAGGCTATGAGCCAGAGAAGCAGTCAGTGATAGATGCAGCTTTTATTAGTATGAACGTATATTTAATAGGCAACAGGATATGTTTACAAGACAAATGATGTCCATTTATGAAAGATAATAAAAATAGCTAGTCACTTGGGATTCACAGCCTGCACTTTTGAGTTAGATATGTGCATAGCATCAGACTACACACGTTAGACAGTCTGCATTCAGGAGAGACCCTAGCTGAAAAGATATGTTTCTAGATCTTAAATCTAGCCATTGTCCCTTTAGTCAAGGTGATAAATGTTTATCACAGATAAAATAAGATCTAATTAATGAGTAGTGAGAATAGGGTAATTTCTCACCTTACAAGGAAACCATGAGTCACTCAACCAGGTGAGCCGAGAGCCATTGTGTAAGAGAGTGCAGTGCCAACAGTTCTGAGACAGGTGCTATGATTATTTTTGGAAACTGTTCACTGCCAAAGAAAAATAAGCAGGCCAAGTTTGGGGTGGAGATTGGCACAACAAATGAAAAAAAAATGTGTTATTTTGCACTGAATCCCTCTTACTTTTTAATCTCACATCTTCTACCTGAGAGCTGCAAACATGGTCAGAAAACATCAAGAAACACAATCCCTTGTGGAGAGCCCCATTCTCTACGCCCCCCCATGTGCCTGATTTACAGCCTGCTGTGTTTACCTAGAGAGTCCTACCCTGTTTATATCTCTGAGCAGTCATGACACTGTAACATAATAGCTTCTGAGAATATTGCTACAGATATCAAGTGTACGAAATGGGATCACAAATAAGAGCATGTAGTATTAATGCACTCTGAGATATTCTACAATGAAAGCAAATAAAAACCTCAATCATCATACAACTTCTGAATGTCACTCTACAGGATCTAGATCTCCTTTACACTAGGAAAGAGTGTGTGTGCAGAACAGCTATGGTCCAAATGAAGTTGGTCACAGGGGCTTCATATATCCTCATTAATGGGAGGGGAGGTTTCTCAACCAAGCTAATAACTTATGAACTAAATTAACAATAGTATCTCTGTTCCACCCACACTGGTCCACACAATAAAATATTATACTCTGGGACTGCAGCAGCTCAATCTATACATAGAAGATGGAAAGGTTATTAATGAATAACTCTGGGACTCTATAACTTTCAAGACCAAAAGTGGTTAAGATATATTCCCCTATGATTTACCATATAAAAACACAATAACTAGCAAACACTGCATATAATACTCAGAAATATTAGCTGCTTAGATTTGTCCTTCAGTGATTAACTCACCTTAGTTACAGGGAAGAAGATATTCACTTTCCAGGAACAATTTAGTACTGTCTAGAGGATTTTCACTTCAGAGTTTGTTGTCCTTGACTAACTAAACAGGATACCTAAGTTTTTCCACACAGGACTACAAAAAAACCCCAATAGCCATTACATATAGACTTTCTTTTATTCTCTGTAACCCAAGTTATCAAATCCTGGTCACCTTTCTGTGTGACCTATGCAACAGACCATTCTGTATGGGACATGTTACATGAGACTGACCAGATGTGACAGCTCCCTGACACATACATGGTGAAGCTTTACTCTCCCTGACCTGTTTCACCATGTCTGCTCCCAGCCATGTAATTCCACATGATCTTTATACCTTTCAACTGAGCTGATTGAGCTCAATAACTCAAAAAAAATTCTCTAATTGGTTTTCCTAGCTTAGTAAATCATGTCAGATCATGGCAAGGTCTGATCTGACCTGGTGGAACAGGGTGCTCAAGATTTTGAGGAGACAACTACCATAATTTTAACCAAACAAACACATGAAAAAAATCACAAACAAACAAAGCCAACAGATATTTCTTATTATATCATGGCAGATTTGTTAATAGGCTGAAGATAAAAATCTATTGCTTTTTAATTTGGTGCATACATATTCTATTTTATTCACTAATATAAATAGACAGAACTCCACTGGTTTCAGAGAATTCACAACTTCTAACAATCAATCTCGCTAAGGGTACAAAAGGAGTATTATAACCATCCCATGGAGGAAAATAAGTAATAGAATTTTAGAAAAAACATCTTACATTATTTCCTTAACACGTAGGGGAAGTATTCCAAGGGCAAGCCGGTCAGGGTAGAAACTTCTACATTCTGACCACAAATGTAAGCAGATGTTATCAAGACAGATATGCAGAGTTCATAAACTGAGTAACATCTGGGCACCAGAATCAATTCACAACCATGTAGTAACACTACTACTGGGCTAAAACATGCCAGTTTTTATATACGAGGGTGGGAACTTTAGCTGAATTTTAACTTCAAGGTTTTGGTAGTACAAAATGTGGTTTTTGCGTCCTCTTCCATATTTGTCAGATAAATCCCTTGGAACTACCTAATAGTCCACACAGTACTAACTAAACATGTAATCTGGAGAACAGTACATCTAGAACCATAACTCTTTACCTGTGCACTGCTGAACTCTCACAGAAGTTAATCCCTCCATCAAGATAGGAAGTTTTTATCCTTCAGCAGAGCCTGTTCTTCTAAAATTGTATGTTTAAATACAATCCTTATTAGCTTCTGAAAGGTGACAAGAACTTAGATAAGAAGGGTAGCAAACATGGTATCGCATGCATCTTAAAATCATGATGAGTCTTATCTAGTTATCTCTTACTGCCTGACAGAATAGTGTGGCGAAAAACCCAGTCTATCAATCATTCAGCCCTTTGCTTTATAGGCAAGTGTAATCAGACACAATCCTAACGATACCTTTCAGAATGTTATTTATGTTGAGTATTTCACAGATAGATCTTCCAAATAATGGGCAAAGCAACACATTTAAAGCTTTGTAAATTGTTTCTGTCACCCAGACTAATTTATTTGGACAGTAAAGCCCTTTCAGTGTTAGTCTTCAACAGCAAAGTGACTAAAACACATCACTGAAGCCCTTGGTGTAAAGTCTGTGCCACAATGCCAGATTATACCACTGTACAGTTATCACTCAGCTCTGATATTTCTGTCATGGATCATTAGCCAGGTGCTAAGGAGACAAATGGCAGCATTTGCCACTTGACAGCTTGCACTGTTTTCATACCAAGAGCTTATTTTATCAACAGAGTACAAATAGTTCTACCTTCTTAATTCACATTCTGCATGTTTATGACAATTCTGTAAAGACATTAAAGACTCTTACTAGAGAACAAATTACTTTCCTATGCACAATTATCTCAAAGTTTAAAACCTTAATGGCAATTCATCTGCTATATTAGCAATTTCCAGGTGTAATTTACTCTCCTTCAACCTCATATTTTCCATTTCATTATACTGCTCTTGTGAAACCAATGAGTTAGTGTTGTACAGTATGGCCAAACATTTTAAAGTGGTAGCCACTGCCAATTTTCAGTGACCTTTATCATACAATGCTTTGAAGTAAAAATAGAGATCAATGTTATCTGCTAAGTCTTCTAATTTTGCACTCACAGCAAAGTAATGGAAATAAACAAGTTGGAAGAGGGAAAGCTAGGTTGATATTAGGATGGTCTGATACAGTGTGTGCACTTCCAGCAGCATTACATGGTTGTACTCTCCTGCCACCACAGTGAAACAGCATTAACTGCTAAAGAATACAGGAACTTGACTAAATCACTTGAATGTTTTGCAGCTAGAAAAGAGCTCATCTAAATGGTTTAGGTATGTAATTTTTTTTTAATACTGAACATCATAATGGCTTTTAGATATACTTTTGTTTTATATGTAGCCTGTATTATGCTAAGAGAGAAACATGTCTCCCTTCTCCTCAAGTGAATAGGGCAAGGTTTAAAAAACAATCAACTGAACAGCAAATATTTTGTTGTGATTACAGTAGCAAGCAGTTGGCAGATTAAACCAAAATATTTTTAGAGCAATTAATGTAATTGATTACTTAGAATCAGAAGACAGTAAATAACGATTTAACAGGTTCCAAAGGTTAATATAATTAGAAAAATTAGCTGTGTCAAGCAATAAATTTTTCCACTCAATACTGGTCCAATGAAATAGAGAATCTTTAAAAAAACCACCTAGTAAGAAATTTACAACTCAGATTCTTCCAAGGCATGGGTTATAATAATGCAAGTTGCAAAAATTTATGGCCTTCGAGAAATATAAATTCTTTGAAAAGAAATTTTAATTGTCCTTCTCAGGTTATTGTATAACCTCAGGAGATAAAGAAGTGGTTAAAACACAGGATTCAAATAATTGATTTGAGTTAGCATGTATGTTTGTAACAAGCTTAACAGCTGTCCTTGGAATACCCTTAGATTCCTTAGTTAAAAATGGATTTGTGGAATTCGATACATAAAGAATATATTATACAATGGAAAAAACTAGGCAAATGTGGTCATTAAGGAGCTGAAATGTATCGTTAATTGAGTCTTAAGGAAGTAGCCCCCTTAGAATAGTGCTCTACAAAATCGATAACTGTATTGAATACATACTCTGAAAATTAACCTCTGTTTGACAAGGAATTAGTTAATAAAATTTCAGGCACATGTCAGTTGCCCATTAGTTAGCAAACACTGCAAATTTTTGAATGCATGTTCTGTTGTTCCTCTGTACTCCTTATGGTAAACAAACAGCAAATAAATAGGAAGGCTGACATAAATGCATCTTAGTGAACTTAATGTAAAGAAGCTGCAGTATGATATGGTCCTGAAAGAAGACAAACTGTAATTTAACATTAAACCTATATGTGACTATATATGATATCTGTATATGAGATATCTGTCTTTGGATTTTCCCACAATTGACTTAGAAAGACTTAGTACACTATTGCTAAACTTGTGACCATATGTACTTGGAAACCTTCCTCACAAAGCAACAAATCTATCCCAAAGAGGGATCTGTTTTTCTCTTTTAATGAAGAGGAGACTGGAAATTTTATGTGATGATATAAAGACAAACTTTGCATTGATAACAAAAGACATTAAACATCTGTAAGAGTTTTAGAAGATCCAAGTCTCAGAGAGCCTAAAAGACAGAGAAAAAATGTTGACTTAAAAGAACATGTTTTAGAGTCCACAAGAATGGAAACAAATCACAAATCTGATCTATAGCATAGGCTTTGAAAAGATATGATGGCAGAGGTAACCCTCTGAATGCAAGGAGTGTTAAGAGATGTTTCCTCCTCTTAAAGCAAGAAAAATGTATTATCAGTATTTTCCCCTCCCTACATGCATGTCCTGTCATTCTCCATTCTGCCTAAGAGGAGCCTTGCTAGGGTGAAAGGTCCACTGGTGCTCTCCTCAACAGTGGCCAATAGCTCAGTATAACAGATTCCTACAGTTTAACTACCCATGACATGAAGTAGCATTTGATTTTGTTCTAAATTGACTATCTATTACTTTATTTGAGGACCCCTGCTCTTACCGGGAAAGGAAATGTTTCTTCCTTCTCTTCAATTTTTTTCTTTCTTTCTCAGTCACACCCTTGACCACAAACCATTATGGCACTCTGTTGAGATCTTTCTCCCCCATGAAAACTGATCATTAGTTTTTACTCCATGTTCCTCCATCTGTATCCAATACTTTGTCCCCGTGACTTCTCCGATCTTGTGAAAGTTTAGCTAGAGATTCTTTGTGAAGGACTTTGTAGAATATATTTTATCACTCAAAACAGACTAACTCAGCTGAATCTTCCAAGTCCACTTCCTTGCTGACAGCTCACAGAATGTAATTAGGATTATCTTTTTTTTTTTTTTGAGTTATGACTTCACTTTTCAGGTTTTACTGACTCTCCCTTTCTTTCTTACTCATCTCCATGTCCACTAATTCTACCTATGTGGCCAATATGGACACCAGATTTAATAAATTCTAGTTCCCTAGATAACTTTAACATCTCACATAGGTTGTGTGAAACACTAGCCACCTATTAGTCATCTCTCACACTTTTTCAACAACAGGTTACCGACTATTCAATAACTCAGCTCTTCTATTCTTAACTTCCTTTTGAATTTATGAAGTAATACCAATTCATCTCAACAATGTAGCTAGATGAATTTGTACTTTTATTGTTAGTAACACAACAACTGTCAGAAAAAGTGAGACCTGAGGGCCCTCTGGATCAATAATAGATGGTAAAGAGCATAAATAATGATGCAATAAAGGAGTGATTCATCTCTGGTATGTTCTCCTTGTGCACATTTATTGTGCAGCAGTTGCTGAGACAGAAGCAGCATTCAGGTCATGATTTTATAGGCATGAGTGAACTTATATTGTATGAATTTGCCTAAGCTTTCTTGAACTTTTCTGTTTTTTCCGGACAGAATATAATTTGCGCTGGGTTCTACAATGGAATCATGAATTGCATTTAAAAAAGCCAGAACACTACACTGTTTTAAGAGTCTGCCTGCTAAATAACACTCAATGAATTTAATAGGAGGAACAATGAATAATCTTTCTTCTATTTATCTTCCCAATACTAACATTTTATAGGAAAAACAGGTATGAAAGTCTCATTTCCCACTGCCTTTCACTTACTCCTTATGGTGATACTGAATAAGCACGGAAGTAGTTTACACCTGTCTGCATCGATGTGACTTATTGAACAAGGAATTTCACCATGAAAAATTGAAATTCTGGTTAAGGAGAGCTGAGTTTACAGGTTAACATTGCTTCTAATTTTAGCTAAAACTTGTAACACCACCCAGATGTAAGTTACAAGGATTTCCATGTTGATATACTGAGGAATCTACTTTAATTTTCCCCTTTTCTTTAAGTTATTATAACAGTAAATCATTCAAATCCAGAAGTAGACTTAATTAATTCTGAAGTGTAGACTACACACATACAAAGAATTTTTTAAAAAATAAGTAGTTTTCTTTCCTAGTGCATAAATTTGTCTTTTCAGCATTTCAAAGGCTTTGACTTAGTTCAATGAACATAACGAGAGTATTTGCAGTGAGATTGTGTGAAAAGAAGAAGTTTTGCTCATATGCTGAGTAAGAGATATCAAAACCCACATACAAGATTTTCTGGAATGTTGAAAACTTCCTCATGTTCTAAAATGCACAAACTTACTTATACGTTTAGAGATAAAGACTAGGAAAAAGCCTATTATTATGCAGCATGGCCCTCCAATGATTTTTGGATCATGAATAATTCCTGTTACCTGGCTTGGCATTCAAGACAATCTGATAGACTCTGATAAGATTGTTATTATGAGGCAGAAGTAGTCTGATAATCTGGCTGTTGGATTATCGTATATAAATTTAAGAAGCCTGTTATTGTCATCATCTCCTTCAGAGGTCCAGTTCTGGAATAATTTCTCTGAACTACTAGAAACTTTTGATACTTCCTAAAGTTGAACCTCATGAGCTGAAGATGTGTGACTTTCTATGAATTTAAAATGATAGTGCTTATTGATGGGAGATTATGCAAATTCTCTCTTATATAGCACATATAATAATGAAAAATTAACAAAATAAGTAGTGGAAAAAGGCCGTAAAAGAATCACTGTAGCTGCCTAACTTTAAGCACATGGTTTAGGCAGTTGTAGATGTAATTCTTAATTTTTACTGTTTGTTGTAATATACTTAACTGGTCATACCCAACACACAATAATCCTTTCAGTAGTTTCGGATTGTTTTATGTGGATAGCTAACACAAAATGGTTTTTGAATACCCAGACTAATTTAATTGTTCATAACATCAGTAAGAATAAAATTGCTAAAACATGTGGAAGAGGGAAATAGCTGCAAAATACAAAATATCAAACACATGAAATCAGTGCTTTGCCTTTCAGAGTTAAGGTCTGAATCGCTTAAATCCCAAATAAAAGAATCTCATTGGTTTTAAGACAAATATACTCCTGTTTTCTATATCTTTTGTTTTGTTTACCAGTGTTGTATTTGCAGCTCATGTGAAGATTATGGGAAAAATGCTACAGAGTAAATTAATAATGCTTGGTATTTGTTATCATTAAATAAATACTGATCAAAACTGATTTATGTGTCTAACAATGGCATCTTCTGAAACCTTTGTGAAGGAAAAAATGTAGTATCTGGGGAAAAAAAGATTGTATAATTTTAGGAAAATAATACCTTTTAGACAATCTGTAAAAAAACCCAACCCAAACCGAACTACTGCACTAACTTTCATATCATTTAATCACACCATCAGTTTTCTGCAGGTAAAGCAAAAATTAAACCCCAGGTTTCACTTTAAACTTAAAGTATTCTCAAAGAAGCATATCCATTGTAAACATTAAAAAAACCTCTGGTTTGTATACCTTAGTACAGAGCTTCAATGAGGCCTCTGAAAAATAAATGTATAAATGAGAGTCACCATGGAAAAACATAACTTAGTATCTCTGAGAAGGAAATAATTTTCAGTGTTTATATTCAGTAAAAGCAGTCATATTGCAAGATGAAAGTCTACAGATAATGGCAGACAGCAAATTCAGCATCTATTTGCACTGGAATATGTTTCCAAAAAAGCAAAAATATTATTTCAAACTGCCTATCATAAAGAGAGTCTTTTATAGAACTATAGAAGATATTTCAACTAGTTTTGGGCAGTATATAAGAAGGACATAGAAAAACTAAAGGGAGTTTGAAGGAAAGAAAATAAAGTAAGCTAGAAAAAAAAAACCCTTTTGTTTTAGGGAGAATTAACAGAGATTAAAAAGATAAAAATAAAAAAACACAAGCAACTTGTTTGGGCAAGTGATGACTAAGAATGAATAATATATGTCAGGTATAACGTATCCTTAGGCTATGAACTTCCAAGTGGGAATGGATTACTTGGTGTGGTACACAATGCACAACTAGAAAGAGCAGCATTAAATTATGACAGAAAATGCAGACTGTATATAGGGAAAACCTTACTGACAGGAAAATATGTGGCTTCTTTTGGGAAGAGTCTTACAAGAAATTGTAAGACTCTCTAACTTCAGTGCATTAGAACTCATATTGCATGAGGTTCACCTGAGAGTACATATTTACCAAATTCATACTAACTTTGACTAGAGTACCAGCAGGTTCCAATAGAAAGATATCTTGTTCCCAAGTGATTTCTTTGTTAAGGTACTCAGAAAGTGAGCACTCTCAGGATCTGCAGCAACATTACAGTCACAAATGTTTCCCCAACACACACAAGGCCAGTAATAATTCAACTGTCAAGTTTGGAAGGAGTATCTGCACATTTTCTAGTCCAACTTCCTACTCATAGCAGAGCCACTGTATACCAAGTTGTTGTCATATCCAGTCACATCCAGTGAAGTTCTGAGTATGTTCAAGGATGGAGATTCCACTGCCTCTCTTGACAACTTCTTAGAGTGCCTGTCTGTTATCACAATAAATTACTTTCTCCCTAACATCTAACCAGATATTCTTTTGTGTCCAACTTTTGTCCATTGCCTCTTTTTGGAAGTACACAGTAAAAAGACAAGAATCTTTTTTTCCTCCTCCATAACCTCCCATTAAGTAGGTGAAAACGGGAACTCCACAGCTTTCCTATTTCAAAGATATGATAGCCCCAGCTCAAGTTCTCAAGATTACATGAAAGATGGCATAAAAGGGCCTTAACTCCCTATTTGCAACTGAGCTGTCAATTGTTCATGTGTGTCAAATGGGGAAGATCCACTTCTAGAACACACACTCCCCCCCCCGCCCCCTAAAATAAATAAATAAATAAGAAGAAAGAGAAAGAGCAAAAAGGAAAAACATCACCCCTGTTTCCCCAAGAGAACACTGGGGGTCTCAGATACTCTGAAAGTCTGAAAGACTTAAACTTTATTTGGCAGACTAGTTTCTGACATAGCTGAATGTCCCCTTACCATAGGAGACATCCAATCTTCTATCAGAACATAATAAACAGTACATTTCAAAGCCCCCAGATAGAAAACCTGGATAGATCTCCTAAACATTACAACAGCCAGTTTTGTAAGGTTTTTTGAGATCAGAGAAAAGGGAAATCCACAAAACAAAATGTTTTCCATTTTCCAAAATCCTTGTTGCTTGAAAGTAATGACATAAAATTCTATACTTCTACCCACATCAGGAAGAAAACCAAAACATTATGAAAATTAAAACATTTTTGAATTGAAGAAATTAAAGCTTTAATTCAAGAATTGTTTAAACAATCATTCTGACAGAACCCAGTGATCAAAATATTCCAGTTAAGGGCCCACATATTCAGATATTTCACAGGTATTTCACAAATTGAAAGAGTCAGCAGTAGATATCAAATTGATACGTTATGAACTTACACTGTTAAACTTAATATTTTAGCCTGCTCGATGCATTAAGACAAGTTAATTGCTCAGCTACCTGAGAATAACAGGGTAAAGTTAACATGGGATCCTATGGAGGTATTTCTTGGTTCAAATAGAGTAATTTTACACTAATAATGTGGTGACTACACAGCAATGTATTTTATTTCATAATAATAATGAATTAATTTATGACTTGACTAACGCTGGTATGAACAACCAAATCTGATAGCATTTTGCTAGAACATTTTACCACCAACCTCGTATTTTACACATCCACACACAAGCACTCATACACAATTCAGTGAATTATTAACAAATTCCTTCCTTTGTGACCACCTGGATTTTCAGAAACAACAAAGGATGTACTGAAATTTTCTGAATACTTTCTGAGCAAAAGTAGTTTTGCTTTTAGGTTTGATAATGAAAGTGGTATCAATTCTTCATGTTACTCTTGGTTAGAAGACAAGCTGGATGATTGTGATTTGTCACAGAAGTCACCTGCTGTTGACTGTTTTCTTCCCTAATTGGTTGCCCCTGTGCAATATGCTCAGATGTATAACATGGACTATCTTGCTTTTTTCAGAAAGAAAAATGTTCTTTTTCTATTAATAGATTATGTGATCAAACTACAGAAACAGACAAGCAGGAAATGATCAGACAAAAGATCTAGAAGAAAAAATTTGTTGTGCAAAATTTGGACACGTGAAGAAGAGAAGGCCGATTTTCCTTTAAAGAATGAGGGTGACCTCCAAAGAAACCTAGGTAGCTGACCTATATGGTAACCTCTGAAAAAAACTCAAGAAAACAACTAGAACTACTCATTAAACTGAATGAATTATCTACCTTTTTCTTGATTGAAGCCTACTGACAAAGATTAATCATCTAATACTGAAAACTTACGTCAAGAGTTATTATCCACTCTGTGTAGAGTTATCCAAAATAGTTTAAGCTATATCTCATAAGAAGTCCTAAGTATCTGTAACAGATTGATTTAATTTCAAAAATAACATTGTTAGGTGATTTTATATATATTTTGAAGGCATTGTTAATCAGGTCTTACGTATCAAAATATCAGCTCATGTCCGTATTTTTATACTTTTTTTACTTAGTCCCACATTGTTTTTCTCAATCCCTACCTAAAATATTGTAATGGCAATATCCCTGGACTATATAGTTCACACAATGGCTTGTGTGGTGGTGTCTTACAGGTACATAACTGGAATTTGTGTCACTGTAACCCCAAAAATATCATATTGGCATGCAGTGTTGTGCCTCAAGCCTCGTTGCATTTGCATTGAGCAATAAAGCACTAATTTTTGAAGAACTAGCTTTATTCTAATTTCTTACAGGAGCCACTGAACTGATTTAAATGCCAAGACTCACAAAGAGTGTTGAATTTGGCAACTTAACTTTCAGATCTCTACAGATCAGCTAGGAAGTTTCTCTAACCTTCCTTGAATTTTAATGACTTTTCATTTCATCAGACAAGCATCCCATAAAGCTTGCCATAAATGTGTCCTTGTTTGGGTTTGCATACCTGGATGCTCACTCGTAAAAAGGAGAGTGTGCTTTGTTCCTAAATGCTATTTTTTTTTAAAAAAAAGGTAGTGTATGTACATATATAAACCCCCACAAATTCATTTTTCAACAATACTATGATGAATAGAGGTTAGAAAAGGTCTGGTGCAATAGAATAGTAATGTATTGGTTGTCATGGTGAATAAAGTGTATAGTAAGCCAAACACACTTCATTTTATTTAAACTGTTATTCAGACATCCATGAAAGTATTTTCTTGTTTGGAAGAAAAATACAAGTAGACCATAAAAAATTGATTTTGTTGATATGAGTACATATAATATAATGTAAATATCTTCTAACTTTAGGGAAAATATTTATTTTATTATTAAGACAAATTCAGTTAGAATGTCACCAAATAAACCTGCTGGATCAGTAAGCTAACTAAAACTAAATATAGCATGCAAGTGTCTCCTGTATCCTAGGTAACAAATATTAAGCTTGGAGTCACAATATCTTGCCTTTGAAGTTCTCAGTAGAAAGCATCAAGCGAAACATTTGTCTGACAGACAGATCTTACTAAATGTTATTAGAAGCAAATACCATATTCTTTTCCAATGACCTGACCTGTATATTAATTTACAGAGGATAATTTAGTGAGAGTGACACTACACAAGCAAAAGATGCATCACATAACTGCATTCCATACCGCCATAGGAGAGGTTTTTGCAGTCTTGATCCTATGCTAATATGGTTCTTGCAACAATTCTTCTTTTCATTCAGAACATACAACAATAGAAATATTTCTCTCAGTCAGTTCTAAAATGCCAAACCAATTATTAAAGCACTTCAATGCTACAAGAGTATCCTATGTTCTTCACAGTTTTGTAGTTCAACTTCATTCCTTTTTGGTCAACAGTACCTATAGCACAAATTTCTCTCTCTTCATTTTCTTCCAGCTACTGCTGCCTCAACAGGAGCCTATCAGAGGCAGTGAAATGCCAAGTATATTTGGCAAAATACATAATGCTGCCAAAGATTACTTATAGAATATTTAAGTAAATGTGTGCTGCATGAAGTCATCAGTTCCCACTATATGACAGCCATAATCCTGTTACTAATTATTATTTTATACTGTAGCCAGTACCTGACTTTGCAAGAACATTAATTCATTTGAGTTCACATTTGGTCAGTTATGGTAACTATAGAGGATGCTCCATCTTCTAGTGAAGAGCAATGCCCTGCAAGTGATTGAAGAAACAGATTAGTTAACTAAGAATTGTCCCATACAGGATCTCTTGCTGCTCCACTTAATTCTGCAAACAATTGTTTTTTTCTTCATGAGAAACAAACCACTATTTTACCCATGGGATAATTTACACCTTCTGCAAACTGTTAACTCGCAGAGGTATCTGCTAGCAAGGGCTGAAGAGCATCTTCAAGAACAGATGCCATACAATGGCAGAGAAGTCAGCAAATAGTGCAAAGCAAGCTAGTTTGACAAGTTTAAATGTTATCTCCGGAAGGAGATGTGCAGAAGCAATGTGTGTCCAGGTTGGGCCAGTCACATGGACTTAAAAAAAATCCATCCGAAGGTCCCGTTTTGCCCAAACCAAAGCGATGCAACTTCCTAACTTGCAAGTAAGAATCTGAATTAACTCCATATTTCCCCTTACAAATAATCTACAGAATATGTGAGATAGCTTTAAGACTTTAAAACATACTATATGTTAAGACTGGGATTTGCTCATTTGGACGGACTGTTTTCAATTTTCTACAAGGTATGTTCACTTTCTTTTTATTCAATTCACTTTGCATTTTCTAAAGCACACATTATTTAAGACTTGGGAAATTAATTTCATGCTCAAGGACAAAGAGAATGAACTTCTATTCTTAGGGAAACACACAGCCAGGAGGTAGGCTGAAATATGCTAGTCCTCAAGCATCCAGCCCATGATCTAGGGCAAAAGTGTTAAAAAGAAAATGTACCTACATTTACTAAACAAAAATAGCTGATGTTAGGAATCAGAGACTGAAATTCAAAGGTACAGATCTTCATCCAGAGGAAAAATCCCATTGTCTCCAGAAAGGGAAATTATTCTAGCAAGGACCTGTGCAAAGGTTTAAAAATAAATTTTATTGGAATTAAAGTTATTTCAAGAAGACAGGATAGTAAGGATGGTGGCACTCTTATGAAGCATAGTTGTTGAGGGCTGGATTGCAAAAATTCTGTGAAGGAATGTAATAACCATGTGTAGGATAAAGGCTTGAGATTATACAGCAATATAACCTTGTTGTTAGATTGATCAGTTGATAAAATTTAGCTCTTTTGACAAGAAAGTTTTGACTCTTATTGCTGTTCTGTTGGATGACTCACCTTCCTGTCTCTCCCCAATGCATACAAACTTGCATGCTGAGTTGTTGAGTAGAAAACAACTACTGGGAGCAAATACACACCCCGCTGGAACCAGGTAGTAGAGACCACAACACACTACTTGTCCTACATAACACTGAACTCCACTACATCTCAAAGGGTGCATACCAAGCACAGCTGGTCCAAGAATCTGAGATAAAGCCAACCAGCTGCAGCTGGCAACAAAGATTGCACTAGAGAAAAAGAGGTAGATAGTGAAGTGAGTCCCCTGATGGGGACACTGTAGTGTTTTTTAAAGGCCTATCCTTAAAACTTGGACCAGGGGAATCAATTTTGGGTCCAGTATTCAGCTTTCTTCTGGATCACTGGAATAATACAACCAAACATGTGGTTTTCATTTTTTTTCAATTAAATATCCTGAGAAAATAAAACAGTTCAAAGAGACAACTATTTGCATAAGTCTGTACTGTAGTTCCCATTTAAACACAGGATAGGAATAATATGAATTATACTTAAAAACTTCAAACAATAAACAGTTATTGTGTTAATAAACTACAGATGAGGAAAGAGAGTTACATTCTTCAGTAATAAGACAACAAGGACCTCTCTGTACTACTAAGACCTGTAAGTTAGTACAAGGACAAAAATATCATCCAAAAACCTGAAAACCAAACCAAGCCTACTTCCCTCAGATCAAATATCTGCTAAAGAAGATATTTATCCTTTGCCCTATAAAAATTATGAAAAGCAGTACAAGCCACACATAGCTACTGCTGATACAGATACAGTATTTTCACAACGGTTGAGGCATTCTGGAAGCTAAGCTCTGGGCTTTGCAGTTAATAAACAGTACAACTGAATTATAATTATGGAGCTTATCTTTTAAAGATTTTTTTCTGTGAACAAAGGGAACAAATGCTCAGTTTGTAGTACACTTAAAATGCAGAGTAGGGTAGCAAGTGTACAGGACTCAGGAACCCACTGCCATTCAGCATCCACCCCTTACAACACGGGGCAAATATTTCAGCTAGTCTATAAATTAGTTTCCTATCCAAAACAAAAGAAGAGATCTTCCCTAGAACACAACCACTTCAACAACTTTAGCTCTACATTTAAAAACAACTGGCACCATCCTACAATTCTGGATAAACAAAATGCTCTGAACACAGCTTCTAAACAGAAGCCAGAGAAAAAGTTAGTTCTTAATTGCCTGTACCAAAATTTCTCAAAAAACTTTGCTTGAGTTGCCTTACCTCTCTAGCAGATGAAGTACCTTCCAGGAAGACAAACCTTTGACTTCATATAGTTCTTGTGGTTTTAGCTTTCTTTAGTTTCCTCCTCTGATGTTCCTGCTAAATGCTCTAGACTAAGTGGAGATTAAAGAGCCCAGCACCTTCCCACTTCTTATTCAAGAGGGATTAATGCTTAACTAGAGCCACCTGCTTGAATTCTCCCTCTCTCTTTTCTTCTGTCACAATTCAGGTGTGTGAAACCCAATACAAGAGAATTTCAGGCTAGGATATTTACTGTTATTGCAATAGTGAATATTCACTTTTGTAATAAAATAAGTGACTCACAAGGTAGGAAGAAAGGTTGTCTTTTCAGATTTCTGTATGAACCAAAAGACCAAGGAAAGGTTTGCATTTAAGTACTCTTCTCACAGGCATTCGCTACACCCTGCCTAACAACTTTCCTGAATGAAACCTTTAGATATGACAATGGAAGTTTAAAGCAAACATGTGTTTATCTTTCATGATAAATGAAATGGCATGGCATCAAAATACTTGTTTTCTTTTTCTCATTATCAGAAACAGCCAGTCAAAAAAACTCACAAAATAAAAAACAAAACAAACCAAACCCTCCACAAAAATACACTGACTGACAATGAAACCAGCCCAGTAGTTCAATACCTAGCACATTCTGTCTCCACCTTTGTTAATAAAACATGAATTAAGTCAGAAGAGGGTAGATTAAGCACCTGGTTTGACATGCTCTAAACAGTATCACATTAGTTACTGCGTTTGCAAAAAACTTCCTCCAGATTGGATTCTTCCACTATGTTTCATATTCTCAGCATCTTTATCTAAGCAGAATCACATATGCACATATCACACTGCAGCAGAAGTTGATGCTTTATAGCCATTATCACATTTAAAACAGCAACAATACAAAAGCTTTGTATTGATTAAGAATAGCAAACTAATAGAAAATTAATATTTGATCCTTTCCTCTGACCCCTAAAGAGCTCACAAAAAGTCATACATTAAATATGTGAATGTGAGGCTATTTAGACTTTTTTGTGAGTTGTCCTCACATGAGTTATTCACCAGCAAAATCTATAGTGTCTAGCAGTCATATAACAAATTATAAAGAGGAATAACACAGAACATCTACTCAAAGTAGTCAAGGACAGAGGCAGTGGCTGTAAAATTACATCTTTGGTGTTTACTTGGTCTTAATCTCTGGGAATAAAATCTCAGAGAGAAGACCAAGGAAGGAATTGTTCCATCTATTACTAATTTATTCATGACTTTATTTCAAAGTTATACTAACATCTTAAATTCAGGTTCTATTGGAATAAAACCAAATAAAAATATGCAACAAACTGTCTTCTATTCATCCATTCAGAATCAGGTCGATTTGCTTTTTCGGACAGATGGAAAATTTTATTGCTGTTTGGACTCATGAAGCCGATTTAGCTCCAGTGAGGGAAATGGAATTTTGTTCCCCAGTCCACAAAGATGTGAATTATACAAGGCAATTTAGTTTAACTTCAAAGAAAAAGAAGTTGCCAGGAATCATATATTCTGTGGGTTTTGCCCTCCAATAGAATAAAAATAGTATTAATCCATTTTAATTTTAAATAATGAAGGAACAAATTCTAACTGAAACAATGCTGCAGGAAAGAATTTTTTATAATTTTATATAGCTATTTGCAGTATGTTTGAGTTGTGACAGTGTTTGCCCCAGGTATTGAGTTCTGAATGCCTGTTTCCCAAACCAGTGTTGCATGTACCATTTGCAAACACAGTACATCTTCATCAATGCCAAATTCAAAAACAGTCTCCTGAATGTATTTTGCACTTTATATTCTAGTGGCCTTTAAATCTTTGTTTAAAAGCTTCTTTCTGTTCTTTTTATTTTGGAATTTAATTTAGTCATGTTAATTAGTCTTTAGATTTATAATTAGAGCTGTGAGTCAGCTCTTCCTATCCTGTGGTATGGCCAGTTTTATACTAGAGTCTCAAAAGAAGAGAATGCAATTCATAATTTTATGCAAATATCCTGTCAGCTTTAAATTAAATGGAGATGGAAATCTTTTCAACTCTTGTCTCTGCAAGAATCCCATGCCAAAAGATTTCATTAGATGCACTAGAAAGAACGTACAGGAAGGAGATCTTATAACTCATTTATGGGGAACTATTTACATTAGTGGGGACATTGTTACTAAAGGGAGGGGGAGGCTGTAAGTTCTCTAACCAAACTGTTGTGCATTAGGAAAGCTTGTTTAGATAAACCCCAAATATTTCACAAGAACACATCGACTTCATTAGCTTTTGATAAAGCAGTATCGTAGAGCTTTTCTTCAACTTAATTATTTGTATGCAACTGGTAATGAAGTGTTTCAATAAGCTTATATTGCAGGAAATCTTTTTGTAATTTAAGCAGAAAGGAAATTAGTTTATTGTCAGAATTGTTGTTGGAATTGAAATCCCAGATTCAATCAGCTCTAGACCTCTACCTACTAAGTCTAAAAGAGCAAAAACCTCAGTTATGTTTCTATTTGCTATGGTCTGGTTTATTTCAGGTCACATTAAGAGGGAAATAAGAAGTCCATATAGCTCAATAAAGAATCACATAATCTATAGACAATATATTGCTTTGGCTAGCTGTGTAACACATCAAATGGCAGGTATTCCACATCCAGAATAGACCAGTAAGATTCAGTAAAATTATGGATGTGTCAATTATACAAAGTTATTCTCTCATCAGAGAAGAGCAAGCAAAGGAGAATATTTGTATGAAGACAGTTAGGTTTAACACTGTGTATGGGGGAAATGTCTTCAGAGATTCTATTATTGTTTAAGTAATGTTTGAGACTGTCCAAAGTAAAAATACGGAAAAACCAAATGCAGAATTTGACACATTTTTGTCACTGTATGCATTATGTATGTGTACAGATTGCATCTTTATACTTGTTGCATTTTTATAATTCCCTGTAATAACAGATGTAGTAGAAAGAGGACAGAGAATCTAACAATTTAACAAAATTATCCTACAAGTTTCACATAATGAGTTTGGAGATAAATACTCTAAAAATGGAGAAAAATTGTGGCTACAGAAACCACTGTTGCTGCAGAATGGTGACTATAATGCTATTGGACCTATACCTTCTAACAACCTACACAGTGCTTACTGACAATATTCTGATTTAAGATACTGAAGGGTGTTACAAAACGATCCAAGTATTTGCTCTCTATGGAGCACTTACAAGCACCACACTTACAAATGCAAGTGAAGCTTTGGACACTCAATAATAAAATTAACAAGTTCAGTGACCTAGCTCATCTTAGTTACGACCACAGAGGCTAACTAGCTTACTGTTTACTAGCCACTTGAAAGATAAGGAATGTAAACACTTAATCAATGAATTATAAACAACGAACTGAACCTATGTCCAGAGTGGTCTGCGTTCCACTTGAAAGTTATTTCATAATGGGTTACCTTTGCATTCCTTTATCACAGCTGTTAACAGAGATAAAGCCTGAAAACTTCCATACCCAAACTTCTGCATTCCTTTGAAATGGAACTTTCTCTACTTGCCTGAAGCCACCCCATTTTACCTCCTACCTACTATTTTTGATCCACAGCTGCTAGAAATACATGTTCTAGGCCAGTTTAAAGACCCACAGAGTACATAGAAACTGCTGGGAAGAGGAAGAAAGGATTTTTGTGTCTAAAATGTATTTCAATTTTTGCCCATCTCTTTCACTGAAATATCTTCTCAAAGCTAAAGCATTACTTGTGGGAAAAGATAACTGACAGAAACAGGGTCTTTCTGACATAAATTGTGCCTTTGTTGACAAAATCTGCACATCTGCATCAGACTTTTCAGAAAGAGCTGTGTTTCTCCTTAACTCCCAAACTGCATTTTTTTATATCACACTGACAATAGCTACATTTCACTGACTTTTCCAACCTGTCATCTTATCTATAACAAGAACTGGTTTAAAGTTTCCAGTGCTGTAGCATATGGGCATCTGCACTTTAATACCCTGAATTTTTTTCTGTTCTATACTACTTAGAGAAAGGATTCTTTGTAGCAAAAGAATAATAACAACAGTTCAAAATTATGGATATGCTTAAGAATTGCAGTACTAATAACCTCTACTGAAGGTCACAACAATTCACAGGATAAATATGTTCATTCCAGTGGAAATGTAAGTGGAAATAAAATTATTCCTATTAGTCATTCAGAAACAATGAAAAATGTTCTAGATGCTCCATGTATAAGGAAGTTTTAGTCACACAATGACAATGTCTTGCCCACTAATGACACATTTTGCATCTAAATGCAATATGAAATGGCATACAAATGAAAGGCTCTAAAGTGACAAGGTAGCTGACATAATATTCCAGCCATACATGTCAAAAGCAACACCATTCTGCAGTTTCCAAGTGTTCTGCTCCATAATACCTCAAGTCTGACTAATGAAAGCCAAATTCTTGCTGCTTCTGTTCATGACAGTGGAAGAAGAAAACAGCATGTTTGAAATAGAGACCATTGGACAGTATTCACATTCCTGAATTCAGGCAAATAACTGAGGTAATCAAGGCAACAAACACTTCTAAAGGACAGTTCAGGTAACCTATTTTAGAAGTTAGACATCCTCCCAACTTCAATTATTATTGAAGCAATAGAGGCTTGCTGAGCCTCTCACATTAGCACTGAACTGGGATACATAAACTGGACAAGGAAGATTCTGGGCTCCAAAGAAGCAACAAATAAAATCAATGGCAGCTTAGACAAGATGAAACAAAACAAACAAATATAAAGAAGAGAAGGACAAAGAAGATCTCACTCTGAATGAACTCATAACTCTAGAGTAACTACATAACTAACTGGGTTTTAGATCAAGAATTTAGAGGTAGTATTCCTACATGTTCTAACTCTGAAATTGACAAATATTAGGGGATCTGATTATTGGCTAATGAGTACAAAATATATTTGGAGCCTAAAGGGAAAGTTCTTCATCCTGCCATAGTACTGCTCACATTTCCAATCCTTATTTGCATATGAACCTTAGACTGTAACAGTGCTTTTCATGCCAGTTGGATTTCACCCTAATTCTGTTGGAGAAAATGAGACAGTCTAAGTGTGTGACATTGTGGTTGCATTACATGGACCTGGGTAACACTAAATGAAAAGCTGATTACAAGGAGGATGGATTGTGCATCTCTGACTCGTGTAGAAGCAGTAAGCAGGCATCACTTACAGCAGGTTTGCAGCCTCAGGCTTGTGGCAGTGGCTACTGAGAACAAGGTGAATCTCTGGGATGTCAAGGAGTCTGGAGCGTTCTTTTAATTTCTTTTTCCTTCAATCTAATTTATTCTAGTCTCATACTCTTCAGATTTATGTCAGTGGAAGTATATCTTGAATTCTTTTGTAACTTTATGAACATTACATTTACTTTTGGAATCGTTTAGAAATTTCCAATATATTTTTTTTTAATGTAAGTTACAGCCCAATGAAGCTGGCTTTTCTTACATTTCTAGCATATTTCAAAATAAAATTTGGAATTCAGCTGTGTTTCTGGGGCCTGAATCTGACCCCCAACAGCCTCACTGGCTGTAACTAGTTTGATATCGTTAATATTGTTTTGCTTATATTTTTGGCCATCACACACTGTAAACTATCAGCTGATATTTCTCTACACATAGCAAGAAATTCAGTTTTTTCTTTCAGTCCACTTGTGCATTTAAAACAGTAGTCTCATGGAACTATAATGGTCAGTTTTAGAGACTCTGACAACAGAATTTCTACAAGACCATTTCAGGTTTTATATCCATGTCATTCACCCTCATACAGTCTTCAGGTTTTTCTTCATGTACCATTCCAAATTCACCATCTGTCATCTGTCTTCAGACTCCCAATAGCTGTATTTCTCCCTCATAATCTTCTATTTACCTTAGGACCCCCTTACTGGCATTTTCTATCCGTCTGTCTTCGATATTCTGTATGCCCTCCTTTGGAACATTATCAGATAACAAACTGTCAGTGTCTTCTTTACTTAGACCCTAACTACTCTAAAACCATGTCTCAAGCCTCTTCTGACCTGACCAAATATCATGACTTATTCTCTCATATTCTCTGTGAAATTGAGTCAAGTAGCAGCTTTAAGTTCTCAGTCAGTTTGCTTGTGCTGTCATCAAACTACATGAGTGCAGCAGACAGCTCATTTCTCTCTTTCAGACAGGAAAATTTGAGAGACAGGGATCAAGTTTTAAGTTTGAAGGGATCTGGTTTACCCAGTCCACTGTGTCTGTGAACTGTGCCAGGACCAGCTGGTTTGAATGGTCTTGTGCTCACCTTGCCCACAGCTATTAGTTTCCAAAGCAGTCTTGGCCAGATATATGGCATGTCATCCCTGTGGCCCAGCAAAAGACAATTATTTAGGCATTTTATTTGTTTCAATTCCTTAAAGCTGTGATTTTACCACATTGTAGCCTGTGAAAGTATTTGTGTAGGGTAACTCTGAGTATTTAATGCCCTGGCTTTGAGGTAGGACCTTGTCCCAGAACTCTGGACCAGCTGCAATAGCATCTGAGGAATCCCTGGGTAGTGGGAGCCAGAGCTGGTGTGGGCAGTGAGAGCCAAAGCTGGTGTGAGCAGCACATTCAGCATCCCTGAAAGAACCCTTTGAGCCTGTGTGGTCGACTGTGCTCACATGTCCACAGAGACATTTAGCTGACTCATTTCAGAGGTTAACCCAGGGGGCAAATTAGACTGTATAATGATAAGTGAATACATACAAGAAGCAAAACAAAAAGCCAAACTGACAGTGTAGGTGTTCCCTGAAGAATTACACTCCAATTTCACATCCCCATAACCACACCATTAATGGTTCTGGCTGGAAGACACATTGAACTCTTGTAAATGAGCCAAAAACCTAAACAAGCATGACACTACACCCAAGTTTTATGGTGAGTCAGGATAAAATATACTGCATATGATCCTGGAAAGTTATCAGGGGACTTCTGTCAGTCCATTAATTTTCAGTTCATGGGAAATTATTCACTTAATATACAAAAAAACCCAAATAACTACATAAAGTATCCAAGTTCCTGTACAAAACTTTTCAGCTTTAGGACTGAAACATATTTCATATTCATGTTTTGTTAAGGTGACTTTGCTATCACTGCAGCTTATAGCACAATGAAGAAGTGAAATAATTGCTTTGTGTACTCAGTAGCCTGAAGTTTAAAGCAAATCTAGTTTATTATTCATGAAGTTCTGCCATATGTGGGTAAATACTAGCTGCAAGAATAAAATGCTTGCATCTCTAGTTTAATGTAGTGGAATTACTTTTCTAGGTAAGGATATTATTTGTTAGAACCCAAAGTGCAAAACTGATGCTTCAGGTTTTTGACTCTATTAAGACCAAAGTTTTAAAATAGGGATTATTTTTTACATCTGTTTCTGTTTCCAGTTAAACTCTTACAAAATCAGCCATATAGCCCAAAAGATGGTATTTTCAGAGTCTTAAAAGAACTGTCTCTGTGTACTTGGTATGTACAGGAGTAACTTACTGCTTCACAAACACTGAATCTGCAAGCCCAGTTAGTTATGGTGTGAGAATACTCATGGCTCAGTGCTCCAATATACGTTAGATACTTAGCTCCAGAGACACTTCATCACATCATTAAATTTTAAGCATGATCTTGCTGAGAAAAGCTTGGCTAAGTCTAACAAACAGCTTGTTGCTGAAAAATGACCACCTCAAGGAAATGCTTAATTCATCCACTCTTGAAAGAATAACATCTCCTCAAAAGCTAGATAATATCAGATCATCAAATAATGTACTGCAACCTGCATATAAGGTGGAATGAAATATCTTTATAAAGATGGTGATTGTTTTTATCACTTAGTTGCTTTTGTTCTTCATGGGTTTTGAAATATAAATTATTTATATTAATTGATAATCATTTGGTTTAAACTTTAGATATTATTCAATTATTTAAATTTTTTTATAAATTATTTGTTATAAGTACTCTGTAAGAAGCAACAAATCTGTATTAACCTCAAATCCTTTTAGCTTACTATCACTCCTATTTATTACACACCACACGAACAAATCATGAATCCTCCTAGTAGAAGCATTTGTATTTGCAAATTAATAGTTTACCTCGTAAGCTATATAAGCTATCCTTTTACTGTTGTTTCACATCTAGCATTTATTGGCTTTGACATATGAATAACTTTTAAGTAGGTTTTATAATTCTGTTGTTTGTTCATAGTTTTCAAAATGATAGTCAATAATTTCTTAACCAATTTGAACATAGTACGTGGGTGAAAACACTCATGCACTTCAGTAGATACTCATGAATACACAGTAAAACACATCTTAAATATAACTCAACAATAAAAATGATCCAGAAAATATCAAATCTCTAAGGGGATGAATATTCTGATGTGTTCTGCTTTTAGTCACATTACCCAACCAGTCTGTGACTAAGATAAATCTGCCCTGTGCCTCTTCTAAGAAATGACAAATCGAGCGGTCCTTTTCTAATCAATTTGTGGAACTGCCAGCATCAATAGTGCTCCTGCTTTCATCTCTGGGTAAACAAGAGCTAAAGTTGTCCACTTTTTCTCTGAGTTACTGTAAAATGGACTTAAAACACAACACTGATAAGTGAGCCATGATTTTCAGAAATCATTGTGTTCAAACACAACTCCTGTGCTTAACAGGAGTTAAATATACTAAGCATCCCTTGCTTACCACAGCTTGAACACAGTTCGAAGCTGTGCCTTGAATATCAGATTTGGGATTTTTGTTTTGGTCTTACTACAAAATAGGTCCTGAGACAGAGAGATCCCTCCTTCCTCCATCCCTCCAGATGCAACAGCCATGAGTACAGATTCAGGTCTTCACAAACAAGCACACCACACTGAGGTTGTTGTTGACTGCTTTCAGCTACCATCAGGATAGGTGTTCTGCCACTGAAAGCCTTAAAGCTTCAGTTTAAAGATTTTGGATGTTTTGTGACTTCAACCTGCAGTCTAGTATCACAATTAACTCTCTAAACTAAGAGAACAGGATGTTCTGACCACAGCTGTAACTTTTTAATGACCCAGCACAACAAAATGAGCATTGACTTTTAGCATAACTTGTTAGTGTGTGCTACTAGAACTGAGCAGACGTTTTTTACTCTGTATTATCATGAGCAGAATCAATTCAGAGCCTACAAATGGCTAACTCTGGTTGTACAACCAAACATTTTATTATCTTTTATACTACAAAAACTGTTATGAATGGCTTACTTGTGATTCCAGTTCTTCTTAATTGGTGTAAATCTTGCATCTTTCACATCTAAGTTACTGAGTACACATTCTGTAACTGCTATATTGAAATTAATCTGCTTTAATTCTATTCTCTTTCTTCCACTAAGACAGGCATTTACAATATCTCTATTTTTCTCTGGGAAAGACTCTACTTCACCTTAAAGTTTCCTCTGTATAATTTTGGATAATAATTTCCTTTTCACAATGTGAATTTAAATTGTAAGATAAGAAAGTGAATATAATTTTAGTTCAATATTTTTTGCCACAATGATGGTTTACTCTACTGGATTTTCTTTAGCGTGTCCTATTATTATTATAATCTGCAAAACAGAAGCTTATTCAGGTATGTTTTCATTTTTGTCTCAGAATTGTTAACATAGCTGGAGTGAATTTGGAGTGGAACTACAGAGGTAGCATAATACATTTTCAAAAGATTTTATAAATACCAGGTATCAGGAATAACTACCATAAAACTATGCATTAAGTTTGTGCAAAGACTTTGGACATCAGATCATGAAAATCTGCTTATTTTTGTTAACTGAAAACATTTGCTTTGCAATATGTGATGTTGTTTGCATGTTTCAGCCAATGTAACTAACCCCAGGCACCAGGTATGTTTGTGGCTTAGTTCCAGTTACCTGCTGAAATGGCTGAATTGGAAAGGATTGTCCAGAAATTAGAGTGTGTATGTAAATCACAGATTTTTCATCTGACCTTGGATTGAGCGTGCAGGCTAAGATTCTGCCTCTCAGAATTCTTTCACTTACTACTGTTTACTGCTGGCTAGTTTTAAAGGCATATAATTAACATGAGCCAAGTGATTTTTGGTTTCAACCTCCTGTATCTCATTTTAGAAGCTGAAAATAACGTCATTACTGAATCGTATAGGTTGTTGTGAGGAGAGATATTAAAAATAATGACACACCTGAATATCCAGATTGAGGTGCAAAAAAGAATCTAACACCAACTGGAAGACCACTCAAATTTCGATCAAAAATTTTCTAAGATCAAATACTACAAGGTATGCAGAAAAACTAAAAATATAGTGCAAATTGCACATCTCTAATCATGTCAGGATTTCCAGGTGTGAGGGAAAGAAAGTCAGGGTACTCAGTACCTCCCTCTCATTAATATCTATCTCACAAGAGCTTGTTTTGTCATGGGTAGAATCAGAGTAGAACAAATACAAGGGAAAATAAAGGCTGCAGGGCTTAAAGCACAGCAGGATGGGGTAGTGCTGTTGTGTCCAGAACACGGCAGACAGCCCTAAACCCAGGCCTGGAGATGGTGGTCTGCACCAGGGACAGGCTGTTGCCCTGAGTTGTTGCAGCCTTGCATTTCAGAAGGCATAGTCCTTTCCTATAACCTACAAGGGAAGATCCTTTTCTCATATTCACATCAAGGATTTCTGCACCTCTGTATCCATCAAAACAGCTCAGCAGATGGATGTTTGATCAAAATCTTAATAAGAACATAAAGCCAATCTGATCTGCAGTTCTTGTCTCCTTCTCTGCACTTCCTTCTTTGCAAATGATAATTGCTGAAGTGGAATTTCATAAGAGGATTCTGCCTGTGACATTCAGGCATACTGGCATTTGAGAGGACTAAAGATATGTTAAGGCAATACAGTATCTCCCTAGAACAGTACAATCTGGCCATTTTATTATTTACCCTTCACTAGAAGCAGTGGAATAAAAATAGCCCTAATCTGAGGATGAAAAAAATTGTTTATGAAGACCTGATTGTCTCCTCTTGAACTCTTTCTTCCTGCCAAGCACTTACTATGTGTCAGCAATTCTATTAATCATGGGGGGATTTAAGTCTGGGTACCATACAACAAAGCTGTTATGACAGAATAGGGAGAGTAACATGAGTGTTATGCCATTATATCACGTGTTTGAAAGAGAGATAGACAGTATCTGTAGGAACATGGTCACTGGGTGAACCAGCATCACAGATGCTTGAACCCAAGACCCTTTAGAAAAAAAGTACAGTTGAAGAAGTGTTGATTCTTTCTAGAACTCCTTATGATCTTGTTTTCCAACAGGTGGACACAGAGTGCATGAACACTTCAGTCTCCTCAGAATCCCATGACCTTCATTTTACGATACTGATTCCGCAAAGTGTACACTCTAATGAGTGTAGCTGCACAAAACAGCTCCTTGTTAACATTAGAAAGGGAAAAAATCCCCAAACAACAAAAAAGAAGGCAGTTTTACTTCACAAGGCTATCCCCTCTTCATTTCAACTCAGAATTAAAATAAACAAGATAGACAATAGTCCATTTACATTTCTGCATTATCGTCATTTTCTAAAGCAATAAGAAATTTAATTTAATCATATCTGAAGACAAAAGTTTTGAACCATTTAAGGCAGTGGGATTTAAAAAAACAAAACCACAAAAACTGCCACTGCATGGTACAAGGATCCGCAGTAGCTTTTAAATTCTGTTCAAATGCATCTTTCTCAGCTATGCTACATTTCAGAATCTAGTGCTGTCATTTTAAAAAGGAATGAAGCATATTCTTAGTCCTCACTATGAATCATCATGTGAAAAAAAAAAAAAGAAACAAAAAAGAAACCCAGCAGAGAGTTTAAAGGCTAGAGAGACAGAGGAACACAGGGATGACGATGCTTGAAGCATGCAAAAGAATCTTTAATCTTTGCTGTGAATTGATACTGTGATTTTTTTTAATCGTGTAAGAAAGTTGAAGTATCTTTTTTATTCACTTCAGTGGTCTTGGATCAGACCCTTAAAACGTTGTCAGGTAATTAACGTTTTACAATTCAACTAGCAAAACTTTAGAGCAATATTACTATTTTGACCTTTATTATTGTCAGCTGAAATAAGAGCAGATCCCTGTCTAGACTGTTAAATCCTATATAGAAATAGAAAGACGTGTCTATGGTAGGCTGATACTTAAAACCGACTTTTATTTTCAAGCCAGTTTTCTGTGGGTTGGTACTCAGCATATTCTGTATAAAATTCGATCCTCCCACCTTGAAAAGATCCCAAGTCAGACAGGTAAAATTGATTGCTGAAAAAATAATATTTTTTTTTTGTACCATGGGAATTATTAGTAAGTGGTACTTACAAACTATAAAACTGTTTTCTTAATTGTACATTATCATAGGCTTTTAGTGAAAGTAGAAATCTAAGCACCTGATTTGAAACATTTACATTTTGTTATGATAAAATAAAATGAAAAAATATACATTTCCTGCTCCCCAGAGCTTTTCATATTTCTAACTGTTGCATGTTCAGCTATCTTCTTTATAGCTCTCTAGATAATACTGCATCCACAATTTTGTTCTTTGGCTCTTGTGAGATATTGGAGGAGTATTTTAATACTTTTTAAAAATTAGTATTTACTATACCCTCATTCATTGTGCCCAAATTTAAAACTAGTTCTGTACATTATTGCAAATTAATACTGGAACGTGTTTCAGAGCTGCAGAACTAGGATGCAGCATCAGCTCAGATAAGAGAGAAGTATGCTGAACACAATATTTATGAAGGCAAAAGGAAAAAAAGAAAAGGGAAAACATACAGAAACATTTCTTGCAGAGTTCTGCAAAAGTCTGCCAAAGCCGCTAAGATTTGGTGAGAAGGAAGAATCTGTTCTAAACCAGGAGAGGATTAGAATACAGGAAATAATGAAGTCTAAAGAAACAGAGAGTGAGTAGTAAGTATTATATATTTATAGAAGTTAATTTTTTCATTATTTTGGAAAGTCTGGTGAAATTTAAAAAAGTAACCAAACATCTGGAAGAATATAAGAAATACATTCCAAATGACTGAAGTTGAGAAAATTCTACAGACCCATTCAGAGCTCCAGATAAAGGGAATAGGCAAATATGAACACTGGAAGAGAGTAATGAAGGAGAAAAATCACTGAAATGCTGAAATATTGGTACAAGACAGAAAACTGCTTCAAAGGGGACAAAGTTCCTTAAGATCTAGGAAAGTGCATCAACAAAATAAATGTGAATGGTTTTCAATCTGTAACTTGGACCATGAAAGATAACTAAAGAAGGATCATATTCCCTAATACTCCTCTATTGAAAAAAATAAGGGTTTAAGAATACAAAAAATAGATTATAAACCAGATATCTAGGTACAACACACCATTGAAACATACAAAATGTAAATCTGGTAAAATTTTTGACTTTGATAAAAAGATTTGTTATTTAAGTATATACAGTCTACTGAAGTGGACTGAATAGTCCAAATCCTATTCTATCACTTAAAAATATTCATGTTTTTTTCTTTATCCATATGCTCGTAGACATCAGGGCACACAGTTGGTGAATGGTGTCCTGCAGAGTATACCTGCACCCCAGTATAGATATGGACAGTTGGATTATTATTTACTATTTCTGTGTAAGAATTTACCAATTATGGCTTTATATCTACAGTACATATTAAAGGAAAAAAAAAAGATAAAGTAGAGCATATATATAAATAACCAACCTATAAAAGGTAAAATTATTTACCTAATATACAACCTCTGAATTCACCCAATTTCCTTGAGAGGAGAATCACATTTTATATATCTTCATGGTGCTTCACAGTCAAGATTACAATATCTTACTTAATTTGTGATTGAACACCTATGAGTTAATTCAAACTCAGTTCTATGTTATCCAGATTCAGGGATACATGAATAAATTGAGGCCATATTAGACAAGAAAACACAAGAAATGACGTAACTATAACTATCCCTTGCTATGTCAGAATATATGAAAACATTATATGGCATCTAACTGAAATACAAAAAATTACTGACTCACGAGAAACTTTTAAGTTAAGAAACAAATCAAACAAATCACTGCAAATATGGATCAGCTTCAGGTGATATGCAAGAATACTGAAGTACAATACAACATCTCTTTATCCACCAAAATGGACCAAATAAGAAAAGTAACATTAAATATGTTGGGGTTATGGCATTATCAGAATTTTGTACTTCAGCAGAAGTTTTAATACAGGTTGGATCTTGAACCTGTTTTTAAAGATTATAATAAAAATATTGGCCCAATTTTAAAAACATCATCTCCAACAGCTCTGGGGAACTGAAAAAACAAATCATTTCCATTGAAGAGACAAAATAGCAATGCATTTAAAGACTACCAGTCACTGAAATTGAAGACATCTACAGCTGCTGCTCTTGACAACCTGAGCTAAATACTTGGCCAGGTATATCAGGGTTATGCTTATATGCCTTCAAGGAATAACGTTCTGTAAATATTATGTCATTGGTGGCTGTTGTTTCTGTTGTCAGGAGAGCTAATAAAACTACCTAGCAGGCAAAGCTCAGCTCCCTGGAGCTTCCATATCTCATGTTTTTGCCTCTTTTCTTGTGGCTGCCCTGATGAAATAATTCAGTTAATGTTCTACATGTATTTTGTATATAAAATTTAAAAATTAGTAGTATATTTTTACTTCATGTGCATTCACACAGCAATATTTGAATCACAGCATAAGGTATTGTTTCACCCTTTTTCAGTTAGCTTTCAGGTTTATGACATATTAATAAATATTAAGCGTAGAAATCAGAGTTTACAGAACAGAAAAAAAACCTATAACATGCCAAATATCAGAGATTCCAAATTCACTTATTAAATAACAAGGAATTTAAAATAGTTTGACTAAAATGATACTATTTGGTAGACATTTTACATGGCAGTAAATTAAATTCATGAAGGATTAAGAAAGCAAGCAAGACATTTCAGATACAAACATATCTAGGACTAAGATATGCCCAAGAATAAAGCTTGTACAGCTTGCTGAGTAACAGATGAAGCAACACATGGAGAAACAGAAGCTAGACTTAATGTTGGAAATTTTTATGGATGAAGCAACTAATGTAAAATTTATAAAACAAATGCATAGTATAAATAATATTAATTACAAAACTAATTTACAAATTATAAAATCCCACCACAGCACTGATTGCTATTTAGCACTCAAAAGTCCATGAAATCCTCCTTTTTTTTTTTATTTTCCCTCTTTTGAAGGTTTATATAAGTAAAGGCTATTTCTTACCTTCAGCCTAACCCTTTCCAGCCCCTTTTTTCCTCTCTCTCACACATATGCATGTGTACTAAAAACTCTTAAGGGTTTTTATAAGGAAATTTAACATAACAAATATTTTTGGAAAAAAAAAAAAAGAGGAAAAAAAACCCAAACAATAATCAAACCAGACATTCCACCTGGAGAAACAAAACTACTGGAAAAGCTGAGGTCTTTCTTAACTGTCTTCAGAGTTAAGAACACTGCTCTTGCAATGTCTACCTGTGCAATTCTATCTAGCTATTAAAACTTGGGTAAAAAATCTCATTTAACCTGCAGACACTTCAGAATCATTTCCGTTGTTTGCCAGCATCATGAATCACAGATTATGTTGATGACTCACAGCTCTGTTGGATGTATTAGAGCATAAGAATAGACACTTGATGTATAGAAAGAACACAGACAATACTGAAGTCTCCAGATGTTGGGATATCTCTACAGACATCATTCAGAGATATCTGTGTTTTGATCTTTTTGTAGTTAATAAAGAAAGACACTATACTATATTGTTAGTAGAACTAAGGGATTATTTAGTATTAACTTTTATATTCTTAATTTCAGCTGGATAAGAAAAAGATTGAACCAGGAGAGTTGGATGAATTGTAGAGATCTCTGTTACTAATTTTAGCTGTTTAGTAGTAACACATCAGTATTTATTTCATATGCAAAAAGAGCCTCATGCTAAATGGAAGTAGGGGGAATTTTATATGGTAGCAGAATAAGTACTATGGCTAAGATAATGAATACAAACAATAGAGTAAATAACAGACACAAATGTTTTGGTGCAAGTGAAATTGTTCTTATGATACAGAACATAAACATACCCCATTTTTACATTTATAGATTTACAAATCTATGTATATACTTCTGTGCCTATGCACAAATTGTTTCAGCATAAAAAAATCACAGACAAAAATAAGTTAAAAGGTATGAATCTATATATTTAAAATACACACACACACATATTTGCATGTACCATAGACATAATAAGCTTTAATCTAGGTATTTTAGACTGGCCTTTCTGAAATATGGGACTTGTTTTGTACCCTCTCAGTCCTGCAAAGAAAAAGACAATTTGTCTCAGTTGGTAAAAGGAAATTAATAGGTGAAGTGAAGCAGGCACATTATGTTTGGAAGTTATAGGAAATCCTAAATTCCCTCTATTTTTCTTCTTTCAAAGGACATGATTTGTGTAAGAACACACTTGTGCAAAACATGCTGAATCTACCAATATTTTCTCATATTTGTCTTTTCTCTAGGGATATTCAAAACATTTTGAGCAGCAGACAACTTTCAGGAAGTTCAATGAAAATATAACTGGCTGTGGTATTTGTAGAACACAGAATAAATAAATTTTGAGTTCTGTCATACTGATCATGTAATTTCTGATACTTCTTCCTAAAGTGAAATCTCTGGACAGACGCACACTTACAGAAGCTATAAACAGTCTAATTGATAGTTTTCTAGAATTCATAATCTGTTTTGCATATACTCATAATTAGTTTAAGCAGAAGTGTTTTTCTTGGGGAAGAGAATGATGTGTGTTGACCAAGATTACAAATCGTTTTATGTATTTCTTGTCATACTTAGTTTCTTTAAAGAACAGCTTTTACATATGTATCAAAAGCCGTTTCTTTACCTGAGAGACTTTGACAGTGAACGTTTTAAATGAGAAAATGCTGCATTTTAAAGTTAGAATCATTAGGTTTCTGAATTTTAGATTTTTATCTTGTAGGCTTACACAATTTATTAAAGCTCCTTTTCATATCTTTCCTCTCATCCACTATTAAAAAGGTTTAAAAATAAATAAATAGTGTTTTCAAAAGCAGCACATGTAAAACTTTACATTTATTCTTCCTTGTTTTCTAAATATATATATATCAAGGAACACATGGTCTATAATTAGTGTCTCATTAATTAGGATAACATTTTTTTATTATAAGAAATTTCCATATTTAAAAAGACTGAAATAAAATAAAACTTTGAAATAATCTTAGCAATTCAAAGACCCAAACTACATCTTTCTGAAAGGACATAATTAATATATTTGAGACAAAGGAAGAGGAGAATGTAAAAGATGGACATGAAAATGTTACTTTTTAATAACTGAAAATGCTTTGCAAGTTTTCAAAAGAGACTAGATGGGCTTTGGAAATGTTAAACTGAAGACTATGCTCTGAAGATATAAATATCTGCAGATACACTGCATACATCTTGTAGTGTACGCTGCAAAACACATATGAGGCAATGTCATATTAAAACTTTTGCAGGCAAAAATCTGACAGCATACAAAGGCTTGCTGTGTCCTGATAAAATATATTTTATATGTACTCTTATATTCTATAGTAAATCTGATGATCTTTCAAATTAGTATTTTTAAACTTACGCTTATTTTAAAATAAGGAATTCTACTCTACCTGTTAAAGAAAGTAATGATTTAGTTCCCTAATGGCATATAAGGATCACTTTTAGCATCAGACACCCTAGCAATATGTTGATTCAATAATTCATTCAATTAATAAAATAAGTTATTATAGAGACTTACATTCCGATAAACATTTATTAATACAGTCCCAAAAGAAGTTTATGTTTTTAGACTTTTGAGAAATAATTAATTTTGGGGAAGAAAAGTCCTAAAGTATAATTATTGCATGAGCCCTACTAGTATACCAACGTGTAGAGTATATCCATACAGCTGTAAATGAACATCACCGTTAGTCCTGGGAACTGATCTCAGGACTTCTGTGGTAAAGTCTCAAGAGATACACAGACATCAGGGTCACTTTTAAGTTACTTGTTTTATCTTTAATTTCAGAAACCTGGCTAGAATGATTCATGAATGTCTTATGATTCTGAATATTTTTGTACCGTTGCCATGGCAACCTGATGTGATATAACAGATGCAGGGGATATAAAAGTCATAGAGAACTGACTAAAAAGATGTTGAGACTTTTTCAAAGAAAAGACAATGAAAACAAAATCTAAAATACATAAAATCTAAATGTATACCTGCAACTCCTAGATGTTTCTAGCTAATAGGAAAACCAGAAATTTCCATGTAGAAATGGCATTTCTATTCCCTTCTAATGCTATTGGTAAAATAAAATATTACATCATAAAAGGATCTAAACAAAGTAGAGTATTTTGTGCTTTTTTGACCTGTCTCATTACAGAGCTGCAAAGGAAATATGTATCTTAGAAGTCATGATGAGTACTGCAATTGTTGCTCTATCCCCACGTGCCCACTGGAATAGCAAGTGTTAAACAGATCTGGGAGCACATTGCTTTACGGATCAGCAATGATGGGTAGTGATCCAGAAGCTTCCATAGGAAAATAAAGGTTTAGAGTGCTGAGTGAGGGACTTGTCCCAGCTCCTTGGTGCCACAACGCTGTTAAAAACAACAAAATACAAACCACAAAAAAACAGAAACCAAAGCAAAAAACCACACTGTAAGAATGCTTGTTGTTCTGGAAACATGACATTTTTTCTACTTATACCTTTTGTAACTTCAAAATAATAAAAACTTTGTAAAAGAAACGTGAATGGAACTGTGCCAATTAAGAGAACAAAAAAAACCATTTCAGCAGAGACATTTTTAAACTTACATAAGCATGTAAAACCCCTACAAATTATGCTGTCTGACACAAATTCTGTACCACTGAAAGAACTGGGAATTTTCGCAGATCCTGTCAGCTTCTGTGAAAAAAGGCCAAGTACTGGTTTTTTGGTGACTTTTGAAACTGTCACATTTTATTCACTGAATGCTTTGAATAGTTCAGGGCCAAAATGAATCCTACTCTTATGTGTGCTTCCTTAAATTATAATCCATGAATAATGCGGTATTACAAATTATGGCAAGACATTAAGGGGGAAAAAGAAAGGCCTTTAGTATTTCATGGTAAGTCTTGAGCTATATGTGATGAACGTATGGTCTAAGTTGATAAAACAATACTATGAAACACTTAACCTTTGACTTAGACATTAAAATCCTCTGCCTGAGCACGAAGTCACAGGTTGCTTTTCCCTCCTTTTCTAACAATGTTTCTATTATAAAAAGAATCAAGCAAACTGCATAATAAAGTTAAGAATTTGTTGATATTAGCATATAATTGCACTTGTTCTTTAAAAACATTTTACAGTCTTAGGGGATAAACACAAAAGATACATGACTAAATGATACCACCTTTTTCACTTTACTGAAAGCTCACATGAAAGACAATTTGAAAAATTTGAATCTAAAAAACTTGCATGAGTATTTACCTATGTATACCTTTAGCAAGATTTGAAAGACAACTTTGGAAATGTATGCCTTTAATTTAAAATCCATAATTTTATATGGAATGAGAGCAAATACGAACATAATCTAGAGATTCCAATAAAATGGAATCTATACCTAAACCAACATCTGGATGTTGCAAGTTCAGTATGAAGGAAGTTGTAGAAATGATAAGGGTATGCAAACTTCTGATCTGAAAACTGGAGCTGAATGTGAATTAGGGATTTTCTCTGAGTATTTAAAAATTGTTCTACTAAAATTGTAGTAAACATAGAATTTGAAAAAAAAACATAATTTATTTATGGAAAGTTACTAATTTAGCATCTCTTACTTGTCCACAATTTCATAAAAATTAATTTTTTGCTCAACGGTAATTAATGCAGTTGAATAAATATTTTAGATTCTTTGGCAATTTTGATTTTACATATTTATTTTTTTTCTTAGAATTCACTTTAGTAAGTAGAAAAAAATGTAAGCTATATATTCAACTCTGTTCCCTACTTGGGGGCCCTAACATATCATTAGAGCTAAAATGGATTTTGCACTTCCAAAACATGTGTTTTGTTGCATATTTTACAGTTTCAGAAAATGATTTTGTGAATGAAGATGAAAATGAGGTATGTGTTTGTTAAAAAATGATTGTAAAAGAATTACTGAAAGGTCATATTTATTTGTTTTGATATTTTGTTTAATTTGCTCAGATTTTAAAGCACTCAGGTAAATTAACAAATACTTTCTTGTCTATATAATTGCATCAGAATGGAACTCAATAATGTAGCTTAACCGATAATCACCATCATGAATTTTCAAAAGGGCGATATGAATCCGTAATATTAGAGTGCCACAGTTCTGTGTGCTTTAAAACTGAAATACTAAAATTCAAACAGAACAGAATATGCAAAATAACAAAAAATTATCTTTTACCAGAAATTTTATATGTTACAACACTGCTCTATGGTAAAAATTTAACATTGTTTCAGGTTATTTCAGAAATCTGGAGGAAACACTATTTTTTTAGGAAAGGCTATCAATATGGATATTCAGTTTTTTATTTCTTTTTAATTTAGCTAGCAGTACATAATAGATAACATTATATTTTTTTTCAGTAAAAGGTAGTGCAAGAAAAACCCAAAATATTTTTATTTATGTCAGTTGAACAAGTTACTCAGTCAATGCCCAATAAGCCTTGTATGTTTTTATTCTCTTTTACATATATATATATTAAAATGTAATAATCTGACCCTATGAAAGCACTAGGAATATATTCTTGTACTACTGACTACAGCTGTAGAATTTACTTCTCAATACTTATATCCATGACAGTTAAGTAGTAACTAGCTGAAGTCAACAAACAGAAGTATATTTTAAAAGAAAGATGGTTTTTGATCAGTGTTATGAAAGAAGTCCTTACCCATCCTTCATTCTCCCCAGAACTGTAAAACACAGATAACTAGTTTTAACCGCCACTGTTACTACCTTACCCATTTTTAGGACTTTTTGTTTGCACCTACAGATTAATATTTGGTTTAGCCTCTAAACATCCACAGGGTTATCTCTCTCTTTAAACTTCACTATTTATAAAAACTTGTTTCAGCTTTTTTTTCTTCCCATTTCTTTTGAATAATAAAACATTTTGGAAGCAGATGTTGCAGCAAGACATGTGAGATTGAGCATACTTCAGAATATTAATGACAGAACATTTCCTTTTAATGTCTTAATCACTGTCTTCTGAAGTTCTGGCCTCCAGTTAACCAGTCTGTGTGAGGAAGAGGCACCAAAAGCACTATTAAATTAGATTTCAGTTTCCCTAATCCATCATTTTCTTTTTTTTCCTTTGAATTACATAAAATAGGCACAGTTTATTTTCAAATATACCTTTTGACCTTGACCTGATGAGACTAATTAAGTCATAGCTAATATGCCTTTCTATTGCCACCTAATTCTGAAGAGTTCTTGTATCTCTGTACTTGATTTCATTTACAGTGGATTAAATGCCAACATATTACACATGAGTTTGCTCAAGGAATTCCTCTTCTGTTCATCAGTAATCATTAACTGACCAAGAAATTTCAGTTGTGTATCAAAAATGCTCAAATCAAAAATATTTTGCCAGGAAAGTTTTACATTATGAAATACTAATTCTAGGCTGGCTTTTTATTTTGACTTGGAAGTTTAGTTCATTTTTGGTGTGAAAAAATCCTAATACTAATCACTTTAGAAATATAATCTGAGTTTACAAAAATTCTTCAATAACATCATGAAAAGAACTCAGGATGTACAGACTGATTTCTAGGAGCTGGTTTTGGTAACAATATATTTTTAATAGGCACAATATTATCATGTTATTACATAAACAAATAGGAGTCTTTTGCTTTGGCAGAAGGATGAGTTGAATTCCACTAAATTTGCGGAAGCTTTCAGGATCACTCTGAAGAAGCAAGAAGCTCCTTAGAGATCTGCCTACTACTTTTGGAGGCCATTACATCATTTAACAGTTTCGTTTATTGCCTTTAGAACAGAGATACATACATACTATTGCATTTTCCTGTTCCCACCTTTCCTGATATGCAGGACAAAAGACTTTGCTCTTCCTGGCCTTCTGCATTCCAAACCCAATCTAATTTACTGGAATTATGATTTTAGGAGGTCTGCAGGAGAGCCTTCTGGACAGGGACACTCCATACAGCAGCTTGACTGCGGGGGCAGACAACTCCCCAAATGTCTACACAAATCTACTTCTGAATTCCAGCTAAGAGAAACAGTAACAAATCCAGAACACTTGGAATTATGATAAAGATTTCAGTTCTGCTTTAATTTAACAACAGTTTATCTGGTTAATCACAACATAATGTCTAGAACTTTCTCTTTTCTAACATCGCTGCAGGCATCTTAGTCTCTTATATGCCTCCAAAAGGGAGGAAGGCACCCTAGCTGCAAAAGCAGACAAGTGTACACAGCCAGGAGCAGATATTTTTACTTTGAACTTACTCTAGTCATGAAACTTTTCCATATGTTACACTGTAGTACTGTACCTATATTATGAATTACTGCCTTCATGACCCTATCACTCCATCTCCTTCAGGGTCAATAGTGCTGATGCTATATTATTGTAATGGAGCTACACAGCTTTGGCACAAGCTTTTCCCCATATCTTCTTCAGAATTGGCTGCTTAGTGTCAGTCTCAGTCTTGTGAGTACTACATAGGTCAAACCAAAGTAGCTTTAACAGGTAGATTAAAGCAAAATAGCAAATCAGATTCTGGACAGGTTCCCCAGTACTTTCACTAAAGGTTCAGGAAATTTCCAGACAGATGGTGGAAAATGTACTTATTTTATGACAATTCAGTTTTCCTGATGAGGCCATTGCAACATCATCAACATAGGGCAGCCCAGCTGGCTACAATGTACCATCACCTATGATTAGGAAAGAACAAACACATTCCTCTTGTCTGTGGACTCTTCTTCATTGTCGTATAGATATGACTTCTGGCGCTCAAATAGTGTCAGCTAGAGGACAGCATACTGTCTCCAACATAACTACTGTGATTTCATATTTTTTTCAAATGAGTTTCTTTACTCCTCTCTACTCTCAACTAAATAAATCCAGTACTGTAAGTTGAATTTTCCTTTTTAAAAATACAATTATATGACAATTTTTAGGGAATATTGCCAAAGTGGTTTTCATAGAGTAGAATAAATCAACAACATTGTTCTTTTGCACACTTTAATGCAGGAATATTACTATCATTAGCTGTATGTGAACAGTCAGTGACTTAAATAATGGGGTGGCTAGTACATTCCTGTACCATACATCCATGTATGTGGCTGATAAGTTTGATACTTCCTCTTCTGAAGTCCTGGCTTGTACAAAATCTCAATGAACTAACAGTACCTATGTACCTCAACTGAACCTATTGTGCCAATGTAAGCTGCCATTCTCTCCAAGGGCCTAAGAAGAGCTCTGAGCATTTTTATGAGCTCTGGGCTTGCCTTTAGCCCAGAATGAGTAGGTTAAATATGAAATAAACTAGGTCTTCTCCCAAACTGCACCATAAACACTGTATCTGACGAATGGGGTAGCACACCTATCAGCTGAACATTTCACCAAAACACTTAGTATGTCCTCATAAAATAATTTTTATAGTAAATGAATTTATTAGAGATCTATTTATCAACATTTTCTCAGTTTATTCCCATTTAATGTCTTAATTATACCAGATTTATATATAACCCATATATAACCTGTATCCTATATATCTATGCTCTCTATAGCAAAAATCATTCTCTATATTACTCTTATCTATCAGTATCCCCCAATTCCTTTTATCTCAGTTTTTAATGGTATTATACTGATAAAATAATATATAACTCTTCATCCTGAAGTGTCTGACTGGATATATTTTTGAAGTAAACTACAAACTAGGTTTAGCTTAGGAGTTCTAGGGTGCTACCAGAAGCTGTCTTCATATATGAATGTACTGAATTTTCACTGTAGGAGAAATTTCCAATCCCAGAAATCCCAAGAAGCTCAGGCTGATTACTGTTTATTTGTTGTGCTTGACACCACAGGATAAAAGAAAAGCTATCTTGGAAGGATACCCATTCCCCCTGGCATAGCATTCATTTAATGATGTTCACAATTATCTTTACAGCAAAGATCCTGGTTTATTATGAGCTATCACTGAGCTTGTGGTGCCATGTCTCTCGCAAAAAATTGCCAGAATGGGTACAGACTGCAATGAAAGCAAGCTGTGTAAATTAGCTATGTAGCAAGTTGCATAAAAGTCACAGTGCACGTTAAGAATTGTGTTGGGGACACTCAGTCTGTTCTGTATAGCACATTTCAGTATGCAGTCACACAGTAAAAGAGGAATATAGGGTTTTCACATAAATGTGTCCATGGCAACTGACAGATTATTTTCACTTGTTTCTAAAGATGTTTCCAGCATGAAGGACTCCTTTAAACCTCACAGATAAAAATCACGCTTAGAAAGAAAACCAAGTCTTTGTTAAACTTACATTCTGTTTTGGCAGGGGCATGGGACTTCTTTGTTTCACAAACCAATTACAAGTCCCTTTTCATAGAAATGTGGGGGAGCTTGCATATAGACAAAATATAAAAACCTAAGAGTTTCAAATTCTGTAAAATTATATTAAATTAAAATTGTAACATTCTGTACTCATTTTCCACAAAGTGAGTTATGAGAGAAGGTGAAATGTAAACCATGAACATCAAGAGTCAAAGTCATTAACAGATACATGTTAGAACACTTGACTGGAGCATACAAACAAAAAAGCAGAGCACAAATGTGGTGACTCAGAGCCTAACTTGTCTTTCCCTGTCTGACACAGCTGTAACGTTACAATGCCCTCGAAACCGACCTCCCCAAAAGTGACAAGACATGCTGCAAGAATGCTGAGGAAGTAGAGCTTTCTGTAAAACCTATGCTCATTAGATTACAAAGGAATCAAGCAGTTCAAGACAGTATGAGGAATAAATCACACTGTTTGATTGTTCGATTAAGACAGCCACTGCACGGATGTGTGCTGTGGATCACAATATTAAAGGAAACTAGATACCTGTTTCTAAAGTAGTACAGCTATTAGAAATTTCTACCATAATACATGCCATGTCATGCAGTGAGCCTTTTAGTCTTTAAAAAATGACCTCAATTTTTGTCCCAGTGTAGCAAATTCTTGGGGCTCTTCTACTTGTTATCATGGAATGACCTGTCTCCTCCTCCAGTTCAACATTGCCTCCATTGAAAAACAAGCAACATACTTTCCATTGAAGCTAGACATTATAGTTAATTTTTACTGCATGAATTTTTCATTATTTGTTTTAATTTTACCAGAATATTTTTTTGCATTTTCTTACCTTTTTTTTAAGCTTTCTGACTTCTGAAGTGGATTTCTTTGCTGAACAATCTGTCTCTTCATTCCCTACAGGCTCTCCACATATTTGTGTAATAGTCTTTTGAATAGACATTTACCCAGCAGGTTTGAAACCATTTTCTGTAAAAAATTCAAAAGTTGGTAAAGATGACTCTGGAAAGCTATGCATTTTTAATTAATAACAAAAACACCTCAAGAACATCAAGCCTCATCCACACTGAAGAGCTTGAGCTCTTCAACACAGCTGAAATCTCTGACAAATGACAAGCTCCCTGAATTTCTCAAAGCTTGCCCTTTTGAAATAATTAAAAATGTAATTACTAACCCATTTGGTTTATGTTTCCATTAAATTTAAACTGAATGAAATCAGGGTCACCCAATCCAGAATTATTTCCTATGGTCAGCTCTTCTCAGTAAGTTCTTTCTTAACATTTATGTTGCAAAATTATACAGCCTGTTCTTGGTTCAATGGCCAGTAAAAAGTCTGTCATCTGGCATAGCCAGAAATCCATGGACCTACCCAATCCTAACAGTATTTTGTTTACAAATTATACAGAGGAAAATTAAGTGTCCCTCAGTGAAACTGTTGTGTTGAGAATAATAATTTGTTTCTAATAATATGAAATCCATAAACAAAATCTGGTCCTGGGGTTTTACAATAGCAATATCTCAACAGAAAGAACACGTTTCAGTCTTTCAGACTCAATCTACACCTCAATGTATTTAGTGCCAAAATGAGTGAAATGGTCATGAGTATTCTTAGTCAAAAAATACAGCAAGCAAAAGGTAATTGTGGGATTTTTTTTTTCTTTGTTGTCGTTGATCTAGCTCATTTATAGTTAAATAGATAAAACATATTCCAATGTTGTAGTCTGGTGTCACCTGTTGTGACTTTTGAGTCATATCCTAGAGGGAAAATATTCAAAATAATTGGTAATTGGCTATCACCAAAGCAAGAACATGGAATCTCCCATTCTTATCAATGATACCTTTTGCTGCACTTAAACAAACACATACAAAAGCGAAATCATTTTATTTGAAATTCAGTTTAAGTAAATCACAACTCAATAAACACAATGAGAAACAGAGAGAACAAAGATAACAGTATTTCTGCGTATGTCAACATATATACTTTTAAGGACCAAAAAAATGTAACCGGATGTATCAGTGTTTCTGCAGCTTTGCTAGAAGGTAAGGAGCTGCCCTTCATGACACTGTTTCTCACTACTAGTAGTAGTTTCCACAGGTAGATGATATGGGTAGGTGAAGTCACTGAGGCTTAACATTAAATACAATATTAACAAGAGTGGATGGGTGTGGACAATAAACAGAAATCAGTTTTTGAAAGGTGGCATGTACATGGGTATAGCTATTATAGCTGAGTTTAGAAAGCTTGCATAGCCATTCTAAGTGCTCTGAATTTTTCTAAGCTTGCTAAAAACTGTATCTTACATATAGAAGATGACATACTTAGTAACCCTATATCTGATTACTGGCTTGTCTACTGTTCAGTATACAAAAGAAAACCAGTCAATAGACATAATGTGAAAAATCATTAATAGGAAAAAACCCTCCTTTCTGAATTTCCCAGGCAGTCATATTAATTCTGAAATGTGAGATCAAACTAGTATAATATTGTTTTAGCTTACAAACCCATGAAATATCATAAGCGGTTGAACTTAATACAGAATATGGTGAATTTTCGTAAGTTTTGAAATTGCTCTTCGAAGTAAACTTTGTTTTGTTCTAAATGGTTAGGCAGGAATCAGATGTGATGGAAATAGGGTCTTTTACTGGATTTTCAAAACTCCTTTGGTACTTTTGAAGATTCCATTGTAAATCCCTGATTTAGTAAGTGCTCAACCTTAGTCACCTGGATAGCCTGTTTTATCTTCACGAAAATGCACAAAAGTTAAACGTACCAAGCTGAAAAGGGATACAAAATTGTATTGGAAACCTTACTGTTTCCTTAAAGAAACTTAAGAAAACATTTGCCCATGTCATAGAATTGCTAATGCAAGGCTTTCATACAATTCATTTAATGAATATTAAAACTATGCTTCAATTTAATCTAGTCCTCATAACTTTCTTCATAAGAAATTTGCATCTATATACATTTGTGTGTAGGATAATATGCTAGATATCATGCCTTAAGGAAAGATAAAAAGACAAAATGTGTATTCATACTGCACTCATCTCATCTAATATGAGGGCAGCAGCAAATCCAACAAGGAAGGAAGCAATGGAAAACAAGCCAAGAATTGCTTGTACAAACATTTAAAAGTCAAGGAAAACACTAAAAAAAATCCTGTGGTGATATAAAGAGTTACCTGTTCATATAGCCAGGATCATTTACATGGCTCAGGTTATTGAAGATGACTCTGAGGCTAGTCCAGAGGATCAGTGACTCCTTTATCAGACCGTATCTCTTTGGCCATGGATTGTTTTATACTTTAGAGTGCCTTGCGTGAGTTGCCCTGGTCCACAATTAGTTTCTAGAAACTAAACTAAAATAAATATTAATAAATTTATATAGAGTATCACCAATATTCACACTAAGCAATCATGAGTCACACTCCTAAGACTTCTGAGTATTTATTAAAGACTACAGTTGATTTGTTTGTAATTGCCTTTTGAATCCTGAATCATAGAGTTATAGGTCACATTTTCAAAGTTCGCTAGCCACTGTGATGTCTAAGACCTTACTTATTTTTCATTTTTATTTACTCTTAGGAAGCTGACACTTGTAAATAACTAACAGTACCCATACTTGATTTTTAAGGCAAATGAGACATGTTATGAGTCATAACACAGATTTCACAGAATTATAATCATCACATTCACTGAAGTGAAGGACTGAGCCTGAAAATAATATCTGTGTACATTTATGTGTGAGAGAATAAGAGGGGAGAGAGAGTGAGACAGACAGACAGAGACAGATTCTCTGGCTTGAACCCATTGCAGAAAGTCAGGAAGCTCAGAAATACGTCTTGGGATTTTCCTGTGAGTATTATAGTTGTGAAGTGTTAGCTAATCAAGTCTGCCCCCCAAATTAGTCTCAACATTCACTTGAGATTAAAAATTAATGAAATGGCAATCTTCAAATACAATGTCAACCTAAATGATGAATGCATATATTTATTAAGTTCACAGACAACATCACTCTTTGGAGTATGGAGAACACATCAGAAGATAGGATTAGAACAAATTATTATGAGATTATTTGAAGCAATCTGGCATGGATAGATGCAAGTTCTCTATTTGTCAATAAACAATTTATTTAAAAAAATATTTGATCACAACTAAAGAAAAGTCAAGAATATTGTGCTTCCAACAGAAAGGCAAACATTGTGGGATATAGGAAAAGCAAATAAATCACTTCACTGTATGTGTTACTTTTAAGATCTCAGCTGCAGATTGTTTCCAATTTAAGCAATAGGTGGACCGACTGAAGAAAATCCAAGGAAAACAGTGAGAATAATAAGTAACCTGCAAATGTAGGATACAAGAAAGGTTTGAGGGAACTGGATTTGTTTAATGTAGAGAGAAGAAGTACACTATAAAACTTCATATACACAGTAAATAGCTGAAAAGAAGGAGAAAATAAAATGGTTTTTCTGGATAAGATAAAAAAGGTCTCTAGTTGTACTGGGAAGGCAGCTGGGATTGCAAATCACAGAAACAGATGGCCCACATAGGCTATGAAATCATCACCCCCAATTAGCCTGTTTGGGTTTTCAAAGTAAAACTAATGAACAAAAGGCAGTTCTTCTTGGTATTAAATGAAGCAAAAATAACACTAAGAATGACACTGTTATAGTATGTTCTGACAGTAGAACATGGTGCCAGTGTGTGTGTAGGTGTTACCCCACTCAGAAATATAGGACAGCAGCTTCACAGGTTTTCCATTGTGACTCCAGAGCTTTGGAGTCTCCCCCTAGTAGTTCTGAAAAGGAAACATTCATAACAGATTAAAACATCATATAAATCTGTAGCCAGAAAGCAAAATACAGGAGATGTTTTGTTATTCTTTATTGTGAATGGATAAATATTAACAGAATGGCCAAGCTAGACTAAATTGCTTGTTTATGGCTTGCTTTTTTTTTTTTTGTTATTTTTATATTGTGTGCTCCAAGACCCTTTGATGTAATTACTAATTTTTTATATAGATTCAGTATTGATATAGCTAGAGAACATAAAAAATCCCCAGATGGCACTCAAACCCCACACTTTTTTCTTATATTTAAAAATAAATAGTCAAATATCTGATTAACTTTCATTTTTCAGGAGAAATTTTGCAACAGTGTCTTAATGATGTATTCATGAACCACAAATTTTATTTCTGTCCTATGAAACAAGTCTTTACGGGTTACTGCTTTTCATTTATATTCTTATAAGTGAAGGCTACAGTGCATTTGTTAGAGTATATTTATGTGTGTATATATGTTAAGGTGTGTATATCTATTAAAAACTATATTTGCTTAAACATACACATATTTTTATACAAATATTTGAAGCTAAAGAGATTAACTTAGGCTAAATTTCTTCTGAGAAAATGAAACTGAATCTTGCTGTCTTCAGAGGGTCAGAATCAAGTGCCAGAAGAGCTAAGCTTGTCTCACTGAGAAGCTGAATCCACAGTTACTCTGTTGTTATGAATTACAAGAAAATAGATGATGATTGATGAAGATTACGGGGAAATAGAATACTGGCATACTGATGACATTTCAAATGGATCCCCGTAACTGAAGCAGAGCAGTGTATGTTTCTGACTACTATGGAGTGCTGCAATGCAATAGTTAGACTCTTCAGTCCCCTTTCTCAGTTCTGAAAACTATTTCTTTGGCAAAGGGAAAAGAAAGTACCGTAGGAGTAGTGAATGTGTCATATACAGGAATGTTGTGAAGAGTGTAATTTCATTTCCAGGCCCTCATCACATGACATGGATAGTTATGAAAAGGTCTATAGTATTTCCTTTTTACAGAATGGGTCTTGTATACAGTATCTGCAGTAGTGAGTGCTACAACAGAGAACTGTGATTTGACAAGAATGAAAACTACAACTCAAATGTGCAAGAAAGGACTGAAGAAGTTCAAAGCAAAAGAAAAAAACAAATCTGTGAATAGCTTCTGGAAAAGAATACTATTTTGAGGAAGGAAGAAGAAGAAATAAAAAAGATAACTTCTGAATGGGTTTTAAACAGAAAACAGAAACAAGCAATCTAGTAAGAACAGTTTAACAGGTACTTGAGAAAGCTATTTGTTTGCAAAAAGTGAATTGAGGCAGGGTCACAAAAAACATTAAACATCTACCAGTATGGAGCTGGAATGACTCAGAAAAACCTCCCTCAGTAGCTTTCCAGCCCCACTTGAAGCTGTTTTGTTACTGTTCTCTTTCATTCGGTTCACAGTACATTTACATTTTACACAGTTTCCTTTAAAGTAGTCACCAGCCACAACTGGTTGTCTCATGTGGCACAACCTTACAAGGCTAAGATTTGGTTGTCTAACTTCTCTTTTACTCCCTGCTAGGGAATTATTGTATGAACTTAACACTGAAGGTAAGCCAGGGAGGTTACCTGCTAGTACCTGTTAACAAACAATGAGAAAAGCCAATCATGTCTTAATCGTAGATAGGAAAACTCATTGGAGAAAAGAAAAAAAAAAAATAACCCTTGATACCTAAGGCTATAAATCCCAGATTTTTGACTGGTGGGTTTCTCAAGGCAGGAGAATACAGTGAGAAGATTTAGATTTCTTTTCAGTGCAGCTCTCTTCTAACTTATAATTAGAAGCAGAAAAGGCAAAGTTCAATTCTGAGGATCAAAAATGAATGGCGAGTTGAAAAACTTACCCCAATTTAAACTGTACTGTCTCAGTGCTCAGTGAGCAATACTGTTGTACTCTAAAATGTACTCTAAAATATTTAAAATACTGCTTAAAGAAAGAAAAGAAGAAAATCCCCAAGGAAGGAAAAAGATGATGATAGTCAATAATCAGCTTCCTCTTTTCCAACGGACAAAAATAGTAACACTGGGGTTCTCTCCTTTAGCTGTGGTAACACATTAGGCTTGTAAAGTCTGAAGTTTTACCCTGTTTTGTAGTAAGGCCTCAACCAAGCTGACATTGAGCTCCCAATATATATTGCTCAGCAGCCATTCTTCCACTTCTAAAGTGATCTCTCTTCTCCGGTAGGAGTACCAGAACATACCATATCCCACATCAGGTCTTGTTGTTCAAGAAAGACTTGTTAAATAGAGTTTAATTGATCTAGAATTTTCTGAAAGGAGTTTCTTCTTCTCTTTAGAACATGCACTTTGAGGCTGCTTGCTATGGAGTTATATGAGAGTGAATGTTCAACTCCAGACACATTTAGATATAGTTGGTTTGCACCGACTTTCAGACTATCATTTACTTCACTACCACAGGATTTCTTTTTAAATGAAATGTCCACAAATATGATAAAATACCAAATATAACCCATATTTCAGTTCTGCCATTATGTCTGTCTATCCATCCCTTCTTTCTCTCCATCAAATGACACTTCCACATTTCCCTTCCTCTGACACTTTCTAGGAAGAGCTACTTCTTCCCTTTTATCTTTCAGTTAATGTTTTCTGTATTGCTCAGGAATTTTTATCTTGCTTTTACTTGAGTACCTGTTGAATTCTGCCTCCAAGATGCAGGAAATGATAAATTACACCTCGGCTTTTGGGAACATTATTAGATGTGATGTCTCAAATATTTTATCTAGTAAAAGGCAACAGATTCTGCACATAAATCATGTCCTTCCTGTAGTAGTTAGTACAAAGCACACAAAGATAATGACTAATGAAGAATCAGAAAGCATATAAAACAATTATTAAAAAACACATTCTTAGTGTCTTCCATTAGTGAAACACAAAGACACTTGTCTATTTTTGCTCTCTTAGTTCTTCTGGGGTAACAAGTCTTGTATTTTCTTGATATGTAAACACAAATTTTACTTGGCTGTTATACAAAGAATTGACTAAATAATAAGGCGGCATTACGGGACACTTATTTGTGAAAGAGCCACAGGCAGCTGTCTGAAAAAATCACAATCATTTTGGGCTGTAAATAAAAACAGAAAGGTAAGAAAAATTATGAAAGAAGTAGAACTATAAATGGATGGAGGTCTGTCATATTTCTACAAGAGTAAGTGAATTGACAGGAATTGCTTTATGCATGATCATACTCATACAATAATTATTCAGGAAGGATAGACTATTTTCATGTCAAAGATGTAATTTTTAGAGGTCTTAAGTAATATGACGGCATTGATGGACATCCTCAGAACAGGCTCATACATTGTAGGCTTTCTCTCTCAGACACTTTATAGCCTTTTCATTCAACAAGGATACTTTATTTTCCATTTATAAACCCAACTGCTGCCTTAATATAAGGTAGTAGGAAATACAGTCATTGGCATAGACACAAAGGTATAGGAAAGGCATAGGAAACAAAACGGGCCATCTCAGGTTCAATCTATAAAGGGCTAGGACAGAAAAAGAGTAAGCTAACCAAGCTAACCTGTTTGACAGCATCAGACAAGAGGTTAAACAGCCTGTAAGATAAAAGACTTTCTCAAACAAGAGAAAAGGAGACATAAAGAAGTATGTATGTTTTCTAGAACTGCGATGCAAGTCAGAGTAAGATTAGTAAATACCTCTTCCTTTAGTCCCCAGACGTATGCTTAGCTCATTGGATTAGGCCCCCTGACTGGACACAGGGCAAGTCAATCCTTTTAAGACAACACATTAGGAATATGCTTTGAATAGGCACTGTTGTTCCTGCTAAAAAGAAATTTAAAAAGATTAAGGCTCACAAGTAGTTTTAGCCAATTGAAGATTGTCAGCAATAAACATCTTGTTCTAACATATGGCATCCTTAAGCACTTTCCAGTGAGTTGGGTAAAACCTTATTTGTTCAAGGCCACTGATGTGGTGGGATTTGTCATTCTTGACATGCCATCAGTATAGGACAAGTTCGTATAGAATAGTTTGGTTCTTAGCTTTGAGCTTTTTCTAATCAATTATTATTCCAAGATGAAAAAAGAAGCCGACAACCCTTTTCCTGTGTTATCTGGAAAAAGTTAGCTCAGTAAGAAAAACTAAAATTAAGTTCACCTTAAAAATGCTTTTGGGGAATGGAAACTTTGATTCAAAGTGACAATTCTGAGAATATTTTCCCATTTTATTCTGAGTTTTCTTCAGGCTGTAGAAAAACAAATTTTAAAAAGAAAATAAAATTATTTGAGTGAAAGGAAGATAGAGAAATTGCTAAATAAAAGGGCATAAAGCAGAGATTGCAACCCACAAGCCAAGCAAAAAATTATGAAATTAAGTATATTTTAGGTACATTTAGTATTTAATACCAGTAATTAAAGCTAGTAAACTTTTGTATAATAGATTTTAAAGCAGTTACAAAGCAGGCTAACGTTGTCATTAACCATTTTTATGGTTAAAATACTGTCATACAGGAAATGACCAGTATTTTCAGAGACAAGGGTCAGAGCAGATGACATGTCAATATTTTTAGTTTGCCTGTACTGTACCAAATAACTATCTAATTTCACTTATGTATTATACAATATTTATAATGCATATCAAAGCATTAAGCATGTTCTGAAAATAGTGTCTTGTCCTAATCTAGGAATTTGTCATGATGAGGAAAATCAGAATGTTATCTTTTATGTACTAGAGATCAGGCAGAGGTACTATCATTCCTTGGAAAGTAAATCTGCTCAAAAAACATCAGGTCAAAACAATATTGACAGGGTTATTTCTTTAAGGAAATAACTGGATAGGATAAGATTTTTGTCACAAGAATATGAGAGCACTCTAATTTGACATCTTTTTACAATTCAAGGTGAATGCCCAAAGGTAAAAAATAAAGTAGCTATCTTTCTTAGTTTATAGATGTATTTTCATAGAATGACATGATGTTTGCAATTGTATGTGTCCACCAGAAGGAAGAATTAAGCCCCCAAAGAGTAGGAAATTAATGACTCCATTAGTTAAGGTGCTAACTTTTTAGCTTTAGTATGTTCATTACTTTCAAAACTGATTGAAATGATTTATTATCCAATCTCCATATTTTATTATTTTGCCTTACGCATCTTTCATTCAAGTGAATGACCATAATTCCCTGCAGTTGCTCTAATAATAAAAGAAGTCTGTTAATATGATTTCCTCCATAGATCATTTAGTATTCATCACATCTGGATAACATAAATGATTTATGTTGTGAAAGTGAAAGGTAGAAGCCTACAGCTCTGTTCAGAACTGAAATTTTCTGGTATTTTTAACAGTGCCTTATATCTTTATTATGCCAACTGACCCATTTTAACTTCAGATCACTTTTTAGAAAATGAGCTTTTGGACAAACTAAAGAGCAAGAATTCAATATTGCATACATAAATTATAATATTGGCCGATCATAATGTGCTTTCTTTATGTAGGTCTGATTTCATCACAGTAACTTGATTAATATACAAATGAGAAAGAAAAGAGATTCTATAGAGTGGAAACAGCAGACTGAAATCCTACTTCCACTGAATTTGACAAGGCCAGGATTTCACTTCTGTCTTTACATTTTCAAGATCAACCTCTTAAAAAATATTTAAAATACTTAGGTCTGATGGAGTGCTGGATCTGTTATGTGTACACAAAAACCTCCGCAATGCCTGGAAAAGATGTAGCTATGTTAAATTCAGGCTATGAATCCATCTTACAGGAAAAAAAATATTTACTGATAGGAAAAGTTTTGGATTACACATTCCTACTTAGATATAATGATATATAGAAAGATAATAAAATGTATGGAAATAAGAGACAACAGTGGAGGTGATAGTGTGCAGGAAAAGACAATGTAAATCTAGCACCAGCAGTATGAACCTTGAAGTAAGTTCAGAAAAAACTTCCTGAAAAAATGATATATATTGATGGACATCAATCTAAATGCTATTGTAAAATGGGTTTTAAGTGCTGAATTTCTTCTTGGTGACTTTCTAATATTTGAATGAATATTAGTGGTGTCATTATCCATATGTTTCTAAAACTGAAGGTAAAATAATGCACGTGGTCCAAGAATTTTAGGGCCCAACTCTTGCATTAGTGGTCAAAGATGTCTATTTTTGAAAATTAACAGTATCAGAGGATCTTGCATTTTCTCTTCACAGAAGGGATCCCAAGAAAATACAAGAAATACGCCTTTCATTTTGTATGTGAAATCTTTTCTAAACACCTAAAACAGAATACTTTGAAAGCAAATCCACAATACGTGAAGGACCTAGAAAGATTTAACTCTACCATTGTAACTGGTTCACAAGGGAAGCTCTTCATGTTCAATTATGCTCAATAGTCAAAACAGGAAAATGAAGCCTCAGTGACTGAATTTGCTGGCTCTCAAGACAGACCAAGACTGAGTGTAAGGAGAGACAATGACCATTTATTTTTACTTTGTTGAAAAAATAATATGCCTGAATAGTTATTGGACCTCATTACAGAATATGTTGCCTGAGGAAAGTTCCATTTGCCTTGTCAAATTGGTACATCAAGATGCTTAACATGGTGTTTCGTGTGAACTGAATTAGCAGCATCTGATGAACTTTTTTAACTTCCCCAAGCAACCGCACTCATCATTGATGTAGTAAGACTAAAACAAATTGGAGGTAACACTTGTTTTGTACTTATTGGTAAATTACATGATATTTCTGCCAAAAAAGGCTCACAAGCTGCCATGCCAGCTGGAAATACTTCAGTTTAGTATAACAAGTACAACCCTGAAGAGCTTTTATAGATATAACTAATTCAGTTTAGCTTCATTGTAAATTAATGGATTGGGATAGCCAATAGTAAAGCTATTAAAAGCATGAAACGGTAGTGGAATTGTCAAAACTTCTCCCTTAGCCTGCATTTAGGAAGACAATTTCAGCTATATGGGTCTCTAGTCAGTGGCAGAGTCATACATTATATTCAAATGTGCATGAGGTTTTTGGGGAAAGGACTCAAGGAAAACAGTCTGTCAGACCCACTGAACAGCACTATGTGCAAGCATAAGAAATTTACTTTATTTAACATGACAAAAGAGATAACACTGCAATTAGACAAAGAATGCCCCCTATAAGGCAAAAGCCTGTCCAAACAGATGGGCTTTTCAATACACTCGAAGGTCAATGGATTCTGAGATTGCTGAATGTGCCAGTAATCATGATAGTTTATAATCTTTCTCTATTACAGCTACTGGCTCTAACCTGTACATATCTCAACAAATAGAAGGTAAGGCCCATAGAGCAGCTATCCGAGCAAACTAAAAAAGAAACTAGATCCTCTTTTATTAAACAAAAAAGAAATCCTGTTGGCCCTAGTAGGAAGAAGGTTAATAAGGATTTTTAGATTCACTGTTGGCTATTGGTGTTTTGTCTATAATCACAGAAAAGCTCAATCTAGAAATTACAGGGAGAAAATTTCCTCAAAGTTTCTTCTGTGGGACTTGCTTTGAAGTAATGAAATTTAAGAACAGAAGTAGTCTGGTTTAATCATCAAAGGTTTTTTCTCTGTATTTGAAAATTCCTTTTTACTTGGTTGGATGCATCTTAAGCATATTTATGATGCAGTCAGTACTTGAGTGAAACTTAAATGCATACACAAGATGTACTTCCACATGGAATATTGGTGATTTCGTATGATTTAATGGATGCTCCAGCTATATAATTTCAAAGCAGGAAATTAATATCTAAGACAATTTGCATATATATGGATAAAAGACTCTGTTTGAAATTCTGAATCTTAGTCTTTGGTCAGACTGAATAGGGTCATTTAATGAGCCAAGTGTGGGCAATGTCTTTTAAAAGATTTCACATGAAGCAATCTTACAAGAATAAACTCTCAAAGGCAGACCAGGCAGTGAATATTTAACCCCAAATAACACTGCCTTAATATTATATCTTCAATAAACAAAGAAAAAAATGCTATTTTTTGTTGCGCTGATACAAATCTTACATAGCATATTAAAATCAATGACATTAAATCCACTGCAAAAACTATAAATAAAAACAGAATTTAAGGCTTTCATAAAAAAGTTCTCCAGGACTAAGCATACAAAGAATATCAGAAAATTCTGTTATTTTTCAAATTCTAGTGAATGATAAATGCTTATTCTTCATATAACCTTTTTAAATCTGTATCTTCAACTCGGTTTCCTCGCCTCACTTCCTTTTTTTAGAGCTCTCCCTTGAGCCTCAAAACACTGTATTTGGACAAAAGCACCTACAGAATGTGAGACTTAAGTCTGTTGCTCTCAGTGAGATTTCCTCGTCTCTTATTTTGTTCCTTTTGGTTAATCTGTCTTTACTTTCAGCTTATCTTACTCTCCTACACAGATTCTTCCTTTGTTTTGCAAGAAAAAAAAAGTTCCTTGAACCACTAAAAACCAGCCTGACCTCTCTGATAAATTACCATCATCTAAGACTCAATGAAGGTTGGAAGAAAATTGTAATCAACTGGGAACACTCCTTCCGGGAAATCTCTTATACTATTAATCAATCTCATCCTTACAGTGTGGTCTGAAGAACATAAAAGGAATTTATTTTTATTTCTTAGCTTTCTGAAAGGATGTCCCCCTCCATATTTTCTTTCTTCCTTCAACATCTTCTCTCTTTATCACAGGGAACCTTTGGATCTATTGGGCTTAACTGGGACATGTTAAAGGATGCACACACTGCCCCACACACCCATTCCCCCCCAACATGCCAGATGGAAAATAAGGAGATAATATTTAAACACTGGTGACCATATGACTCACACAATCTTCCCAGATATATACAGTACATGGTACAAAACATTTTCACTACTAGACCAAGTTTCCTAATTTCTTGCCTAAATTTCAAAGCTATAGTTTATTCTGAGAAAATGAATGAGTGACACTTAATAGCACCTCATTCTGAGATTTTATTTACTGCATTAACCCATAGTAATATCTCTGCTCTTTATTTCATTGTAAAGAAAAACTAGAGGGATTTATGTTTTAGAATAATGAAAGATGCATCTCTGCATGGCCAATATCATGACAAGTCAGAATAAGGACTGATATTCATTAAAAGAATAATCCCTTTCATCAACTCAACACAAGTGTGCAGTGCAGCACAAGTCGTCAGTCAAATATAAAGCTAGCTTTTTCTTTATAACAAAATGAATCCATCTTACAGCAAATGCTTTTGTACAGCAGTAATCAGATGTACTTTATATGTTTCAAACTGTTTACAAAAAAAGACAGGAAGAACTGGCTCTGACAGATGAAAGTCACGACCCACAAACAATATCAGTGTTTTATAAAGGAATTAATAAATATCCTTGCGATACCATATAGCATATGTGGACTTCCAAACACTCCAGACAGTCCCAGCAAAAGCCAAAAAAAGCCTATGTCTTCATTTGCAAGAAAAGGATTTTATCTTGAAGGCAGATGGAATGTCCTTTTGTTTAAGCGTTAAATGAGAAAACTAAGGCAGAAATTAATTGTAAGGTTGCACAATGGAGAAGTTTAGTGGTGAAGTCTCAAAGGAAAGTATCCTGGACCTGTGTTGCAGGTGTACATGGAGATATGTACACACACACACACGATCTGAAAATATGATGGAATACTAAAATTTCTGTGCTAAATATTTCATAACAATCAAAAGTAAAAAGGGCTGCAGAAAGATCTCACAACACAACATGACTTGGCAGTAAAATGGCAGCTGATATCCAGTATGAATAAATACAAATTAATGCACAGAGAGGGAAAAATCCCTAAGAAAATTTACATAGACATGGGTTCTAAAATACAACTAATGAAAAATAAAAACTGAATTCTATGGGAATAGTGGGAGTATAATCTCTTCCCTTAACAGCAAGGAAAATTTAGAACATTAGAGAAATATATAAAAGAACCAACCACAAAACAGAAGGTGTCACCAAAACCAAAAAAAAAAGAAATACAGAGAAAGAAAAAATCTAAAGAAGGGGCTGACCAGGAGATATAGAAAAGCTTACATAAAACCTAGGAGACCATATAGCTGAACAGTAGATCACTTGGAAACCACTGTGGTTAGGAAAAATCTGGTTAAAACCAATAGCAAATAATTGAATCTATTCCACCATCAGATGCACCATATGGTCATGCTAGCACTTGTGCCAAAACTGTGCTGTTAAGGCAGCATGGAGACAGGGATTAGATGAATGGGGAGATATTGTGACGACACCTTTCAGGGCCAATGCTGGATTTAAATGTTTGCAAAACAACAGACTAACTAGACCAACATTTCACCTCAGAAAAAAAAAAACAAAAACAAACAAAAAAACAGCTGAAGAGGGATATAAAGATGGCAATATAAAAATCTCACAATTGAGTTCCTACGTACAATTTTGCCAAAATCATAACTGAAAGGAATAAATTTTTCTCTGATGAAAGAATAATTTGTATTTGAACATACATTTTGCATATCACTTCGGCCTCCCCATCTCTTACTTCATGTTTCACATACCTATTCCTACTGCCCCCTACCTCTCAACCCCCCTCTTTTGAATGAGACAACCAGATCTTGAAATCGCTCAGAAATGCACACAAGAACATATTCCTTGGCAACATGAGTCACTCCAGTGTCTTAGCCTCATTAGTAAGCAAGGCAGATGCCCAGATACCAATGCTGTCTATAGCACATACATTTTTATATAACAGCTCATTATTTATGTATAAATGTATAATGCCTTGTCTTGGGAATAGAACATCAATTTTTGGTTGAACATTAGCAAGATTCCCTCATACCTGCAAGTGTCTTGTTTATTTTAGTTCACTTCATTGTATTCTTCCTGAAATTTTGCAATGAATTATGCTTATTTAGAAGAAAGCAAACCCCCTTTGGGACATTTTCCCCTGAATGCATTGCATATTCAAAAATGTCAATGGCAGACTCTCTTATAGTGTAGCAGTTGACAGTCTGCATACTTTAATCAAGCCAGAAAGTTTTAATTATCCTGCTAGAGGCATCCTATTAACATTTATTTCCTTTAATAAGAACTCTATGAGAAATTAAGAAAAAAAAAGTAGAGCCTGCAGAGGGCACTGCTTTGTGTTTTAAACAGTCAAATCTGAATGTTATTGACATAAAACAAAGATATAATTTGTTTCCTTGTCCAGCAAGTAAGAGAAAATCATACATTTGATACTGTTAATTATAATGCTTCTGGGTACTGTAACTGTTCTAACAATAGCAGGACCTTTAAATAAAGTTCTCCTCCCTACCCATTTCCCTTTTTCTGTCTTCTGGCATTTAGTACTGGAGTAGGTAGCCCCATGCAGTTGGGAACCGTGCACCTGAACAAATACAGCTGTAAGAACAGCATGTGTCTTGCCCTATTTAAGCTCACCTTGAACAATGTCAAGGCAGGGGATTTTAGTTTGGGAAATGGAGCATCAAATATAAGGCCTCTTTAGATGCCTGCTTTGGGAAAGAAGGGGACCGTTATAAAATATCTCTTGGCCTTTGAAACAGATTAAAGAAAAAAAGCAGAAAGACTCTGCTGTCATCTATAGAGACAGATTTCCTCTTCGTCTTAGAAGGGTAGCATAATTTCTCATAAAAATTTATTTTAGATTTAAATGTTATCCAATCATTGCAATTTAAGTCATGCTTTCAGATACCATTGAATATTATTTTTTGATAGTTCATGAAATATATGGAATTAATGATCTACTTTTGATGGTCTGTACTTTTGGGCTGGAGTTCATAATTTGCCTTGTGGTTTTTTGTGAGGATGAGCTCATTAAACCGCAGGGTTCTTGACTTAATTCCAATTCAGGTAGTTCTTTCTCTACAAATTCTCTTTAATCTTCATTTGGATACACTGTATTTCTCTCCCTGGTCTGAAAGTACTATTTATGTATCATTACTGTTACCAGCTTTTTCCTCATTCTTTCTACACCATAGGTGGCAGCACTGTTTGAGTGAGAAAAATAATCTGTATGTGATCAGTAATGGCTGGCAAGTTACAGCTGGAAGATATATAGGACATATTAATGTATGTCACAGTAGCAGGATAACAGACAATTCGGCTGAAATTGAAATACCTGATCGGCTCTGTTCACAGGCTTCTTGTTTGACTGAGCAAATAAATACAGCACATTTAAAATGGTATAATCATGCCAAAACAGATAAGATATCACAACTTGAAGAAGGGACTTAAATACCTAATACATAAATCACACAGACTTTAAACTCACAAATCCAAAGACACAACCTTGAAACTATGCCCTGGGATTACATGGACCCTAGGTAACATATAAATCGAAGACAGAGTTCTTCAGATAAAAAAAAAAATAATCTCAGCTTCTCTAAATGATGAGAAACAATTAAGTCCTGAAAGTGTCATGCACCTCACTGCAGATGGCAAACCTAAGCATTCCTCTGCCTACTATTCTAAATGTCTTGCACCAGTAGGTTTTAAAGCATAATGCTATCAAACTCATTTCCAAAAGAAAATATTCCCAGAAAATGTTTTCTTTTTCAAAAAGGCCAGGAAAACGTGAGATTTTTTCTTCCCCCTGCTCCCTGGAGCAGTGACCCAGTCTTTATTGTCTTTCCTTCTTTAAAGTGGCTTTCAAACCTGTGTATCTACAGTCTAAGAAAAATGCACAGATGCAAAGACTCTTTCAAGCTTCCTACTGAGGACATGGCATTTTTCATATAAGAAATAAAAGGTTACTTGTTGGGGGACAAGAAAGATTGTGTATTACTCTCTGGCCTATGAATTACAGTAGACAATTGGGAAGAGGGATTGATAGGCTGACCTCCAGAATAAAAGCACAAATGTAATGTAAGACAGAAAGGAAGACAAGTGAAGAAAATGGGATCTTTGCTTAAATGTTGTCCATCTCTCTTCTTTTTCTTTCCATTCAAATGGAACCAATTCTCCAGTTTAGGCTGACTCAAGCAACAAGTACGGTACATAAGAGTGCAGTGACTGCTTATACAGCAACATATTTACAGCTGTTCCTATCTGGAACACAGGTGTCCCCTTTCGATATTTTTCTGGCTAGACAGCCAGCATAATAATTTTTTGGAGATCATCCACAGCCATTTTGTAAAGAGAATTGTACATCTTCCCTGCCACTAATTATAGTAATCATCTTCCTCCATAACAAGCCAAGGGCTTGCGCCAGAGCAACTAATTTTGCTTTTACTCCCAACTCCAAATTGCTACTACAATGTCCAACCTTCTCTCAATTAAAAAGTGTCTAAATGTTTAGTTGGACTTAAAGCAGAGCAATTAATAATATTTTATTCAAGATGTAAATTGGTTTCCAGATGTAGACTGTTAAGCAACACTAGATTCAACTGTGAAGCAGAAGAACAAACTACATTTTGCAGTGTTTCTCAGGAGAGGGGTGACAGATATGTTGTAATATCATGTTTACAAAAAAATCATCCTTTTGATTAAGAAGTACCTCAAAAACATTAGTTATGTCAGCAGTAACATTTAAAGTGGCCCTGAATATTATTTCCGTTTTGATGAATGAAAAAGGAGGATTAAATAAGTCAGCTATGCCAATAATGTAACCTTATAAAGTGTCAAAAATGGTATTGATCCATTTGAAATTAATGTCCAGTAGTTAAGTATGAGAGCCAAAGAAATGAAACAATGGGAGTAAACCAAAGATGGATATACCTGGTAAAAACAATGAAACAATGACATTTTGACATCTGTAGCATTCAGAAAATTCTCACAGACATGTCATGATTGATATGAAATTTAGCTGTGACATTGAACACTACAGTATATAGAAGAGTGTGTCAAAAGTTGGACACTAATCAGAGAAACTAAAATAACAATTATAATATAAAAGATAACATAACTATTGTCTCCAGTAAATTCCTCATACAATTTCCTGTACTTTTATGAATAAAGATATTTAGCTTGTCCTGTAGGCATCATACCCAAAGTCGTGTTAGCTTAATTCTGTTTCATACTTTACAAATTATAAATATTTTGTGATTTTAAAATTATTTATGCCTATGAAAAAAAGACATTTTTCAAGTAGTATTGAATTTATTACTTCTGCACAAAATATGTCAAATGGCTGAACATGCTGTAGGCTACTTGAGCTATATTTTTGTTAACCGGGCTAGCAATTTAATTTTTGTGCTGGGAGATTCTTAGTTATATACACAGTGTGGGACTGAGCTGACTTAAGTCAGACATCTAAATGCTAGATGTGTAAGTCTGAGAGTCACTCCCAATCCCTTTAATAACTGAAGAATGGACATCTTTAAATGTTTATAGTTAGGTCAATTAAATTGCATATCTCTCTCCCCTTTCCCTTGACACTTTACAAGCAAAGGAATTATCCTTGAATGCTATGACATGTGATTGTTGTAAAATTATTAAAATTTTCCATGTCACCATTATGCAGCATTTTGGTCACAGTGCAAGTTGAGAAACTGCTATGACTGTGATAGTTTGTTTCACAATAGTGCAAGGTCTCCATATCTTTTCTGTATTCTTCACTGTAAATACCAAATGTCAAAATGTTGAATTTACTAGCTTATAGAGAAACTTCAGTTGTTCTCTGTTTCTTCATAGCCTTAGGGTCCTCAAGTGCTTTTGAGAGATTAGGATAACCTCAAGAACAAAAGAAAATGCAGAAGTAATTTATTGCAAGCAGTAAAACTGCAGAGGGTGTTATGTTGATAAGGAATAGCCCTAGAACATGACAAATGCAAATAAGGCAGGCAGTAATGTACTGCATGTTTAAGAAATACTTATATAATAGGTAAATACTGGGGAAATTATTTCATATCTAGTATGGCAGCTTTTGATATGTTTTGCAAACACCAAAATGCCATTCTTAGAGAATGCTTATCAAACCTCCCTCCCTCAATACATACATATGCGCTTGTGAAAATTATTAAGGACAAACAGGATCAATTGAAATAAACTATTTCATATATTTTAAAAAGAGTGTATTTTAAAGGGATGAATTTTAAGTAAGACAGGCAGCTCAGACTGTTTCAGTATGAATTACTGCAACCAAACTAGACGAGATATTTATAAGGAAATTCTTTTAGTTATTAGAAAGGTAAATATGAGAACAATAGAAGTAGAGGTAAGTAGCTTCAAAAATACTCAGAAGTTTTATGAAGTTGTAGAATTAAAAGGAGAAAAAAAGAATGTTTAATAACTTAGGGTTTTGTTTAGGGAATATTTTTTTTCCTCTCATGCTCCACTAAAAGCACTCAGATCCTTCAAGGTTGTAGCATGACATTTCTAGATGTTCATGTAGCTAATGGACAAATGAGGTTCTAGTTCATCCAAAGTGAAGCTAAGCAAACAGGAATTAACACAGAATAATGAACTGAATTTTAATTTTTAATCTTTTTACTTGAAGATCAGATCTCCTTTTGCCTCCAGTTATGTTTCATTGTGAACAATTCAGTATATTTAGTATGATAGTCTCTGTCTTGTCAAATACTTTGCAAATGCAGTGGAGCAATATTCTCTAAAAAGACTTGGAGCTTCCATTGGTTTGCCTGTACAAAAATTCTGCAGACTGGCAAATAATTCCCATAGGGCACTCTCTTCTTTAAACTTTAAAAATCTAAATGGTTATCCATTCTCCCTTGCCCATGTGGAGAAGTATGTCACTGCAGAACACTTATATGTTAAGGTACCACATTATTTTGTCACTTCTTCAAGTGAACTAGCTAACAGTAATAAAAGAACTTTAAAAGGTAGGAAATGGAGAAAATACATTTCAGATTGGTTATGAACAAAGATGGAGAGTCATCAAAGCTTATCATACAAAGAAATTATATCAGAATGCAAATGTTTCACACAGGTGATAAAAACGTCACAGAATAAACATATATTTGAATTTCTATATCTGTCAGTGATACTTTTCACAGTGACACTGAACATCTCATCCACATTAGTTAGCTGAAACTCATGACACTATCCTGGAAAATGCAGGAAAGGATCGAACATGAATGTTTTATAAATAGAAGCTGAGGAAACAAAGAAATTACGATCTGGTGTTCCAATATACTGACTGCTGAAAATGCAAAAAACTTTAACTTAGCTATTTAATTCATATTTGTGCTGAGATGAAAGGATTAGCACTCTAAAAGATTTTTGGGCAGGTGTGAAGCCTCTTAAGCAATTTTCTTCATTCCAGTCAAACATATTTCTATACTCCAATCTCTGTGTAAGAAAGCTTATGTTGAACAAATTGTGGCTATTGGTATTTGTATTCCCCACACAGTCAGAGCACCCACACTATCTAGCTCATTACTGAAAATTGCTTTAGAATGACTTCAGTATGAAAGGTGTTATTATAGTATCAAATCCTACTCTAGTCTGCATTTCAAATTCTTGATTAAAACAGTATTTTGGGCTAACGGGTTCTCTATTAACATCTCAACTATATACTTTACCCTGAATAATTCTAAATAATTTGTTACAGCTAAGGAAGGTTAAGGCTGCTTAAAATAATAGTCTGCTATTACTGCTTCAAATGAGATGTTTATTGCAACACTGGATTGAGCATTATAAAATATTATATTCAATCAATTACTGCCAGTGATAGAAGCTTCTAAACTTCTGTGGTGAATGGGAGCTACGTGACTGAAGCTAACACCATACATGGATATCATAAGTATACATTCTTTGAACATGTGAGTGAACAGTAGATTGAGAATTATTTTTTTTTAATTCATAGCAGAATTAAATAAAACTTTGGTTACACTAAACTGTCATTAAATGATGCATGAACAGACTGCCTGTGCAGTAAATATTATGTATACTTAGAGTTGCCAGACTGTGGATAGGACCAGGATCTCTTGCTTTTACTTTTGGGAATCTAATCACATGCACAACCTCAATGTTCACATCTCCATAAAGGAACCACAAAGATGTGTTTAAAAGAAATTAAAATTAGAAGTTCTGGACATAGAAAGCCAAGGTCTGACTGTGCTTTAGTTTGCTTGGTTTAGCATCACTTACTGTGGACTAAAACCAGTTAAGTTCTCTGAAGGAAACAGTGCCAGAGACTGTGTTTGTTGTGTCCCTTGACAAAAAAACTCTAAAAGCACTAATAAAATATCAAGTTTTTTTTGGTTAAGGGAGCAGAGGCCTAATTTAATTACCTGAGGGCAAGTCTAGATGCTCAGAAACCCTGATTACCTCTGTATCTTAACCCTACAACTGAAGATAGCTAAAGGGCAGATGTCAAGAGGATGGGGCCAGACTCTTCTCGGTGGTGCCCAGTGACAGGGCAAGGGGCAATGGACATAAACTGGAACACAGGAAGTTCCATCCGAATATGAGGAAAATATTCTTTACCTTGAAGGTGACAGAGCACTGGAACAGGCTGCTCAGAGAGGTTGTGGAGTCTCCTTCTCTGGAGACATTCAAAGCCCACCTGGACACAATCCTGTGCCACCTGCTCTGGGTGAAGCTGCTTTAGCAGAGGGGTTGGACTGGATGATCTCCAGAGGTCCCTTCCAACTCCTACTACTCTGTGATTCTGTGAAAACCAGGCTGCTAGCTAGGACAGTCTCTGAGAGGAAGAGCTGTGGGAAGACTCCCTGTGCCTTTGTCCCAGGCTCTGGAGCAATGTTTACCTCAGGGCCTCCAGCCTGAGCAATGGCATCCCCACACCTGCACTGGTCTTGTGCCCAGCTGACGGGGTGTCCCAGTCTGCCCCCCTCGCTGGCCAGCCTAGTTACTGCCACTGATGGCTCCCCTCTGCCTGTCAGGGGCAGAGGGGTTGAAACCAGTGTGTGAGGAGCCATCTCTCCAGGCCTGTCTGCCCTGCAGCAGCCACTCCAGCCATGACAGGGACTTCCTCAGTGCCTCCCCTGCCGCTGCCTCCCCCACAGGCCTGCTGGGCCAGCGCAAAGCCCGTGTCCTGTCATGGGGCCTGATCCATGGGCCACATCCCATCATGAAACGTCTCCATCTGATAAAAAGACCCCAGAATTTCAGGCTTCAGAAGAACCCCATTCATCAACAACATGAAGCTTCTTATTTCCAGGTAAATCCAAATTGCCAGGACACCCCAGGGACTGGGGTGCATCTCGCAGTATTGCTTTCCTCTGCACAAGTGTAGCTAACAGAAAATACCTCTGTTACATTTAAGACTAGTTCTTTGTAAACAGAAAGGCCCACATCCTGGAATAGAGAAGTATAAAAGCCCTAAATCTACTTTAGAAGGGTTTAATGCTCGAGCCAGCGGTGAGTAGGCTGAGACAAAGACAACTTCATAAGTGATCTAAGAAATTAGGTCAGACTTAGTTACCATTAGGGTATGCCAATCCCTTAAGCAACTTAAATATGCATGTAAACTGCTTTATCAGAATTATTTCCTGACATTTTTACACAGAGAAATGTTCCTTTCTACTATTCATACAGTTAATTTCAAAATCAAATCGAAGGTGTATTTTAAAATTCAAATATGTAAATTTAAAAGGAGATTCCTTTCCTTCTTAAATAACAGGTCACAAGTCCCCAAAGGAAAGAATTACCAAGCCTGCAGGCAAGTGTGCAGAGACAACTGAGAGTCACGAAACTGCAGCCATGGGGATGGTCAATAGTGGGAAGATTGTGGGATGGCACATGTACAGGTAAATGTCAGATACCTCAGGAACAGATCTAGAGAAAGAAAAAACTAGACATGCATTTAGCCTGGTAACAGTTCAATAATCTGAGAAAATAGCAGGAACGTATCAGAGACATTTTGATCTGCATCTGAAAAAAGTAACACTGAATCATGAAAATCTGTAATAATTTATGGCAGTTCATAATATTCCAAAATAAATCCTTATGTATCTTGGATGATATGTATATTCTCAGAAGACTTTTTGAATTAATTACTCATTTTAAGCATTTCACTGCCTCTGGAGAATTGTGCAGATAGTTTTTCCCTGCAAGGAGATTTGTTTCAGGGTTTACTGAGGCTATAATGTTTCTTTGATAAAAGTATAGAGCAAACTATTTCCAACACTGAAGAAAGTAAAAAAAAAAATCCTTACAAAATTTTTTTACAAGCTCAGCCTCAGTTCTGATAACCTTGCTCTAAGCACCTTACAGACTTTGAAATGGAGAACACAACCTAAAAGGAACGACAAATAAGTTGATTCCTATTGAGGCTTAAAGCTTAAAAAAGCATATCTTTCAAGATGAAACAAGGAATTTAGTTTGTTTTGCATTATATTGCCACTCATTCACTGTAATGTTAATATTTTCTGGCAGAGATCTTCACAATTATGAATTTATCTTTGGGTTCAAATCAGAAGCAAGCAAAATGTGTTCAAACCATAATTCAAATCAATCAGATCTACTTCATCTCTCATTTTCAAACACTAAGAAATTTTTGTCCCTAACCCCTAGGTACAACATAGCAGCTAAAATCCCAGTGATTCATCTTCCCTGAGCAGGCACCATATCCCGAGTGCTGACCTACCACAATGTGCCTCATCTTGCACTGAGTTTGCACTGGGTCTTGGTTCCATTTTGGTCTGACTTAAAATCCAGTGTATCCCGTGTACTGAAGGAAGAAAGGCCAGCTGCTTATTATGCATTATACGTATAAAATATAGTCGAAGACAGAACCAAAGTAACCAGCGTTGCTGCTGTGAGAAGACGGGAAGAACTAATAGTGCAAAAGGGAGCTGTGCAGCAATTGTATTGCTACAGACTTTTGAGATTTCAGAATATTCCCATTGTATATTGCAGCTAACTAAAGCACTTTCAAAGATTTCATGACAAAGGAAAGAGGGGAGAAGAGGGCAAAAGACCAAACCCACATCTGTACGTACTATTTCGATGTTCACTTAGGCTGTGGGGAACCTGTATTGTGGTTTTCATTCTGCTAGACTGAGAGCAGAAACTTTGAAGATACTATTCCTTTCATAGGAACTACAGTGGCTGTGGATAGGGAAATCCTTTATTTTGTTTAGAATCAGCCTCTTGGTTAATCAAAAATTATCTTCAGTACAGGAAATATGATCTTTGAAAAAGAAAAAACAAGGTGTATTCCAGTAGAAAGTTCCTGTTTTTATAAACTTGTTTTTCTTAAAGAAAAAATATTTAATCCAAAAATTCTTATTTACTTCTAGGAAAAAGATTTCTTCATTCTTTTGTTTCAGCTGCAAGTTTTGTCATTATAATTAAATCATTTGTTTTACAAGATAAAGCTCATCTAGAAACTAGTATTATATTTGCATTTCTATTAATTATTCTGATTGCATATTATCTAGAAAACACAATGCTTAAAATACAGAATTTAATTTTTTTTTCTACTGTTTATTTTGAAGGCCTAAGATTTTCTCTGTACAGATATCTATAGAACTTTTAATAAGTATTTCAAATGTCTGGTTATTAAATGAAACTCACTGATCCTCAATTCAATGTAGAATTTAGCATTTGCTCATTTCTCTGATTCAGTGTTCAGAATCAATTTGCTCTATCCTGACATTTTGTTTAAGGCTCATCCAGAAAAAAGAGGTTTCTGCAGCTATTTCTTTCAAGTACATATACAACAAAATTTCTACAAGTGTAACCTGTATTTCAATGATTGCCTTTTTCTGACCATGAATTCAGTATTCACAGTTCTCAAGATCAAACACAAGCAATCCAGATGACAAGGTATGATATGAGTTTTGACTTACTTTACCACCCGTTTCAAGCTGGAATAGCAACAGATATAAAAACATGGGCAAGTGAACACTATTATATACCTCCCTTAACATTTTGAGTTGCTAACTTTGCAAGAATCAATCACATCAAAGCATTGACTGGAACATTAAAGAGAATAACTATCATGGTTTTGGGTGGTACAGACTCAGTGATATTGACTCCATCCTTCTGCTGTAGAGGATGTCCTCTCCCTGCAAACTGAGAACAGAGCATGTGTCCACCCCTCAGCCTTTGAGTTTAAACCCACATTTACCTGTAACTTTAATTAAAGGTCCAGAATTTGGCTAGAAATTACAATTCAGCACAATCTGATGTTGATATATGAAGAATGCTATATTCTCTTCCTAGATTTTTTCTGTTCAGATATTTGCAAGTTACTCTCCACCTTAACAAAAACTTAATTTTGTTTGGTTGATTTTCAGGAATTGTTGTCTTTTTGGATAATACTCATTTATTTGCTAAATATATTTGGCAGAGGTTTCTTGCCAGTATTCTAATAAAGATTAGAGGGAAATAGAGCCCCTGTGATTAAATTTGCTTGTAAGAGGATAATATATTGTAAATCAGCAGCAATAAGGTCCATTACAGGAATTAAATGACCACTTTATGACAAAACATTTCATAAACCATGAAAAATAATCTCATTAACAAGTATAAATTTTAAAAAAAGAAGAGTACAGATGCATATGCCAAAGGTTTCCCATGATTTTGAAGTAAATATATAAAAGCAACTACGAAAATGGACTTTTATGCTGTCATACATAAATTTCAAGGAATGTGCTGTCATGTATTAACATAATTTGTATTAATTTCTATTGTCAAATACAAATTTAAGGTCAATAATCAGTTAAGTCTTATGTTAATATTTTAACTCAATCACTGTGCCTTAAAATACTCTCTACAAAAAAAACCAAACACCCAAGTCATAATCAAATCAGTTAAGCACAACTTAAAAATAAGAAGAACAGATAAGACATCAATGGCTGTAAATTGGTGTAATCTGTCTGCAGGATGTGAGATCACACTATCACAAATTTGAAGATGTGGCCTTTGCTTATCTTTCTTAAGGAACTATGTGTGATATACCTATTTATTATACATAGCACATAGCTCTTGGGTTTTCTGCTTGGCAGAAATTATCTAGAATTCCAGAATTAAGTCAGAGAAAGCTATTTGTGAGAAAAAAAAAGGAGTAAGTTAATAACAAAGATTAAACCTTCACAGTGAAAAAGGACCTTTTCTATGGAAAAATGCACGTGCAATTAATTGCTAGTTCTGTTATGTCGAGCATGGCTGACAAAGATTTCTCTTCTTATAGCTAAGACATCCCAAGAGAGTAAAACTTCTGAATCTGGGGTAATCGGGTAGTGATGAGAGAGACTAAGCTGGGAGGAGTGGCTGACACACCAGAAGGTTGTGCTGCCATTCAAAGAGACCTTGATAGGCTGGAGAGTTGGGCGGGGAGAAACTTAATGAAATTCAACAAGGGCAAGTGCAGAGTTTTGCATCTGGGGAAGAACAACCCCATGCACCAGTACAGGCTGGGGGCTGACCTGCTGGAGAGCAGTGTAGAAGAAAGGGACCTGGGGGTCCTGGTGGACAGGAGGATGACCATGAGCCAGCAATGTGCCCTTATGGCCAAGAAGGCAAATGGCATCCTGGGGTGCATTAGAAAGGGGGTGGTTAGTAGGTCGAGAGAGGTTCTCCTCCCCCTCTATTCTGCCCTAGTGAGGCCACATCTGGAGTATTGTGTCCAGTTCTGGGCCCCACAGTTCAGGAAGGACATGGAACTGCTTGAGAGAGTCCAGCGCAGAGCCACTAAGATGATTAAGGGAGTGGAACATCTCCCTTATGAGGAAAGGCTGAGGAAGCTGGGGCTCTTTAGCTTGGAGAAAAGGAGACTGAGGGGTGACCTCATCCATGTTTACAAATATGTAAAGGGTGAAGGTCAGGATGATGAAGCCAAGCTTTTTGCAGTGACGTCCAATGATAGGACAAGGGGCAATGGATGCAAACTGGAGCATAGAAGGTTCCATGTGAATATCAGGAAGAACTTTTTCACTGTGCGAGTGACGGAGCACTGGAACAGGCTGCCCAGAGAGGTTGTGGAGTCTCCTTCACTGGAGACATTCAAACCCCGCCTGGATGCATTCCTGTGTGATGTACTCTAGGTGACCCTGCTCTGGCAGGGGGGTTGGACTAGATGATCCTTCGAGGTCCCTTCCAACCCTAGAATTCTGTGATTCTGTGAGAGCAGGAGGGTAGTGGAGAGTTCACAGGACTGGGAGAAGTTGTCCTGACTCTCCTTCTGTGTGGGAGAATGCACTCTACTAATATCCTCACTGATTTTAGTCCTTTCACATCACCTTTCTTCTGTAGAGCAACAAAATACTATGTTTGATTTGAAAAGGTTTTGAATCTTTTTGATCAGGTATAGTAACAGGATCCTAAAAGGAAAGATTCATAATTTACCTGGTGACACCATGTTTAATGTAATCTGGATATACGGCACAAATTTCATACTATATCTATATGCAGGGCTACTCAACTGCAGATAATAAATTATACTCTAGCTACCAGGATTTATAAATTATCTACCAGGATAATTGGTGTAATGGTGTAATAAAATAGCTCAGTGTAAAATAAATATCTCAATCCAATGGTCAGTCATAAATAGGATAACTATCAATTAATGTAAATAAGCTGGGCCTAAATGTCCCTCTCTCTAAATGTATTTTTCCCTTTAGATTTAAATAATGTGTCATTTTTCTCTAAAATACATTCTAACTTCTTTGTGTTCACTTGAATCATTTTTTCCTTTACTGTCAGCTTAAGTGAGATCTTAGTGCTCTACAGATCCTCCTGAGCCTCCAGGTGAACATTATGATAACTGCCAAAAGCTCTTTCTAGGATTTTAGTAGCAGCAATAATATCAGCAGTAAATCAAAGATAATCCAAGAAATTCTTCTCAATGATCTCTTCTCCCTTGAAGATTTTGGACAAAAGGTGAAATAGTGGTTGGGACAGTGTCTTCCTGTCTAATATATCACTTTAACTTGCTATCTTAGCTTCTCTTGTCAAGTTTAAAAGTTGTTAGGCTAGTCAGATAGGTTCAGCTGAATTCAGTTTCATTTAATTTAGCTTTATCTTATGTCTTTTATATGAAGAATATCAAAGCGCTTTAGAGTTGAAGATAAGAAATGAGAATGGAGTGTTGTAATAAATTGGTTACAGTTACCCTTACACAAATAGAAAGACAGATGATTTTTGAAGATAGACTAAAGTCTGAAGAATGGGGGTAGTAATTGGGTGCAGCAGGAAACAAAGAAAAGGCAGAGATTTGAGAAAATCTTTCTAAGGCAACGTGTGAATTTTTGTGTTAATACTTGTGCATTCTCCACTTGGAAACACACAACTCTCAGCTATACTAACAATTTGTAATTTACCCTTCATATCGGTACTGAAAATTAAGTAACACAAAATCCTGAGTAAGAAAATTGCATTGATGTGGCCATACACATTTGATCAAGATAATGCACATTTTTGGACTATGTTCTTTTTTTCAATAGAGTTCAGAAGATAATGCAGGAAAAACAAGGCTGAGTATTTCCTTCAAATTTTTGACCTTTTAAGAACTAACTTCCACAATTCACTATCCTATTGGTATCCTACTAATGCAACAAAATTGTAAAATTCTGGTCTTAGAATTTTTGTCAGGAATAAAACTCTGCAAGGGAAAATAAGAATGAAAAAACAAGGACAATTCAATAGATATGCAAATACAGGTAAGCAAAATCATTTTTTTCTTAGTGTCCAAAGGTAAATACTAAAAATAACACAAGGAAATAAAAACATCTACTGGAAAAAAATAATTGTGGAAGTAAAGAAACACACTTTGGAATATCATAGGATCATGAAAGGAAAAAAAATTAAAAAGATAGGATTCAGAAATTGTATGTACAGAGACAAAGACTAGTCTCAGTATTCTGAGAAAGATCAGACAATCAGAGAAGAGGGATTTGTAATTTCTATAATGGATATTACAATCAGTAAAGATGGTTTTGCAAAGGATATGAATGTGTACTTCTATGTGACAGTCTCTAAAACATAACTCATTCTCTTCGTGCAATTCATATACAAGAAATTACTTCAGAACCTGGTTATATATGCTTAAAACCTTTGAGTATTTTGTAGTGCTAGATGTCATTAATACTTTCTTTCTTATAGTTCATTATCCAGGAATAAGCCAAAACTGAGTAAGAGCCCCAGGATTTAGCCATTTATTTTTCAAAAAGTTACTTTTCAGAAAAACAGCTCTGAATCAAAGGCCCAGGTCTATGCTTCTCTAAGACTTTATTGATATATGAGTTCAATTATTAATCTGAATTCTACCACTGAACTTACTTGTAATTTTTTCTAAATCCTGGATTTATTTTCAGATATTAGTTGAAACCCTGATCAGATTTCTTCTTTGTTTCACTCTAAAAATAAAAAGAAATATAAGACCTAGCAAGAAGAGGTAACACAGAGGAATGTCTGGCTGGCACATGGAATAAGCATGTTAATACCTTAAGGACACTGTTGTCTTCCTTTTCTACATCCTTTACCAGATGTAACTCAACTGGTGTCTCAATTTACCAGTTACTTACAGTAACTTTGAAATGTGAGTTTCTGTTAAACAGAAATAAACCTCAAATCTCAGCCAATGAAATTCATTATCTCTCAATCAGCACTGAATACCTCAAAGTCAGATTATGTGCTTTTTCTGAGAGGGAAGGGTATTATCTGTACAAGATGAAAGAAATGGAATTCTATGAAGAAAGTGTTTTATTATTTGAAGACTTACTACAAACAGATTTTCCTAGGAATTGTGTTTATTACTACACCTATTCTCATTGTTTTATTTAATGAAATGCTTCCTAAGTAAATGTGTTTCTAATAGCTCTATCACTTTTTCCTGTTTTAAAAGATGAGTAATAAATACAGTAATCATTAGTGCTAGTTCTGGAAGATCCTGTATCTTCATCATTGTCAGAGACACTAAGTGACATAAGTATGAAACATAATGCAGACAGTTTGCAGTTAACATAAAGGATGAAATGTAGGCAAATGCTCTAGAAAATACATTAAATGAAAACCAAAGTTAACTAATGTGCCCATCAATCCCTAGATTATGAACTGGATAGAAGATCACTTGGCAGAAAATTGCAAGTAAAAATACTGATATAAAATTTCAATGCCAAATGGCTAAGTCTAAAGTTAAGCTTATCATTTGAACTTCAGGAACAATCTTTTTGAGAAATTATGCACTAAAGCAGATGCTGTTGCCAGAAGGTGCCTGTATTATTTCTTGGATCCTCAAGATAAAAGCTCCATTCATGAATTATTGTTTGAACTATATTTGAATGAATGTACTTTGAAGTAGATTAATTTGTCACAAAGAAAACATGTGGAATTCACAAGCTAATACCATTTAAGAAACATGACTTAGCACTACTTGAAAGCAGAGCCATCCCTCGTAGAACCCAGTAGGGCATTTTTCCATTATAGATTCCATTTTGGGTGTAACAGAACCAAAAGAAGATCAGAAAGTGAAAGAAGGAAAACAGCTGTGATTCTAACTGCTCCTTGGATTTAAAAATGACATTATTTTAAAATTAAACTGTAACTCTCTATAAAAAAACAACTAAGCTGAAACGCACTGTGGAACAAAGGTTTTGCTAGGAAAGTGTGTCAAAATCCTCTTGAATAGCCAAGTGGTTCTAACTGTTAAAAGGAACTGGGTAATGATCTTGCTTGAAGTGAGATACAAGCAAACATGGTGACAAGCCTTAGTGTGTGGCTAAAAAAGATCTTGTATAATCATATTCTAACCTTGCAAACGTTAAAATTGTTAACATTATGAATATTCAGAAAATCCATTATTTCCTGCTGTCCTGTCCCCCATAGACAATCTTGTGGTTAATGCCTGTCACTGCAAAACATTTCTGCAAAAGTAACCCAGAATTACAAGGTTTCAGCTTACTGCCATTTACTGGAGAAGGCTCCCTGGGAAGGTGGTATCTGAATTTCCAATTTCTAGAGGTATCAGTTTCAGATAATTAAAACATTTTCAGGATGTTTACAGAGCACTCAGAAGTGTATTACAAATCTTATGCAAGAAGACCTTTCACTTGGATGTTGTTTTCACTGACCAAAATCTTGGTGAGGACACACACGTGTCTGTAGATAGCTGCTTGCTTCTACAGGTCTTAATCATATTCAAAGTTGACCCAACAAGGAGATGCTGAAATTCACCAACTTGAAAATTACTTAAAAGTACAGGTTTTAACTGTGCAACAAGACTACCTGCCTCTTCCCAACTTTAAATGTAATACATCCCTTCAGAATGACTAGACTGTCATCTCCTGAGCAAAATAGAATTTACTGGTGTTTCTACAGTACTGATATGAAACCTCAGGATTTTTTTCTACAGCACTTAATTCTGATCTAAATCAGTGCTGCCATAACTCTGTCTCGCTCTAGCTGTGCATTCCTGCTTCTTCCCAGATGCCAGTAATCTTGATCTATGAACTGTGAGGTGCAGAAATTCAGAATCTAAAGGAAGAGGCGGGGGCATATTTCTCAGCTATTTTAACTCCCACCTGATACAACTCACAGACAACACAAAAGAAAGGACTACTTGCCCAGAGGCAAGGATATTTGGTGGAACTTCTGTAGCACTAACTTACAGTCTTGCAGAACTGCACGCTTAGCGTGCAGCCTTGCTCTTTATATATTGAAAAACCACATGTACACAACCAGCCAAAGAATCAGGTACGAAACAGTGTGTGTACCTCCTTACAAATGCTGGCCATAGAGGGAAACAAGCAATTTGGGATGCTAGAGGGTTTAGAGTGAATTTCCAGATTTCAGTAATCCTTTGATGTACCACCAATATATGTAATACTTCTAAAAACAACCTAGAAAGCTACTAGACATGGTGTCAGAAGTGCTCACCTGCCTCAGATTAAGTTCAAGCAGTAATATAAAAGAACGGTGCAGGAAAAAGTTGAGGAAGTGATGGAATGAATTCATGGTCTAGAAAATGGTTTTGACATTCTATTTAATTACAGACTATTTAATCAGCTGACTATAGCGAACAGTCACATGTTCCAGTTTTTTGCTATTGCTGCTTTCTAGCATGATGCTTCAATTGTTACAACAAAATTTAGGGAACTGCCAAGCTGGGCAGAGAACAATCTATCTCAATATCCTTCTAAACAGGGGCAGCAGATGGAGGCAGAAAAAAACACCAACATTAAACATCATACAGCAGGAGCTTGAGATAGCCAGAGCATTAAGGTGGGTCTGACCCACATTTCCTTGAAATAAGTATGCCCCCTACCCTGAATTCCAGTCTCTGAAGGCACATTTTATCAGAACACATTAAACCAGAATAAAATAATTCCTGAAATAATGGCATCTTGTGGTCAGCTGGGTGTGACTGACATTGGAAGAGTCAGTCTACCCTGCTCCCTGTGTCCTCATAGGGCAGTTCCCTTCCTCTATGATTTAGTGGCTATGAGGACTGAATGACCCCCCACGGGGTTGCTGGTCCCCTGACAATGTCCCTCCCTCACCTTGGGGCTTGGTTGTTTAGTCACCCCCATCCTGCTGACAGAAAGCCTGCAGTCACCTCCTTTGCAGCATCCTCTCCCCGTTTGCTTTTTAAAATGCCTAGAAAGCAGAGAATGTTCTATTTCTCTAAAGTAAAGTGCCACCCCCACATTCCTCCTTACTAGAATAGATGATCCATAGCCCGACAGCTGCGTTTTCCGGCACAGCATCTTCTCCTCTCTCCTACTCAGCTGAGTCCTTTGTGCATGTGCTGCCCACCTAGACTCTCCATCACAATGTATACAAAAGGCCTTTTACCTATGTCAGGCAGCAGGGAGTCCAGAAAAAAATTTACCAGAAATCTGTTTTACTTGTTAGTTTCGTCACTGGGTTTCCTTTTCCTTTTCATCTGGAAGGAAATCAAACAGATTAAATTATGGGCTAATGATATAAATAAAGTTCCATTAAATAACAAAAGCAAAAAAAAAACCCCATAAATTACTTTAAAGCAAATCTGTCATTCTTTCACTGCAGGGTGCCACTTGAATCTGAGGCATTTTACCACCATATTTGATTCTGTATTTAAGTTTACATTTATTGTTTCCAGCAGAGAGCCGTTTCCCTATTCTCAGCAAAAGAGTGACTAAATTCATATTCTTGTAATATACCAAATGCAAAAGGTGCTAATCTTTAGGAGGAAGGGAAGAATTTGAAAAAGAAGAGAGGTTGAAATGAATTCTACCCTTCTGCTAGAGCTTTGTCCTCCAGCCAAGCATCCATTTTTTAATACCTAGTTAAAGGCTTCCCACTGCTGCTTAAGCCTGGGCCACCTGTTCCCATAATGCACTCAAATCAGCAGGTTTTGGCACTGCGTTAGATCGTTCATAAAAATACTAGTTCAACATCAGGCGTTTAGGGTGAGCAGTCTAAACCACATGACCTGAATGCTATTTCATTTCCGTGAAAAAAAATAGTTATAACTAGGAAGGAAAGAATAAAATTATTGAATAAATCTGATTGTAGGCCAAGTTGGTGGAAGTGAAGGAGAAGGGACTTGGAAGAAATGCCTGAAGTGTTTGTAGCATGAATGCTGCAAGGAGGGAGAAGGGGACAGTGTGGAGGAAGGAATGTAGGTCATAATTTGTGGAGTTAAAGGAGTGTGAATGATGTAGAATAAAGAAAAGTAAGAGGTAACTTGTCCATTGATGGGTAAGAATAGGAAAAGCAGGTGATAAATCATGTCATACAAAGAGGCAAATGAGTGGTGCACAAAAGAACAGAGTCAAGAGGGAAGGAGAAGGTAAAGTGATGGATGGCTAGCAGATTGAATAGGCAGGTTAGTTAGATAAATAATTCTTGAGTGCTAGTTTCAAAAGCTCTCTGAATTATAAATTTTAAACAAACCTTCACATCTGGCCTCTGACAAAACTTTGTTATCCACAGGTATATATTCACATCTCTAAGAAAATATCGTAAAAGACCGTTACAAACTTTACATATTCAGCTCATAAAAAACTTTTCTAGCTGCAAATCTGGAGCTTTCTGGTCTGTTTTCTTTAACTTCCTCTCATTGCTCCAGATATTAGACTGTCTAACAGCTCACATCTCAGGCAACAAGACAGTACTGCCATTCCAAGAGGTTAGGAAATAGAGGGATCTTCTTTCTAGAAGGAAGAGCTTTTCATTCACTCCCATTACAGCAGCAGGCTCAGGCCTCCATCGCTTGACATTTTCATGGAGAATATACTTTATTCCAGATCTAGGCACTCTAGGGTTCTTTCACATTATGTCCACAGGAGTATTATCCAACACATAACACCATACTATGACTGAATCCCAACCTTTTAAATAAATAATACTAGATCGCAAATATTACATCCACTTAAACTGAAAAGATTTTTACGTTTTTTCATAACTTGAAACAGAATGTACGACGTTATCAGGTCTGTGTCCACTGCATATTTCCTGGTGAAGTGAGAGGTTTGCTTGGATAGAGGTAGCTTTCTCTGAAAAGAGCATGATACTTAGCTAAGAGGTACGTTAGTTCTGGAACTTGAGGAGGGGTTGAGAGACAAGTTTAAAAGACAGTTCTTTGTATGAAGTAGTTGAGGAGGGTAGAAATGAATGATGAAAAAAAATAAGGCTTTTTATGAGGCCTGATAGGGCTGGTATAGGTCCAGAGCCAATACAGTCCGACTATCCTCTTGGTCATTCACTCCAGTGTCTCTGCTTGGAGACTTAAAACTATGGGCCAAAGATAGGTCCATTTTGGTTGGGTATTCACAGAGCTGGCTCAGATCCATGATGCTCAACAGTTTCATAATACACTTAATGGTTTCTTCATACACTTAATGGTTTCTTCATACACTTTAAAAGCTTTTGTAGCTCAAATGTTTCATTATCTGTGGTGACCTGCAATCCAGAAGATAAGACAGAGCTAAAAAAATATCTTTTAAGACAGTTATAAAAAAATCTTTTCATCCTAGTGTCACGGTTTGGACAGTTGCTCTATCACCTAACCCCACCTAGGAGAGGGAATCAGGAAAATCAAAGGAGAGCCATGGGTTGAAATAAAAACAGATTTAATAGAATAATAATGAAGAACTAATAGTAACCCCAACTCTAATACAAGATGCAGAGTTATACTCAGCTCCAGACAGTAGTTGCAAGCTGTGAGTTTCTAGCAGTGAGGGCTGAGTGCCAACACTTGGAGCATGACAGTTCCAGAGAGAACACAGTGATCACAGCAAGCAGAGGAGCAGGCCTCAGGTGCAGGATGAGTGATGAGACAGATGTGGGTCTCTTGAGAAGGCAGCCATGGCAGAAGCCCCACAAACATCCTTGCAAACTTCCTGATTTACAGTGAGGTAGACATTTATGATATGGAATACTTCAGCTGGCTAGCTTGGGTCAGCTGCCCTGGGCTTTGCTGTTCCTTGACCACTGCGCCTGCATGGTTCAAAACTACCCTCGACCTTGGTCATTTCAGAAACCTGCATACCAGAGCTGGGTATAAACAAAAACAACATGTCTTATCTCTTTTGTTCTCACAGAGCTGGACATTGCAGCCTCTCAAAACTGCAGTCTCTCTGAACAGAAAAATTATTTTATAATTCTGTCCCAGCAAAACCAGGAAACCTAGTCAAAGCAGAAATACAAGTTTTTAGAAAATATGTAAGGGAACTAACACAACATGAACCTAAACAAGTATTACAGTAATACACCTCTTACTTCAAATACACACCTTGCTTTGGGATTCTGCTTATGTAAATACCGTCGCATTTTCCTTTTTAGATTTCATTGTGATTGTGAAGTAGATATAAAGAAACATTGTTGAATTTCACACAAATTATTGAAAGAAATTTAGATTTTTCTAGTCCCTAAAAATTAACTGAAGGAGTCCTCTGTTTCTTTGTCATGTAGGATTGAGCCTTTTGTAACAGTGTCTTTGCAGTGTCTTGTCACTTAACAAACATCTATACATAAAAGCAAATAGAAATTACTCATAACACAGAATCACAGAATGGTAGGGGTTAGAAGGGACCTCTGGAGATCACCTGGTCCAACCCCCAGTTACTCATATTTTCTGTTAAGAAAATATACTAAATTGCACTGCTTGTTAAGCTGTTGAACTTATTCTTTTCTATTTCCTTCTAGGAACAAGAATTAAGTAAGTTAGTCTTCAGAGAGCTAAGTTTATTGTATGACTGTCATTTCTTGATGAAAATAGAACTACAATACTGTGTTATTTGTGTGAGGCACAGCTGAACCATGGTCATTTTGTTCACCCCATTGTAGAGGAGTTAGGACTTCTGCCCCTGTATTTCCCTTGGTTCACATCCCTCAACTAATACTGAACACATGCATATTTCCTACATTTTTTGACATCCTCAAGCTGGCAACTGTCTCATCCAATTTGCTGGAGCAAACCAAGGTGCTGGCATGGCTTTCTTGAGTGGTAAATATCATCGCTGAGTGTGTAACAGCTGAGAATGTTGCCTCTAGCATCTGCCCACACGCTGCAGGACTATCTGGCACATCCATAATCTGTCTGCTAGCAGGAAAATAATAAAAAAAACCCAAACCCACAACACACACACAAAAACAAGTGTTCAGTTCTAATTGAAGTTAACTCTTTCTTTAACAAAAACCAAAATATCACCATATCTGATTCAACAAGAAAGGTTAACAATGAGAAAATCACTTATGCTATCCACACTCTGCCTCCTCCAAAGCTGCAAACATGATACAGTCACAGAGGAAGAAATTCTGTCAAATTTCATGTAGTTACTGTTGCTTGGGAAACCACTTCCTTGGTAACTACAATGCATTCTCAGCACGTCTCAATATCAATTTCTCTCTGGCTTTGAGACACGCAAACCTGCAGTATGGTGTGAAGAGAGAAAAAGAAAAAAAACAACAACCAATAACAATGAAACTAACCTGAAGGAAAAAGGACAGAATGAGCAAAAGGTTTGTTGTGCTGCAGTTTCAAATACGTTTAAATGGAAAATAATGTAATTTAAAATATATCTGGAAGTTGGTTTTACCATCATTCGGAGGAGAAACTGTTGATATATGTCAATAAATGTGTCTTGAATCATAAGCATGAGGTGCTTCTCTGGATCTTGAGTACCAGCACTGATTACGGTACAGACAATTGGCTGTCATTGGTATTTCCTCTTCTCTGTTCCAGTTCGTCAGGACATTTGTAGATGAATCCACATCATGCTCTAGAATTCAGTTTCAGAAAATATCTGTTAAAAATAACTCATTAGTATTTTAAAAATCTTTTCTAAAGAAAGTCATTATAAAAATAAGAGATTGTAAGCCATAGAGTCCTTTCCCAGATTGCTGCAGAAGCGTGGCTCCAGTAAGCCGTGACACCCGGAGATACTGCTGCTAAATCAGTGACAGTTTCATCATTGCTAACAGCACATTTATCTTTCTTTTCAGAAATATTTATTTGCATATGTTTTTTGCATAGAATGTAAAACTTTGTTTATTTGCCGTTTCATACCCTAAAACTTGCATTCTGCTTACCTGGACCTCCAGTTTCTCTCTGACAACAAAGCCATGCAGGGAGCTCAGCAAGGTTGTTGTTCATGGACAACATAAAGGAAATCTAATTTTATATCAAACAAATGGAAGGAATGCTCTAGTAATACCATTAGCCATTTTCTTTTCAGTTTTGCTTTTCCTAGGCCTTCTATAGAATCATTAGTGTGTCATTCTAGCAGCCCAAATTAACTAATAGGGAGAAAAAGAGAAAAAGAAGCACTGAGAATTAGTGCCACATTAAGTGTCCTATGCACTATTCTTACAAGACAAAGCAGACTCAACAGCCCGTGCAGTACATAATTGTGTGTGTAAAGGGTTTTTTTTACACAGATAGAAATAATTAGGATGGCAAAAAGGAGGCAGTAGGATGTCTCTCCTGCTCCCATTTGTATTAACTAGTTTAGGACTGAGAGTAACTCTAAGGAAATACAGAAATATAAATAAGGATACTAGACAAATAATTTAAGTCACACCTGTTCTCACTGTAATGAACTATTTTTTTATGTGTGTCAGTATAAATATATGGATGTGTATCCATACAGAAACACACACACACTCCTGCCTTTTCAAGGACAGTAGTAAGTCCTTTTGTTACTTTTTGCAGTCAAACTATTAACTGGCTGAAGTTATTTTGCTCTCATAGAAGGCCCATCATCCAAAACCATTAATAGAGTCATTTTAACACCTTTAGTTCAAGCATGTCTTCCACCCACACACCAAATGGTGGGGGACATATGTAAACTACATCTCTTCCAGAAATCCAATAACTTATTAAGTCAATGGAAAAATTGCTACTAAACTGTGATAAAATACTCATCTCTTTCCTGGTGTTGTTTCCTGGATTAAATACAGAGACAAATGAATAAATCTGAAAACAGAAGACTAGGCTTTAAAGTTTATTCTCTGGGAATACAGCAGTTTGTATGATATCTGCTGTATAGTATGTAGCTAGGGGGGAGAGGGCAGGAGGATTACTCCTGTTCTGATTACTAGAAAAGAGGTGATGGAGGAATACAATAGATCTACGTGACACTAATGGAAAGGGTAGTATCTCTTTCTGTGATGAATACCTGGGTCAACACTAGTTTCTCATCAAGTATAGTGTCTTAATTTAGAAAAATAAATGAGAATGTCCAAAGAAATTGAGCCGATAGTATGTTGTGTTACTGTTCCCAGGTACTTCAAATACTTCTTCAGCATATGTTTACAGTACTTCAAGAAAGAAAAATGACAGTGGGAAATGCCAAGTCTTCCACACTGCTGAGATAGCACTTAAAATGTTTTGGCAGTACTCCTTTCTCTCCTTGTGAAGTTTAATTTCTCTATCCAAAAGCACCAAGTAGCCATTAGGATCAACATTATTCAAATACTGATGCCACAAAACTTCTAGCCTTGAACATGAAGTTGTAGGTCTTCTGGTGTATAATTATTGTTACCAAATTCTTTGATGAAAAGCAGGAAGCTACATATATGTAAAAAGAACCCCGCAAAATAACCAAAATCACAAAAGGAAGAGACATAACTGATGTTTTCTGTTGTTTTTTAAAGAAGAAATTTTAAAGGGTTGAATTGAGTGTTCCAGATGCGAACATGTAATAGTCTTCATTCCTCTCCTGTGAGTATTACTCCAGTTTGAGTTTAAATACTGTAGTCAGACTCCTTCCTTGGGTTGGATGAAAGAAAACTGCTTGGGTATATCAGGTTTATTTGTAAAAGTGTATCACTGTCATTTCATCTATAAATATTCACCTTATAGAGTAATTATATATTCTTGAGTAATACCATAATGTATTAATATATCAACTAATATATGACATGGACTTTCATAAACATTTAAAACTTACCTGTGTGTCTAGAGTTTATGGAAAATCTCACCATTGAAATCATGAGAAAGAAAAAATTAAGGCCAATATTAAATACCCGTGAAAATAAGCACCCAGTGTCATAGGATGTTAGACTTTCACCTTGTATGTGGCCTTTTCCAGTGAGCACCACATAAAACCAATAAAATCTAAGGAGTCCTGAGTATTTCACATTGTCAGTTCCTAACTCACCTAATAAAGATTCGTGGGTTACTACAAAATCAGGGTTCTAGGTTTTGCAGAACCATTGTCCCACAGGGTCATTGTGTGAGAGTCACTATTACAACCTACTTTGTGGGTTATGAAATGAGGTGACAATGAGGTGACAATGGATATATATCCTAGTAATAATCATGCCTTGTACTGACTGGTACTGAAGTGGTTGCATATGTGAACTTGCAGAGATTTTAAAACCTATGTTTAGAGAAGCCTTTCATTGGTTATTAGAAGCTTTCTGCATGTAAATTGCTACCGTCTTTCAGTCTGCTATTTAAATAAAAATGAAAAATTTATGTCCTTCAGACTCCAAAAATTCATAGAAGATGAACCAAATCAAGATTGTATCTTTGAAGTCTCTATACATTGACATTTAACTTTCCCCATTTCCAAATATCAGTTAAATGAAAAACTGTCAATTGCATTTGGACTACATTCTGATTTTCTCACAGCATACTGAGTCATACCTTACTTCAAGAGGTGCCCATCTAGTCTGGGTGGGACAGCTTACTGGAAATACTTTAGACAAAGAATAATTTAGAAAAAATAGAAGCTTCATTTAGAAAAATCACTCTTGTATTGTCTCACATAGGATCAGATTCTCTTTGTCACTCTGCCTTCAAATAGATAAATATTGCTGCCTTGATGCAAGCAAATCCATCTAGCTTTTTAAAAGTCAGTGTTTGTATGTTTAATTTCTCAGAGGATTCATTTATGTCTACAGTCCATGGAACTGAATTGAGATAATTATTCCTACCTTCCAAACATTCATTTGCAGGCACATCAGGTTTTCTGTGAATTTTTTAAAAAAATATGTTTGCCATAAATCTAGTGGAGTTCTTTTAACATGGAATGAATATTAAACTATCTTTTATCTTTTAACATGCTGCAAATCAAGGTATTAATTTGTATGACCTCTCAGTGCACAAGAGACACTGCATTCCTTGGACATGAGGTGCAGTGTTATCAAACCCATTTCCAATACAGTTTCATTATGGAATTTTTTCTTTCTGTTAAAATGGCCAATTCCTGTTTGTCAAGTTTTTCAAAGCATTCGCTGAAAGCTATACTGCTCTTCATTATTAGAATATACCAATAAATTTTCAAAAGATATGTTTTTAATATGCAAAGATCCTCTGAAGTATTTTTGCTGAGACACACATAATTAAGAAGGGTTGTTCAAAGCAAAACTGTGTTGGAATAGTGGGGACTTCTAGTGAGAGCACAGATGTACACAGAACAGGGAAAAATATCTGTCTCTCTCGTACCTGTGGTGGAAGTCCTAATTGCTGGGATATTGGTATTCTGTGTCACTTCCCTTACTTCTTTAAATATTCATCAAATTAACAAAGGGTGATTTGGAACATTGCCCATGACGTTAATGAATCAGGAAGAACAACATCGCAAACCTTGGGGTCCCAGCAGCTATTCCATTGTTGGTCTCTGATGTTTTCACAAACTTAATTTGTACGGTCTTAATTTGTTTCAGTGTAGAATAAAAAACAAATATCAAATCACTGTGATTTTAGCAGAGCTTCTATTTCTCAGGCAGCCTTCCCGACCATTTCTAAAGGCTTCTCCTTTAGCCCAGAGGAGTCACATTTGCATAGACAAAACCCAGACTCAGTCCCATGGAGCACAGGTTTCCTCCAAACTAGGATAAAAAGGAAGTAATTTGTCTAAATGCTAGTTAAACCTTTCCCTGTAGCCACAGGGAGCTCAAGCAAAACCAGCTCCAGGTAAGGAATGTTTTGCAGAGGAGCACACTGGGCCATTTGGACCAAACCAAGTCCCTGTATTTCCAAACATCCTTCTAAACTCCAGCCAAGGAGCTATAGGTTGTACCTTTAAGGCATCAAGAAATGTAGCAGGGAAAGTCCAGAGAACACCACTGGGCAGTGGGAGCAACTGTTGCAGTGGTGAAGCAGGTATCATTGAAGGAAATGTCCACAGAGTTTTAATATGACTTTCATTATCTTCAGCCCATGGCCTCACCTCATTTGGCACTTGCCCCTCATCATCAGACTACAGCTTCTTCTCCCTACTTGCTTCACTAAAATGAATATTTGTGTTGTCCCTACTCTGTGGCCTCTTTGTTTTCTTTGGTTTTCTTCCCACTTAGGGTATACATTTCGCCTCTCTCATTGGTAAGTTTAAGACAGGGAAATTGAGTCGCCATCATTCTGCCTCTTTTCCTTGTGTTTTTCATCCCCTCCTCTATCCATGATTATTAGTAAGTAAAAATTAACTAGTTTTTCTGCTGCTGCTAACTGAAGTGCAGCTGAACCAGTGGCACCTATGGGAAGCAGGTATACTAAAAATAGTCATAATAAATTACTTGAAAGTATTCCAAACAAATGGTTTATCCCTTGACAAGTGAAAATTGTCACTCCAGTTGGCATAGAACACCCCAGACTTAGCAATCTCGCCATTTCTGTCTTCTCTTTCATAATTACCAGAATATTCACTTGACCATAGTCTCAAAGATCTTTTCAGTGCCTGTTTGTATCAACACAATTTCATATAAATGATGGCTCAGACCATAACATGTTATCAAACCACTTTCTAAAGCAACTGCTCTAAAGCTAACAAAAATAAGGCTACTGCTAAATATTATGTCTACCATTAGGTTATTTGTTTCTTTGTTTCCACCTTCCTAAATAATAACTCTATTAGAGAGCACTCCTATAACTGAAAGTTTATATGATACTTCTGTTAACACTTCTAACACAACCAAACATTGAATGTACAGCAGAGAGTCAGTGATCTTTTCTCTCATATTTTATAACTTGAGTGGTATCTGTACTCAGGTTAGATAAAAAGAGTGATGAAAGGGAGATACGACAGAGACCTATAAAATGATGAGTGCTATAGAAAAACTTAGCAGCAACATTATTTGTTTGTTGTAATAAAATGACTACTAGCCTAATTCAAACCAAAAGGAGAAACCTCTTTGCACAAACTAAGCATGGCATAGATTTAGAAGTTTATATAGTTCAAAAAGTACATATAGCAATTTATGGAAAGAGAATCCACTAAGCATGTTAAACACTGGATATCAGGTTTTCTAATGGTAGAAAACTACTTCTTAGAGCAAAAGAATCTCGCTAAACCCAAATTTCATATTCCTATCCCCTTTTACAGTATTGATATTTATGAAGGCTGAGAAGAGCCCTTTTTTAGCCTTCTTCTGGATTATTTTAAGTACCTCCTAGGTAATTACCAGATCTAGCAAAGAAATACTTGTCTTTCTGAGCCTGACAAGGATCTTCATTATATTGTTGAATTATTTTCCTACCCAGGAGTAGCATGAACAAGGAAGCAAAATGGTACTACATTTCCAGTTATCTCCATAGATCAGTAATTGCAATCTACATTAACATTTTTCCATTCAAAAGCTAATCTATGAAAGCTCTGGTTCTTCCTTAAAATCAGCTTAAAAAATCCTTTTTAATTATTTATGAACCTTCAGGTTATGCATGAACTTTCCTGATGTCCAGCTGATCAAGAGGAGCTTATTAATGCTCCCAGACTTCACTCAGCCTGCAAGGAATGCCTCAAATTTTAAATCCTCAAAACTTCTTGCACCAGACTTGACATTTTCACTAACTTCCTTAGAAATGGTGATATTTGTATTGTACATTTCTCTGAAACTCATTTGGGTATATCTTCTCAGTGCAACTCTCTAAAGCCAAAAGAAAGCTGCAAACACCTGTGTGTAAACCGGTGTTTGTTATACAAACACAGAAAGATGTGTTTAGTAAACTCCTTAAGTAAGGAAAGTATTTGTTACAGAATATGGTTTAATATGTATTTCAGTACACCTTCAAGTCTTCAGATGAACAAACCTTATTTAGACACTACATTTTGAAGTGTGTTTTAAGTTCAATTACAATGCACATCTTTCTGTCCATTGTCTGTAACAGATACACCCAACTTAAGTCTATTTAAAAATTAAGAGCACTGGACACACAATGTTGTAAAAAGATCAGGATAACCATTCTGAGCTTCAAATTTTAAATGAAGACATTGAGAAGTTTGAGATTCACCTTCTCATTCTTTTTGAATGGTGTAAGAGAAGGAGTATTCAGAGACAGTGGGCTCTCTTGGGTTTCTTTAGTAACACCCCAGTCACCTTCTGTTCTAGAGAGAGAGGGTTATTTTCTCAAGAAGGGCTTCAAAGGAAGATGGGCTAGGAGCTGGGACAGCTTGCTGTTTACTATTGCAAAAACCATCACTGTAATATAATTCCAGTCCAACATTGAGCTAAATATAACATGTGGTGTCAAGACATCTGGAAGAAGAGGATATATTTTCATCACCCATCTCTGCCTGTCCAAAAGTGGAAGCTGAGTTTATGGTCCGGAAATGTTCATTATCACTGCACGTCACTTCAGTTCTACAGTTTCCAAAACCAATGGATGCTGTGCCATTTTCTCAGGACAAAAATAAGTGAAGCGAAGAGAATATTATTGGCTATTTAACCTTGTCAGGAAGCCGTATCAATTAGTAGTCTTGCCATATATTTTTCTAATTATACACTAAAGCTTTATGGCAGAATTCCTGTGGATATACTTCTTGTAGATAACGATTTGTAGTATATGGTATCCTGAAGGCATTTTAAGCCTCATTCTGCTCTCTTCTTTCCCTCTAAGAAGGTGAAACTTTAACAGGGAATCAGAGTTATACTGTGTTTTTAAAATTTTGTTAAAAACAGGCTGGAATTTGGAAAGATTGTTATTTTCAGTGTAAATAAAAAAAAAAAAAAACAAGGGAAAAAAGCGCAGCTTTTAAAACTCTCATAGGGCACATTTTGAAACTATACAAGTAAACTGCCATTAGGTATATGTTAGGGCAACTTGTGCTTCACAGTCTTTTCTCTCTACTTGCTGTGCAAACTGCTTAGAAGCAGAAGAAATCATAAGCTCCAGGAGCCAATCTGCCACTGTTGTCTGTTTATGTAGTCTGATAGAATTTACATGGGTTGGCAGACAAAATTGCCCTTTGCATGCTTTGTCTCTAGGGGAATTTGGAAGTATGTCCAAGTTTTATAAAATAATGATAATCACACTATACATCGAGCACAAATAACAGATTTTCCAAGGGCCTTTTCTGAGCAAGTTAAAACTGTGGACAAACAGATAATGCTTAAAATAAAAAGAAAAGCATCCCATTTATGCATCAAAGTTAAAGTGGGTCACTCTGCAACGTAAAGCACATTTTTAGTGGATATAAATTTAGCATCTCTCTGCAGCATTATGCATGACAGCAGTCTTGTGATATTTCAAGTATGGAACAGATCCCTGGAGACACCATGTAATTTATAATGGACTAACTGTAATAAACTGTAGCTGGTTCCAATGAAATAAGACATGTTGGTCTATTTGTCTTATAGGAACATCCTGTTAAAGATCTAACTTGTCTAAGATCAGATAGAAAAAATGGGGAGGTTGGCTGATTTGTTGGTAGGTAAAAAAAAATGCCAAAATGGAAGGTCTCCTGTGTCTCTCAGAGAGTAAGGAATTAAAAGAAAGAAAACAAATACAAAAGATCACAGTACACTTCTTCAGTTGACTAATAACTAGCATCCCTTTCCCCCAAATGCACAGCAAATGCCTTACCGGTTTTTGTGTTGGCAATGCTTTATCATAATCGGTGCAGTAACAAAATCCAGGGATACCTGCAGGGCCATAGGCACTGCTTTCCTCAGCTTTGCTGCAAATTAATTAGGCACCAGCTGTCTACAAAGGCACTCTATTTTTGACATATCTGTTACTTCATTATTTCACACAGTCCTAGCAGGTAGACTGTGGGTGTCTGTTTACTCTGTTCATAGCTGCTGAGGACTGATACCTAAAAACATGCACAGAAATATGAGAAATGATAAGCAGATTAAAGCTGCTAATTTCCAAAGCACAGATGTATTTAGCATGTCTACTCAGTGCAGGAATCTACACACTCTACAATTAATGAAAACATTAGGCTAACCCATTGCTATTTAAGGCCTGGGTCCTAAATTGTTATAGGCATTTGATGACCTGGGAAACTACAAAAGACATTATTAGCTTGGATCTCTGAAGGGAAAGTTTCATTTAACATTCTCCTGTTCTCTTACTTGGTGCCTTGAAATAACAGTAAAAAAGTGCTCCTATTACATCATGGTTTTCAATTATCAATTAATGATATGATTAAGACACAGTGTGGTGGGTTAACCTTGGCTGGATGCCAGGTGCCCATCAAGATGCTCTATCACTCCCCTCCTCAGCAGATGGGGTGGCGAGAAAATAAGATGGAAAAATCTCATGGGTCAAGATAAAGGCAGTTTAATAAAGCAAAAGCAAAGGTTGTGTGCAGAAGCAAAGGAAAACAAAATATTTAGTTTCTACTTCCCATCAGCAGGCAATGTCCAGCTGCTTCCTGGGAAGTAGGGCTTCAGTATGTGAAGCGGTTGCTACGGAAGACAAATGTAATAATGCATGCCCCCCTCTCTCCCCCTTTCTCTCAGCATTTATTGCTGAGCAAATGTCCTATGGTATGGAATAACCCTTTGGTCAGTTTGGGTCAGCTGTCCTGGCTATGTCCCTTCCCAAGATCTTGCCCAATTCCAGCCTACTGGTGAGGGAGAATGTTGGAGAGAAGGCCTTGATGCTGTGCCAGCTCTGTTCAACAGCAGCCAAAACACTGGTGTGTTAACAACCCCTTTCTAGCCACCAATACAAAACACAGCACTATGAGGGCTGCTATGGGGAAATTAACTCCATCTCTGCCAGACCCTATATACACAGGTACTACAATGCCATCAATTTGATGCTTAACATCTAATTTAACACTAGTTGAGAAGTAAAGGGCCACAGTAAATCTTGCAGGATTCTTCTGTTGCAAATCTGTTAGCAGGTATAAGTGACCTAGGCAGTGCCATGTCCTTGATGTGTGACTACAGGGACTTCACTCTGCCACATAACACCCAACCATTTGGGGAGCACAGAGAGGCACTTCTCTCTCCAAGGAGAGAACGGGGATGCCACATGGGATGCAACCCTGAGGGAAACCCATATCTGACAGCAGGCTTTTCTACCTGACACATGTATTTAGAAATCCCAAAACATCCTTCTAAATTCACCATATGCAAAATCTATGGTAATCTTAATTTAGTTTCTCAAAGCAAAGTGACCTGATTGCAACAAAAATAGTGCAAAGCAATGGATTCTTTCATAGCCATGCATATTCATGGGTCCTACCCATTGTAGCAAGCAGAGTTGAGCAGGTCAAGTCTGCAGAGAGATCACCAGGCAGGAACCTCATGCTTTACCAGGTCTTAGAGCTATACCTTCAGCATATATCACCTATGAATTTTAAGCTTTTAAATGAAAGATCAGCTAAATCAATTATAAATTGTACATAATTAATCAGAAATATGTCAAACCATTGCTAGAGTATTCTTGTCCTTTTCTACTATCCTGTTTCCTCATCATGCCAAATCTAAGTATTTCAGAGGTAAGCTAACTGCTGAGCTGATGTGTTTAGATTTTATTTTTCCAGATATCTTGTTGGAAAAAGACCTAACAAATTTTTAACTCAACCCCCAACATCTGACATGAAGAATGAAATATATTTTTATATATTTTAGTTGAAAGGAATAATGAAATCTCCCAGAAAAGAAAACCATTTCCACAAGCATATTAAAATAACATTTTAAAAAAAAGTGTTAATAATGTACCAACATAAGATCCCTTTTGCATTGTGGAAAATACAATTTATTTAATTTTTTTAAAAATTTTCTTTAAAAAAATATTTTATCCAATTTTAAATCCAAATATATTGCAAGAGTTTACAATACTATAAAATATCCACATAAAACAAATATCTTGTTCTCATGAGTAAATACCAAAAATGCATATATTTTTTCCATACATATTTTTGATAGAACTAGGCTCACCTAATAGTATAAAGAACATGATGATGTCTTGTCCATGCAGTCACAATTGTGCAGTCCAACTATCTATGAGGATGTAAAGTATATAAGAGAAATTAATTTAGTGTCTTCAAAAAGCACAGAAATATCTGGAAAGTCCAAATTTAGATATTTTATTAATGAAACAAAATCATCTATTACTTTATGCATTACGAGTTACTGACAAAGACCTGCTTACCATGTGTTTTTAAGCTAGAAAAGTACTGACACATAATTCTCATCTTCCTTCAGAGATGGATCTCAAACACAAAAACTAGCAAGAGGCATTCTGCAGCTCTTATCTGTTACAGAAGAATGGTGCAGGGGCATTACAATATGACTTTTTCTGTTTTCCAATATCCATATCACTCTATTTCATTAGAATTAAATAATTAACTTTAATTCTGACACAAATGAGCAAAGCAAACTCTGTTCCAGCGCTGTACAGATTTTGCATACAGCGTAGTTTCCAGTTCAACAATATGCATGGATGCTCTCAAAATCTAAGCAAAATGTTTGCATTTACATCCTGAAAGATTTGTCTTGTTACCATAGTTATTAAAGAAAAAAGATCTTCCCTCCTCTCCTCTGCTGTTTTAACCACTCAAACATTTTTCAGGGTATGCACAGGAAATGGAAATGTGTGTTTTTCAACAAGTTGCTTAACATCTTCCGAAACCCTTTGGAACCTGAGACTGCTCACCTGAGTAAAGGGAGCAGGATTTGGTATCTGGTTTCAAGCCTTGTCAGATGTAAGTACCTAGGAAAGAAGTGTAGGCTTATGCTGGTCATCCTTGCCTTTCATCAACACCAGGAGAGATGGCTCATATTGCTTCCCTGTAAACAATCTGAAATAGGAAAACCAGGTGATGGATGGCTCAGCTGCAGTTAAAAGACAGAGAAATATGCTATGCCAGAAAAGCAGCTTGTATTTACTTTAAAATCTGGTAGATCATGAGTGACAAAACATCCTTTACTTTCCCTCTGCCTGTCCTTTCCATTTTTTTAATTTCTTCCTTTTGTAAATTTTTGTTTGGATCTCATATAAAGGCTTTTTCCCCCCTCTTTCTCTCATCCTTAATTAGTTTGAATGTCAAACCTGTCCAGTAATCACATCACTTTGGGTAGTAATGAAGGCAAATAAATAATGCTTAACCTTTCTTAGAGGATCTGGAGACCCTTCCAAAACCAATTAGGGCTTGTATGATTCACTGGAATTAACCAAGGTCTTCATAATAAGTTTCCAAACTTGTGTAAGAAAGAAAACGTTAAAATTAAGACAGGGAGAGGAAAGAAAAAAATTGTCCTCCCTACAGTCTTAAACCCTTTCTAATTCTAAAGTATGTTATGAGTAGGAGAAAAGAAAAGAAAGTGGGCAATGCAGATTACACTTTGTTGCTACTTGGGAGGCTGGGAGGATATTAGCTGGATTTTCCCATTCTGCATGGTTTTGCTTTTTTTAAGTTTTATTTTTCCTTTTTGTTTCCAGTGATATTTTTGCTGTTCGACACATATTTCTACCTCAGATATCTTTTGAATAGTGACTAAAAAAAACAAAAAAATGTCTCAATCTTTCATAACAAAAAATACAGAAAAACAGCAAAACCAATTCAATTTGCCTACAAATCTTGGACGTAAATCTTGCTGTCCTGACATCAGTTTCAGTCTGTTTATTATCCATATTCCTTCTCCTGTCCTCTCAAGTGAAGAAACAATTTCTTTGCACATCGTGTAAGGGGAAATACCCTAAAAACCAGAACTGCACTGATCTTTCCATGACCACATTAGCTTTTGTGCTGCGGATTTATCACTGCGCATCTTGCCCTTTTTGCTACTGTCAAAGAGCATACGACACGACTTTGTTCCCTGCAACCTGCATGACATTGTACTCTATGTCTGCCTGTGATCTCTCTTTGCAGTACCTGCAAAAACATCAATGCCATAAAATTTCCACAAAAACTTGAAGATTCAAGACCAATACGATCAATCAGACTGTTCAGAAAAGATCTTTGGAATTATTTAACAAGGAGATCTCAAAGGCCGCAGATCAGCTTCATGTGGGTTTAGAAAGCAGCAGTCTTTAGACATATCGACCAACCTTAGAAATGTAAGTATGTCTGACTATACATATCCATAGATATATACATACCTCTGCTCAAGTACCATTTGAAAAATAAATAGCACCAAAACTGAAAATGTGTACAGTTTACATAATTCAGTATTTAAGGCATTTGTAAGAGAACCTAAGTAAGTCAATCAAAGACCCAAAACTTCAGGAAGATTTTGTTTCCTTGGCTATATCCTTTCTAAAAATGAGAAAGTTTAAAAAAATGTGGTCTCAGCTGGAAGTATGCCCTTAGCCATCACAGTGCCAAAACGAATGCAGAATGTTAGCTCTGACAATCTGTCAGAAAGAGGAAAAAAATACTTTTGTTCCAAGAATAAGATGTATTCAAAAGTTTTGCCCTGAAATTAAAACAAAAGCCCGAAACACACACAAAAACCTGCCTAGGCCAGAGTCTCAGTCAGGGCAAGCATATCTGTATTTACATAAGCTATTTACATCACCTGACTACCCAACCCCCTTTTCTGTACATAACCTTTTTTTTTTAATTTATTGCTTGCCTAGACTCATACGAACATCATAATAAATCAGTCATTCCAAACATCCTTCTAGAGTAACAAGCATTACAAATTAATAATGTCATGCTGGTCATTAATTTTGATAACCAAAGAATTTGCATTAGTGAATATACTTGCTATGTAGTTGTTAATGTTACATTTATTTAATATGCAACAGTTGCAATGTGTTAGAAGACAGTTCCCATTATTTGATTTTTTTCACAGTTGTTCAATATTTGACAGATGCAAACTTCATTCTTTAAAATATTGATTTTCCTTTTAGAAATTGAGAACAGTGATGTTAGATTATTTCTGACATGTTTTGTTAATCAAGATATATTCAACAGCACAATTTACCAATAAGAAGCCGATATTAATGGTTCTAATTTGCAGTCAAGTAGATGGAATGAGGGAAAGGCCATGTTACACAAGTCATGAAGTAAGCGCTAAAGCTCAGAATAGAATAAAAGGAATACATTATTCAAACATTCTGCAGCACTAGTCTTATTTTTTTGTGCCAGTGGATTTGATATAAAACCTATTAGGATATGAGAACATTAAATGCATTTACAGATACAGACAAGTGAAAAGGTAGATAGACAATTTGCTGTATTTTGATTTGGAAATGATACTCACCAGTGAGTATAGATATCTTTAGACTCTAAAATCACAAATCAGTCTTAAATTTGAAATACTTTACTTTTTAGCTTGTAATAATCTCTGAAAATAAGGGCCAAGAGTACATCACACATTTCAAACAAAGCAACAGTGCTGACATTTTAGTCTTTTTTCAGAACTCGGATCTACTCTTCAGAAGCTTCAGAGGAAGATGTGATATATTTTAAACAGTGAAGAAATGAAGTCATACTTGGGTTTTCCTTAACTGACTGTAGCATTTTACTTCTCATGTTCCATGTCTCCTGAAACAGAGCCATCATCCTGCAATCAGCAGCTCCTCACCTCAGTACCAGACACAAGACTCAAGGCTCTTCCAATCTTCAGTCTCTGCTCTTTCTCTGCAGAACTGGTGCTCTTTATTCACAGAAAAGTGAGACAGAACAGATCAGTCATTAAAGCAGTGCTGTTGTGGGGTTGGGAACAGAGATTAGCCAGGTGGATAACTTCAAGAGGAATTGCCAACTGCTGTCTGCATTTCCAGACAAAAATGAGGATCTAGCAGTTTCAGCCTTTGGCAGCTTTTTGCCTGACAGCCGTTTATTTCCTTCTCTGGTGCTCCATCTGCTCCCCCTGGTTGGATCAACCAAGAATCAGGTTGTGGCAGATCCTGCGGGTATGTACAGCTAAGCCTACCAATAAATAACTGCCATGTCCCCCACGTAGTGATACTTGGGTTTGGAAACACAACTATAAATTCCCTTTTGTTAGAGCTGGGCTGGCATAGAACAAGAAAAACTAATAGACTTGAACTATTCCCTCAGCAGAGCAAACAAGCAAGTCTAATTCTGAAGTCTATCTAATGCTCAAGATCTACAAGGACAGAAAGAAGCACAAAAAACATAACTGTAGTAGTGGACATTTTTCATCTTGGGAGCACAAGAAGAGATACAGCTTCTGGTCGCTTCTGCTGCCTAAAGTAGTTTCGTACAAAGCAGCCACCAGCTGGAGTACAGCAATACAGATGCCTCTCATGACCATGCTTGACTGCACTCTCCTCCTGGTCTGTTAATTTGGATTTTTTTTTTATGCCACAGAACCACTCCAATGGGAAAATCTGCTAAATACACCATCTTGAAAGGATCAATAATTTGGACAGCCAGGATCTCTCCTGTTAGATGCTAAATATGAAGAGGAAGGAATGGAATCTGGGTTTTATGTATCTTAAGTCCACGTAGACAGACTTAAGACTGTCCAGAGCTTTTTCTGTAAAAGGAAATACCACCCCACCAGGATTAGCTGCTACCGTATTTCTATATGGAGGACATCGGTAGCAGATTCAGAAGAGTTGACTCTGAGAAGGAATTACCCAACTTCTGAGATTTTTCACCTGTTCCCTTCATCTCAGCACTTTCTTATTGACAAGCACTACGCATCTCATTGTACATGGCTTATATTCCCCAGACACTCAACTTTTCCTGACTGCTGCATAGGCAAATTAACACTGTGTTATGGCTACCCTTTGCATATCAAGCCTACACTTCAGATACCTCAATGCCCAGCTTCCTGGTGTCCCTTTCTGACCCAAACTCATAGATCTTCACTTCAGATGAGAACTGTAATCTTCTGCAGTTTTGAGAAAAGAGCCTGCCCAACATAACACAACTACATATACATCTTTTAGGTTTTCTTTATTTATATTTTTTTAGTTCAAGAATTACACACTAGCCAACATTATTATATATTTACATGCTGAAACTGGCTGCAATAATTTTAAATTCAAGAAAATATCTCTTATGTGCTACTCATTTACAATCATCATTTTACTACCTCATATATCCCAGAGGTTAGCAGTCCTTTTGAGAAAGACATGAAGATCTGATGCAATGATATCCACTAGTATTTTGCATTTTCTAGCCATTGGAAAATGTGCATTATGTGCATATAAGAAAGGCTACAAGGTCATTAGTAAGGCTGATGATTACTACAATATGAAGTAAATAGTACTAAGTAAAAGAAGATAAATCAGAACTGTGCAAAGACAGTACTAACAGAACCATTTAAACACCCATGCAAATAAAAACATGATAGAAGTCAAATCATAGTCAGCTTGTTAGAATTAATCATGTTTCAAATGTACTTTTTGTCTTTAACTGAAAGTAACAGGACAGACCATGAACAATACAGCCTGGTGAGTATCTGTCAAATGACAGTAACAGTGAAAACATACAAAATGTTATCAAATTGGAACAGATGACCTCATGTCTGAAAAACATTAAAAAAATACAACCCTTAGTATGAAAGTAGAGGTGAGATTTTTCATCATTTAAATTTCATTTTTTGTCAAAGCACTTACAAAGAAAATAATTTTATAATTATGAAATGTTAGTGTTGCATATTCTTGTAGAGATGATCTATTTCAATTTTATATTAATGGATATTTAAATTAGTATTATTTTTACAAAGTAGAATAGGGCAGTATTTTTGATCAACATTCCATTTGCTTCTTAAAAATTTAGACAAAGTTCCTAGTGCATTTTATTAAGCTTTACCTTTGGTGTTAAGCAGTGACTCATTAGATTTCCCTTTTAAACAATTTCCGGAGTGAAGATTCTTTGGCTTTGGGGAACTATGCTATCTAACGACAGTCAAACATCCTTTTTTTTTTTTGTAAAGAAAAATATAAGTCTACTATTAAATACCTTGAGATACAGATTTCAGAAACAGACGCAATATGCAGGCTTTCTGTAATGAAATCACCAACAGCTGAATTCTCACTTACTCTGGATTCCTCCACCTCTCCACTCACTGGAGCAACTTAAAGGTGCCTTATTGTAAGTGAAAACCAGGCCCGATTTGTTTATACTAATCTGAATACTGAGCACCAAGCTACAATCTTCTGTTGCCTGAACATTTTAACCGTACAAAAGAATCGATTGTGCCAGCAGTAACATTGCCGCAGTGGCTATTTTACACTACAGTACTTTCTGTACTTTTTTTTTATATCTGGAATCCAAATCTGTTTATGCAAAAGGGTGTTTAAATTACTCTGCTAGAGCACTGCAATTATTGTACTTAGTAAAAAAAAGTCACTAAACAATTACTGTATCTATTGACTGCTCATTTACAGCTTATTTCATTATTTACATAATTTTAGGACACATTAACCTAAACCATAAGTAGAATTAGCTTTTTGCCTTACCATAAAGTACAAATTAGAAGTTAAAAATGTTTAAGAAATCTGATAATATTTACACACGTTCAGCTTAAGTTATGGTTGCTCACATTGTATGGTCTATGTACACATAGCAAAATGTTATGATCACTACTGGTATAGTATTGTACCCTGGTCATCCCACCCTAGATTATTTTCTAGAAATAGTTAATATTTTTGCCTTTTTTTTTCTTGGTTCCCGAAGGAATTTGTTGGTTTTGAAAACTTACTAGTGGACAATGTTGTTATAAAAAGAGAGAGAAGAAATAGGCAAGCAATGTGAGGACTAGTCTAATTTCAGATGCTAGGAGGTACAGTACTATCATCATGTCAAATGGTGCAATGCTCCATATGAATCATAAGCATTGATCTGCTGATATAGAAATGCCCAGTTACCCTGTATAGTAAGTAGTTTGTTTTTTTTAATACATTAATCTTTTTTTCTCAAAAATATATTCATACACTGGTTGATGGTAGAAACAAAACTATTATTAGCTTATTCCTTTAACACGCCAACATATGAATGTGTGTGCATATATATACTCAGTACATGTATATATATACACATATGTCCATATAGACATTTAGGTATATGCCCATATGCACATATAATTGGAAAATGTTTAACATCCGTTTACTTTAGTACTGTGTTATAGTACAGAACTGGAACATAGTCTAATAATTATAGTGAAAATTAATCAAGCTTTAATTTGAATGTATATTTGTCTGAAATAAATAGGATTTGTTCCCCAGGTGCAAGATCACCACTCATTTTCTTTATGCATTGTGCTTTTGTACCTTACAGATTTTATGTCCTTTGTATTAGAACGTAAAAACTCTCTGAAGAACTCTGAGACATGCTGTTTTCTAGGACTCTGTTTTCCTCCCCCGGGAATGAGAAAAGAAATGGTCACAATGTCATTGCTTGAGTCTTTCTTCCCAGTCATTAAACTGTGATAGGATAGAAACAAAACATTCCTTATGCAAACACAGAAATATGTTGCATGAATTTTCAGTTCTGAAAATGTGTATCATACTTATTAGCAGTCATGTACAGTATATTATTTACAGATTGATCTCAAAGATTTCATTAAAACTGTGCCATGTTACAGTCATAATTTGCCCATGAATTTCATAAAGATGAAAAACACCTTAATTGCTGGCTATTAGGTCTAATAGAACAATAAAATGTGCAACTATAATTATATTACAAGGTTTATATAAACAATTAACTTTGATATTTTGCTTATTGAAACTAACAACAATTAACACAATTAAAAGGACCTAGAATATCCATTTTCAGTCAATTCTAAAGTAAAAGGAAATTTATTCTAGTTTACCTGGAGAGTAGCACACAGAGCAAACCCAGTATTTCATGTACGTTGGCATAATTTCTCACCTTCACTCAAGTATCTCAGAAGAAGAGTAAATGCTCACCTTGGCCTTGAGTTATATTTTTCCCTTGACAGTGCCTCGCCAGTCTCTCACCCTCATCTTTTTGTATCACAGTGTTAAGCCTTAGTACAAAATGATAAAACCTTCTCTTCACTAATTTTATACACCACATTAATAGCCAGAAGGACACAGTAAAAGCAAAAGTGCTCCTTCCCCCCAGACAATATATCTCTCCTAGTGACACCTGAGCAGAAACCAGACATTTTCTTTCACTCTCCGAATAGTGACATCAGAGAGTATTATGGCTTGTACTGTAACATTAGGTACATTAATTTGCAGTTCTAGGATTTGATCTCTGGTTTTCATAATAGCTGATGCAGTAAACCAATGCAGAGTCAACATTTTCTCTGTAAGGTTTTATATTTGATGTGTGTCAACCACAAACAGGCTGCGAGCTCCCTGTAATCACACTATGCTTCTATGAAATAAAAAAGGAGTTGGCAGTAATTCCTGAAGTGAAAGAAAAGCCTGTACAGAAGAATACTGTAAGATTGCTTTTATTTATGATAATTAATACCATTTTTTAAAGAACAGACCTTGAAGAGAAATATGGAATTTTGATGTGGCTCCTTTTGTTAGAATTAGGAAAAAGTTCCAACATGATTCATACCTATGAGTTGAAATTTCAAATGTATCTACAAAGCTTATTGCGTTATGCATGAAATGCAGTCAGAAATTAAGTACGCGAACAGAAAGCAACATTTCGACTTAGAAAGTGAATCACATGATGAAAGCCTGTCTCTATATATTGCAGAGTCTCAACCTGGAGGCAGTAGGTGAACGTACACACAACTCCCTTGACAACAACAGGTGGTGTGTATGCCTGGCAAACCCTGTTTCAGGCTCAAAACCGTTCTCTCCCATTTGAAGCAGAAATAAGCATATGTTATGCTCAAAACAAAGTCAGAAAATTGAACTATTAGTTCCCAGAACTGTTTTCCTCCTTTCACTGTCATTCACTGTCAAATGGGGAAAAACAAAACATAGAAACTTGTAATGAAATAACTTTTTTAAAGCAAGAACAAAAATTCAATTAGAATATTTTAGGAAAAATATTCTTAAGAACTATCTTAAAGTATTGCCAAAGGAATACTTAAATGGGTAAAAAGTATCTGCCTGAAAAAATTCCTTTGCTATTTGGAAAGTACTTGAATTCTAGTTTCTTTCAGAAATTTGTACACAGATGAGAGGTAGCATAGATACAACAGATGTAGCTTTTGCTTCAGGAAATATTTTATGTCAAACAATGCTGGGGATCTGATCTAGTAAAAGCCATCAGGAATTTATACTTTTTAAACAGAATTTTTTCTTCACTACAGAAAAAGGTTCTGCAATGGATTAAAAGGCAAACTCTGCCTATAAAATTCTATTTCTTTGTCTAATCTATTTTACCTAAGAAAGTGAAGTTCTACGAAATGAAAAGAGCCATTTTATTTCATAAAGTTTCATAAAACAAAACTGAAGTTTGCTAATTTTTCAATGGAAATCATCCTGAAGCAGGAAAAGTTCAATATCATAATGAAACTCCCGAAGTGATGACTACCATTTTTTTCTCTTTAAAACAGTGCATTAAGGAAAACAAAATAAAAAGTGAAATGGTATTGCCTTAACCAGACTGAGAAAGTACCCCATCAGTATTTTTCATACTGAAGTACAAATGCTCAGATCTTTACTGCTGAAAGAGGTACAATACCTTTAATCATACTGGATGTAAGGTGTTAAGCATAACAGGGGCAAGTGTAACACTGGAAAGTTTGCAAACTTGGAAGAAATCACACAACTCCATATGAGTATTTCAGTCTAAGGTATGTACTACAACTGACACCATTCTTCTGCAGAGTATACGTACATACACACACACACATACACTTCTACATATATGTTACCTTCCCTCTCCTTGGCCCTGCATTTTATAATGGCTCTTTAGCTTTCCCTACCCAGAAAGGCAGGGCACCACTGGTTTCCTTCAGCCACCTAGAAAACTACTACTTAGCCAACTAATTTTGGCACTTTGGACAGATGATATCCTTTCCCCAACACAAACCAGCAGCATATCTACCCATTCAGAGCTGATGCATTTTTATAGCATTGCTACATTCCTCTATTGATCACAACTACAGTCACTGTGATTGTGAACATATCCTCTCTCTTTAAAACCCAAACATAAGTACTACTTTTTGTTCAGCTTCTGTGCAAACACCCAACCCTAATATTATCAGTCAAAGGTTTAGTTCTTTCAGTAAATAACAGGAAATACCTGAATATGGTGGGGAAACCTCTGACCATCCTCATCTTTGGAAGATGATAGGCACTACTTGTATTCAAGTTTACACATTTAAAAGGTAAAGTCAATATGTTTCATAAGCATGATAACAACTCAGTACACTCTCTTAGGTGTAGATGCATGTCTCAAATATGCATATGTTTCCTTTGGAATGGCATGTACTGCTTTTGAAACTAGAACTTGCTTCTCAAATGCCATTCTGTAATGTGTATCACTAAACTCAAATGGCCATTAAAAAAGTAAAAAAAGAGAGTGAGGGACAATGAGACAGAAACAATTGTCAAAATCCAATTTGCCTTCACACTCAAAATGCATTTATATTTTGATAAGGGGTTATGTCCATACTGTAACTTAACATATTTACGATTTAGCGGATACAACCAAAACGTTATAAAAACAGATCATAGAGTGGGCCAGCAACTAAGGTGTTTTAAAATAACTTTTTGTCCTGAATAGAATTTTTCTAAGTCCCACTTTTGGCTGTACAACCGATTTGAAGAGAAATCCAGTTCTTGCTTCCTGCGTGGCTTTGTTTCTTAGTTCACATAATAAAGCCAATAGACAATATTGAAGAAGGAAAAAACAACAGGGAAGAATATGCGCGACCATCGATCTATGGCATTTACATCAGTCAAGTCAGGAATGGTAATTTTCAGTTGCGATGCACGTCTCCGTAGCCTGCTTTTCTTCTGTGCCACATGTCGCTCCAGGGCGTTGCGACCAAAGCTGTGTCTGGGTAAGCCAGCTTTCCGGTACTGGATGCTTGAAGTGTCATAGGCCAGCATAGTGCTTCTAGGGTCCCCAAGCCCCATCACAGCCTCGGAGGCAGCCATCTCATTTTTAATTTCAAGTGTGCTCAACAAAATATTTTCATGTGGATCCATCTGTAAAAAATAAGAAAGCAGATTTAACAGGAGAGAAAGAAAGCCCAATCAGTTGCAAACTGAAGCCATGCTGACAAGGGCTAGATCTAACATCACTAATTCACTGGATATCAGCCTGCCTAAAAGACTTTAAGCATAGCCATTACTATATTTATTGTCATTTATTTGTGAACTCAAGGAGCCATAAGGCTAGTCTGGTATAATGGAATAAATGGTGTTTCCCTAGACCCCATGTTCAGTGAGCAGAAGCAATACCTGGAAATGGAATACGTGCTCAGCTCCTGAAAGTGGGATTCTGCCACTGGGTAGGATATCTAGGACAAACATTGAACTTTTCTTGGATTTTGAGAGAAATCAAATGGAAAAGGGGTCTGCTTTGTTTTGGATTTGCTTCTTTCAAATGAAAGGTTCTGCTCTGACAAAAACTTCAGGTATTCACAAGGTCCCTCTGCCTCTATAAAACAAGGCCCAGAGCACTGCACAAGAGAATGCGAATTTTCAGTCCCTATATTCCAAACTGAACTTATGGTTACTTGGGGAAAGGCACCAATGTAGTTTAACTATACATATGTGGAAACTCCATTCCCCAGTGCTCATGAATTTCATAAATACAGTGCCTGTATTTATGCCTCCACTGCCTGTGGAGACCTGAACACTGGAATTGCAGAGATCTACAATTTAAGGCAAGGAAAAATATATACAGTGTGTAATCACATCAAATGTACATTGAACAGTTGTTTCAATGGGTAGTTTTAGCTACTATTTCTTTTTACTACTGTATTTTTTTAGAGGCAGTTAAGTGAAAAAACATCAATGTAATGTTGTAAAAAAAGTCCCTTATACAACTAAAAGGGTTTCAAAGATGAGGAACTAAATTTTATTCTTAGGCAATCTGGAGTAGATCTGAAGTATGGCAGGAGACTTCCATTAGAAATAATCCATTTATAGAAAACAAATAAAAGGTTACGTAGGAAGTTCTAATTCTCCTCAGCCTTCCCTCTAAGTATATATTTTGAATTGTGTGATTACAGAGTATAATTAAATAAAAACACTTTAAAAGCAATAACAGCTAATGAGCAACTAGTTAAATACACTGACTTACTGATGCTAGTACAGACATACTCCAGGCAAAATAAGAGATGAAACTGTCTCAGAGCTCTTTTAAAAATGACTTATCCACATTGCTAATGTATAACATACATAATATATACTATGATTATTGAAAGTGCACAAACTGTGACTTCTGTAGATTCCTGAACAATAATGTTACATGTCTATTCTGTAATATTTAGAAGCCAACAGCCAGCAGCAGATACCTTGCTGTACTACCCAACATAGCACCATATTTGCCATTATTAAAAAATAAATCTGTGTAATATTTCACATGGCACTTTGAGAGAACTGGGTTGAAAACGGGTTTTAGTAGCATCCACTGCACAGTATTATGAATTGGGAAGCTCATGAAAGTACTTTGGACCTACTGAAACACTGCCATTTGAGTGATTACATCTGCTCAAATGATGCATAAAATACGGCATTGTGGAGATGCCAGATTTCATTTATTTTTTTCCTTCCCCCCCCCAGTCTATGTGAGTTTGCACCCCTCAAGTTTCATTATATTTTAGTTTCAGGTTAAATGTAATGACTCAATGTGAAGCAGCCAAAACAATCTATTTTTGCTTGCTTTCCATCAAAGCCATATAAAATCTTTGAATTTTCTAGTGTGCTAGGGAAAACAATCTTTTTGAAGAAGCACTGGAAAATGGAAAAGTTGAGATGGAAAATTCGTTTAAGAAAAATTCCTGTAAGAACTCTGTAGCATGATATTGAGCACGGCAAGGAAACACTATGTTCTAGCCAGAAAGGCCATCAAATCAGTTCTTATCTGCATTAGACAAAACTAAGGCAAAGAGAGTATTCTGCTATTGCAACACAAACAAAAGCAAATATATGCAAGAGCTTTCAAATCTATCTATGAAACTTCTAAGAGAACTTTCAAATATTTTTGTATAATGAATGCAGTTACTTAGAAAATTCTTATGTGATTTTTGGGGTAAGACAGAATTGGCTGCCAACTTTGTTATAAGGTCTCAGAAAAAAATAAGACTTTCAATATCCTGAAAATATACGAACTTAGAATTCACTGATCCCAAGAATGTCTAAAAGCAATTAGGGGAAGCATCTTTCAAGAGGGGTGCAAAGCCATTTGGAATCCACATTTTCCACAGTTTCACATTGCCTTAAGAAAAGTACAGAAATTTTAGTTCCAGTGACATTAGGGGAAGTTTGCCATAACATCCACTAATGCCATGGTTTTACCCCTTAGCCCAGAGCTAGGGTTGTTTTCACCTCAACATTGTGCATTCTAAGATATTATCTTTGGAAAGCTTTTAGTGCCAACAAATTTGTTTCCATTTTAAATCTTTTTAGGATGAATCTACTATAAGTATTTTATCCTTTTAATCTACAATAATGTTAGAAATCTGAGTGCTCTTTACACACTTGTATACTTTCCATGCCACACAAATGCAAGAAGCTACTTTAATCTACTTGAGTTACATATCGACATGTTTTAGCGACATGATATCACCCTCCAGTTAGCTTGTTGCTTTGTTTATTTTGTCATTTCTGTTTTAATTTTAGTAAATTTCTTAACAAAGCAAACTATTGTAGATATCTGGTAATCTTGGCAGTAGTTAGCAAAATTAGTGATGCTGGGCAGAAAAAATATGTAGCAATATTTTAAACTATCTTCTAGGGCAAAGTGTCTTCTGCACATATGACACCAATATCTGGAGTTGGAGCACAGCATTTTTCAATATTCCAAGAATTTTTCAGAAGAAATAATGCAAAGTACAGTAAAAATTAGTGATGGGCGAACCTTCAAGTGTTAGAATAGCCAGGGAAGCACCACAAAGTTCAGGTGTTTCTTGAACACTAATTTGACCCTCCTGCACCTGGAACAGTGGATTGACCATAATAAGAACTGCATTTTTCATGGTATTTTGAATTCCCAATCTGAAAAAACTCTCAAAGTTCCAATCCAGAAGTACAAATGAATGTGAAAGTAAAAGAAACAAGTAAATTAACATCAACCAAAAATCCAGAAAGAAATTAACTTTGAGCTTTGACAAAAGATTCCTTGGCAGATTAGAGAGAGCTGGGGGTGTTATTTCCACCAAGCAGGTTCGCCCAACTCTAAATAAAACATGCTTTTGTAATTAAGTGAAGCCTGAGATAAAATGATAATGAATTACATTTATTGTACACAGCACCACCCATTCAGAAGGATCCCAAAGCGCTTTACAAGCTTTAGAAAGAAGAATCACTTCACTTCCTAGTGAAGCACAATCACCTCTGAGGTGAAATGTGGTGGCTGACAGTGCAGAACAATACACTATATTTTAGTTGAGGAAATGGAGAATGTTGTAGCCAATTGAAACTATGGGGTGGGTGAGTGGTGGTGGTGAATGTTAAGTAAGCAGAACAGTTACATAAATTGATATTTGGCCAGATGCTTTGGGTTGAGATGACCACACTGTAAAAAAGTGCCATGGGATCTTTAATGACCATAAGCGGTCAGGACCTGAATTTTAAGTCTCTGAGGATAAAAATATTAGAAAACAATGAAAGATACCTTTGTTGAATACATTTCTGGACAATGATATGTGCCAATTATTCTTCTGTCCTGTAAGTTAATAAAATCAAGACCAGTTTCCTTAGAGATAAGGCAGCTATTATCTTTCATTTAAAATTAAAGCACTCTAGGGTAATAATAGGACAACTAATTTAAATATATAGGGACCTCTAAGCCAACAATTAGCATAAGTATATTCTGGCTTCAGAGGTGCTAATACTGCCTTGCCCTGCTCCTTAAGGTAACATAGCTTTGTGATGTAAATGTATTGTTTCCAACTGGTCACTTGACCAAGGAAGATATGATGATATGAAAATAATTGTTAAAATTATTTTTGGGAAAAAGTAAGTGTAAAAGTGGTTTCAAAAGGAGGTGGAAGAAGGTTAGAGATCTCTTGGTGTTGAAGGATTGTTCAACCATAGAACTAGACTCTTTATGGTGAACAGGAGAGTTCAAACTTAATGGAGAAATTCCCAGGGACAAGGAAGGAAGGAAGGAATGACGGAAGGAAGGAAGGATGTGAAGATGAAGAAAAAGCAGCAGCAAGTACCATGGAAATAAAAGGTGAAGCTGAAATGGAGAAGAAATTACCAGAATTCAGCAACCATGCAAAGGGTGGGTTTTTTGTAAATCAATCTTAAAAGTGGATGACAAAATATATGATGCAAATGATACACACTTATAGGTCCAGGTCAACTGGAAGAAAAGCTGACTCTGGAGCCTTGAAAGAGGCCATGAAATGTTACCATTATATATTCTTCCTGCTACCTTGAAACTCCAAAATGATGGCTTTCTTGAGAAATTCCTCTTACATTAATAAATTATCAACCATAAAATACAAGGAAATTACAACTCTCTCACGCGCACACACACACATATACGTACATTAGGATGATCTGATCTTCGAAACTACTAACATCCAATAAAGCAGCATGTTGGTGATTAGGCTCTACTGTTATGCCAAACACAACTCTATAAGTAGGAGGTAAATTTATATTGATGAATTGAAAAGATATAATATTGACTTGTTTACTTCCCCATATACTGTACATTTTCAGCTATAACATTCAACTACAGGTAGATAATGATGGCTCATTTTAAGGCAAAATGGCTCTGAAGCCATGGATAAAATAAACAGTAGGGCTGAAATTTCTGATGGAAAAACCTTGTGAAAAAATCCAGCTGTAAATTCAAAAGAAATATTATTTTGTTGAGCAGGGCTGCCACTAGCCACAAGCAAACTATGGTGAATTAAACCAAGAAGGCAGGACAGAAGTACCCAGTCTATTACAAACATCTGAGATTAAGCCTCAGCATTTATAGGTCCTGTGAACTTACATTCTTAAGAACTGAAGACAGAAATAAAGATCCCTTTTGCAATGAAAACCAATATGACATAACTAGGCACATAGTTTAATTTGTTAAAGACTTTAGTATTATCTATAGCATAGTTTGCCACCTCTTACAGTTGAGCTTTGTTTGGATATCAGTAACATCCTATTCCTGACTAGTCACAGCAGGTGTGGCAAGATGAGGTGAAATTACAAAGTGCACTTTACATAGAAGAGAGATCTTCCACTTCATCAGCAAGGTCTGACTTATTGATTAGGAACCACTGATCTCTGGGGGTTGCACTAACTACACAAGGTAATGTGTGTCCTGTATAAGCTGCTGCTAGGTTCACTGTGGAAGAAAAAAGAATTAATAATTTTCAAATGGCACCTGCTTAAAGCTATATAGACATTTTTTACACAATAAGCAAATCTACTGAGATTAAGCTATATGAACTCATAAAGCACAAATGCCTGTTATTTCAATACCTACATATGTGAAAATGTCCTTAAGAATGTGACAAACACCGTATTTGCATTGTCTGTACAAAACTGAATTTATTGCCAGCATTGTTGTAACTGTTTATGAAATTTAAGCTAGCATGCATTGGCTCAGATTGTGTTATATACCTAACCTTTGGGTCAGGCTGTAAAGCATGCAATTAGAGGACAGTAAAATTAGGTTGACTTATAATTTCAGGTTACTTTGTTTGGTCTGAGGTCAGAAAATCCAGAGAAACTCTGTAAATTCAATCAGGATTTTCTTTAGGCTCTGAAGTTTTTAAGCCTAAAAATCTAAGCAAAAAACCAAGAGACCTGTAAGAACTAAATAGAAAAAGTGAAAGAAAATGCAAAATCCAGACACAGCTTCAATACTGCTCTGCTTGTAGTTCAATTTCTAGGCAACCAGGTTGATCCTCTGATATATGCGATTTCTTGATCATTATCATTAGTAACACATCAATAACTTAGTCTGAAGTATTGTAGGATTCTGAATAAATGGTTGAAAACATAAGATTTCTTTTGGCATCCATTACTTACACACTAGTTTCCATACTTAGACACTGCAGGATAAGTGCCCACATAAAACGAAAGAAGCTAAAGTATCTTTGGCTTGATAATATTTGAATAAAAACAATGAATTATCAACTTATTCAAACTGCTGTGCAGAATCCAATGTTCTAAACCATAAGCCAACAAGTGAAATAGGCTAAATCAGGACTGCTGTTTGAATTATGGCACAGAATAGGAAAAAATGGGCATATGGCCTACTGGTGTCCTGTCCTCAGCTTGAACCTTACACCAACATCTTCTAAACTATTGCAAAAACAACCCTGAGGTTTTTGGAGTAAAGGGGCATAAATCACCTTAGCTGACCAAGAAAGAAAAATATTACACTGTGATTCTGTAGAAAAACATCTTCCTCCATTTCACTTCTGGCCAAGATAATTCAGTCCAATGCAATCTCTAGTAAAGTGGAAGGAATAAATCATGTAAGGTCTTGATATTGTACATGTAATTTCTATTCCAGTTCAGCAAGTATAGTTGACCATAACCAGTAAACAGATATCTGATTCACAAAATCAGCTTGTAACTTTACTTAAGGAGATACATTGATTTAATGGGTTTTAAATAAATATTGTTAGTCATGTTTCCAAAAAAAATTTTTTCGAAGACAAGATATTTTGGAAATATTAGGATAAGTCTTTAGAATGTGTTCTAAGACAACAACTTTGACATTTTTTTAAATAGTGTTGAAACTATTAACTTGCTTCAGTCTAGGTAATCTTACTGTCTGGAGAGCAAACAACAACAAAGGTAAAGCTTCATAACTAATAGCTACCAATAGAGTAAAGATGGGCAAAAACTATAAAAAAAGGATTTGAAATATGTGTCATTTGAAATACATGGGATGCTATCATTCTGATTATGTAAACACTTCTAATATTATTTTTGGATCACCTGAAATCGATTTCCCTTGAATTAGATATGACAAAGTATTGCTATCTGCAAAAAGAAACCAAAGAGATGATAATTTTAGACACTATAAATAAAACACAGGGGTTGACAAAGTCATCTTTTACATTATAAGGATATTTTGCCACTTAGTGCCACCCTAGTGTACACAACCCAATGATCTCAAAATTCATGAGCACAACTAGGTTACATCATCTGGCACATAACATTTCAAGTTACAATTTATTTTTTGGATAGAAATTGGCTGACTCATGGCCCATCAATTAAAAATTGTCAAAGTCTTCAGAGCTGATCTGTTTTGGGAAATCAATTTACTAGCCATACATGCCTCCTGGACTGCAGCTACATGCATTTCTTCTATTTCACTGTACATCATTTGCCTTTTTTGTGCCTTATTTCCCCACAATCTGAAATAATGATATAAACTGCATTAATGGATTCTTATTATTAATGGATAAGCGTATTTAATTCAGGGTCACTGATGGGTAGCAGGTTTGCAAATGCACTACAAAAGCAAAGGGTTATCACGTTTTAAACAAATGGAGTTTACACGCACTGTTCTTACATTAATTAAACATGGCATTCGAAGGAGCACAGCTGCAAAAAGAAAAACTCATGTAGTTGACTTGACCTTTATTCAGATGTCATGTGGAATACCACTGTGAATCATGGAAATAAATCACCTTCTGACTGCTTCTACAAAGTGCTGCAGGCTACAAGTGGAACTTCCTCAAATTTCATTCCTATAAAACCTCAGGTTTCAACAAAACACAAACAGGCCAGCCGAGCACTCCATCCATTGCTGATTGTTTCCTATTCAAGTTGTTCCTTAATAATGCATGAATGTATACTTAGGAGAAAGACTGAGCTTTTATAATCCATGCCTACTTTTATTACACCTCCTTCCATAAACATCTATGAAGGAATACCTTCTGACCCTGGATCAAGAATCAGTCCTCATGCAGTTCTACCTGCATGACAGACAAACGGAAAACTCTCCTTGGAGGGGAAAGAAAGAGGATGAATGCCTTGACTGAAACCTGGACAGTAGCAGCATTAACTCCACTGAAGTAGAGTCATGAGGATTTTAGACTGAAATTTTAAGAGCTTCATGTTACCTTACTGTTTTAATATCTGTTCAGTTTATTAACTGAGTCTGTGCATGTAGCCATTTTAAAATTCCTCTTTTTTTTCCAAAAGTTTTTACAGTCTTCTGCTTATTCATGTTTAATACTAGACGTACCTCTACTGTGTAGGATAAAAGATTCTGTTCTATGTAATAAATACTGACTGGTTTTAGGTACCTGTGCAATAATTTGTCCTCACTAGGAATGCATTTATATGATTCCTTCAGATAGAAATGACTTATCATTATGAACAGAAAAGGCTGGAGGCAAGCCAACAGTAAACCAGAGGGGAAATAAAGGCATTAGCCAAGTCTAAGCTAATAAGCATTGCTTTGGTGCAAGGCATATTATCTGGGGCCTGCAGCCCTGTTAATGCATCTTTACATCTTAGTCCAAAAATTCTGAAGACCTTGTCTGCAGCGCACTGAAAGCTATCACAGGCTGGCCTGCAAAGGGCTACATGTATATACCAATGGATTCACATTAGCTCAGCTTAACACACTCCTTCATGTAATTCCACTCCTCTGTTTCAAAAGAGACATCTATGGATACAACAGTGAGAAAAATTTACAGGCTCTTCCACTTACTCACTAGCAAAGTGATGAAAAGAAATCTAGAAGCTCTCATGGGAAGTGGCAGGTAGCAAAGCAATACCTGAGCTGACTCTGCTGTTTTAAATTGTACTGTTGGCACAATGAAACAGAAACTATTTGATCTTTGTGTTCAAACAGCACATGTAAGTGAGCCACTGGATCTGAAAATGGGCAGCTAGAAAAGGAGGATGCTGTGGGAGTCCTGTTTCCTTGCTAGACTACGCAATGGCCAAAAACTGCCCATCCTCAGTCTGCCCAGTTGTGTAGATGAAATAATTAGGTATGAAGCAGGCAATTGCAAGGTCTTGTTTGTCTTAAAACTCTGAAATGTTGAAAGATCTGAGAAGTATTCAGAAAAAATGAAAGATCTGAGAAGTATTCAGCTTTTCTGGTTAAACTTGATAAGACTTCCTTGGTTAAAAAGGTGTAGGGACAAACTCAGCAGCTGAGACAACTTGAAGGGGAAGTTGCCGTGTTAAAGTGCAGCTGAGGGCAGGTTAAACTTCTGTTTGTTCTTTTCCCGCCATTTTGTCTCCTTTAGCAACTGTGTGCTAATTTGGATATAACAACAGTGGGTCAGGAAGGCAATGAACCTATAGATAACTTTATTTGTTTAAACTTTTTCAGCTTGCTAAGCCCTACATTCATTCTTAAAGAGAACATTTCTATTGTAATTTAAACCTATTAATATGCCTTTTAATCTCATTATCATATTAAAGTTTCATGTTCTCTACTTGGTTACCAAATTCCTGATAGAAAAACTTTGTTAGTCTGGCAATTTCACTTGTCAGTGACTCGGCACTGTGTAACAGCCATGCACTGTAACTTCCAGGCATGCTGACTGAATACCTTACATAATACAAAGACTACTGAGTAAAGAATTACTCACCATCTTAAAAATAAACTCAGTATATTTAAAAACCATCTTCGTGTTGAGAAAAAAACCTCTTATCTAAACATACAGAGGTTAGCAATGTCAGTTCACATTTATTTAAAAAAAAGACCGAATAAATCTGTATAAACAGTTTTATGAAGCATTGCATACTACCCTGACATTTTCCCCCGCTTTTTCAGAGGGAAATTGCTTTATTAATGCTCACAATATCAACAGCATGACTTCAAAATTAGAGGTAGAGTTTATTTATGTGACTTACGTTATCATGTACTTCAGGTATATCTCTGTGCTTTAAGCTAGGTTGGAAACATCTAGGCTTCAATTAGTACTGCAACTGCAGACATTCTAAAATCACATTCAGTGATGTGTTTACATCATGCACTACAAAATGTCACTTCTGTGAAGTGGCAAATCAAATTACTTTGAAAGAACATGAACAAATTTTATAAAAGAAGAGTTAATTTGCAGTAATTAACTGTTCTAAACCTAGTTGATGTAACAATAAGAAAAAAAATACATAATTTAGAATTATTTTGAACTCTACCTGAATAAGGTGCATGTAAGAATTAGACAGCTAGGACTAGAAATGGAAGGCAAGATGCACCAAATCATTATATTGCAATGCCTCTATAAGGTTTGATATCTGGGTTGAAAAAATGCAAGTATCACATCCTGTTTCTAGCTAATATCCTGGTAAGGAAACCATACTTATGTCTAAGACAAGATTGACAAGGTGATCTCATCAAGAGATGGATCTGGAGCCTTGATGTTCAAACTGATATCAATACACATAGCGAGTATCATCTCTGCTGTCTGACACCCTTCCAGTCTCTGTTGCTCTGGAAGAGGATGGCATACAGCTACTTTTCCATTATAATCACCCCTTGACAAATGTACAGCTGGCAAGATGCAAGGAGCCTTTCATTCGGTCCAGTACATTTACCAGTGACAGTTCTGGTTTCCATTAAATTATCACATGGCTGTAACAGAGGTTTTCTGATCTATCCATAATAACAATTCCACAGATATCATTGATATGGAAAAGCATTTCTACATTACTTACACTTCCAGAGAAGTCAGTTAATTTATGTAGTAGTCTGGATCAAATGAGGTAGATGAGCAACTGTGTATGAAACAGCAATGAATCCAAAAGACGTAGAAGCAGCATAAGCAGCAGGTTGACTGGGAATTTAGTAACACAGGAAAATATAGTGAAAACACAGTGCGTGGGAGGTGATCAGACTGCAAATCCTCAACAACACAGGGGCTAGAAGATGCATCAGACACATCACAGTGATCAGCATCAGCCAGTCCACCTAAGCCACATTTCCAAGATGGAAACTTCCAAGGTAAAATTATTAGATCCAACAATGTAAGAGAAAATTTAAAAAATAATCAAAACCACCTTGGCTACTGAATTGTGGAAGAAACATATAGGGAATAAATTAGTATGAGAGCACCAAGAAGCTCATTATTTGAACTGCAGTAACAGAAGTTAAGTGTATTAAAATGGCTGGGGATCTACATGAGAAATTATTTCCAGTTATACTAGGCTTTACACTGAGATCCTGGTTAGGCTCATCATCTCCTTGAAAACAAAGCCAGGCTTCATAAAGGAGAAAACTTGAAGGGTTATATCACGGTAGCTTGCTTCTTTTCCTCTAACCCCTTCTATCCCAAAAGGAAACAAAAACCAAAATTCCAATTAGAAGAAAAAAAGTCTCATAGAGGCTTCTAGACCAAATCCTTGCAGACCATTTTTATATAATTACAGAATTAACAGATGAAAGTTAAGGGTTTCAGTAATGCCTTTGACACATCATCTTAGAAATGAAGAGATTATGTTCCAGATATATGCACAATTACCCATAGGAAGACAGTCAGCTGAACAATATTGTGAAGCCAGAGGTTAGAATTTGGCCCTATTTTTTAACATCTGTTGATCATCTGGAAGAAGCACGGATGATAGATTAGTGCCCTGAGCCTAAAGAAAAGATAGCACAAAATGTGCCTATGAAGGATCAAAAGGATGATGATGACAGTCAACATTCCTATTTAAAATAGAAAAGTCCACAGAATATAATTGCATAACAATGGCTTAGAGTATATATACAGTAGTTTATGACACACATTAGGTCTTCAAGCAGAAATACAATACTCCCAGCTTACCTATCCTTATATATACACATTTGCAGTACTATGCCATTTATAACAGAAGAGATTAAAAAACTTGAAACTATAAAGATAATAAAGTTATTTCAAGAAATAACATATGATAAGATGACATTCTTGAAAAGAGAAATGAGAAAATGATGTGAATGTTGTCTCCAATAAATGAAGGATACCTAGAGTAAGAAGAAAGCCAGTGATTTACCTGTAAGCAACAATATGACCGTTTACAGAGAGGAAAATTAGCCTTGAAAAAAGCAAAAGATGACGAGTTAGACTAAAGGAATAAACTGCTGAATGCAGCTTGAGAATCTTCAAGAGTGGAATAATCATATACACAGCCATTTTAACCTGGAGTCACTGTAAAGAAAATTGAGCATGTCCAATGTGATTTAACAAGTCTGTGATAATGTATCTGCTGGTATTTGAGTCTGAATCTTCCTTGAGTTTTATGTCCTTCAGATTTCTCCATGATTTTTTTACCCAGGTTTCAGAATTCAAGAAGCAAATCAAGATATAGGCCAAATCACTCTCTTCCTTTCCCTTCTCCCAAAAGAGATCCAACAAGCTTCGAAAATGAGGGAGTATATGAAGTTATGGTTTTCTGTGGTGATTCAGACTAGATATAAGGAAGAAATTCTTTACGATGAGGGTGGTGAAACACTGAACAGGTTGTCCAGAGAGGTGGTAGGTGTCCCATCCCTGGAAATATTCAAGGTCAGGTTGGACAGGGCTCTGAGCAACCTGATCTAGTCAAATATGTCCCTACTCATTGCAAGGGAGTTGGCCTAGATGACCTTTAAAAGTCCTTTCCCACCCAAACCATTCTATGATTCTAAAAAGTCAAAGCAAAACTGCCACGTTCACTGGGCATATGACATGACTACAGTATGAAATATAAAGAAAGATTTGGCCATATTTTCATCTGGAATAGAGATGACTAATGTCTGTGCCTGCCCTGGAATCTCTCCATACCAGAGAATTCAACAGCACAAAGCAAGTATGTATTAACTTTTACTTTGATTTTGCAAGTAGTTGTGGATGGATGGACTAATCAGCACTTCTACTCTCACCACCTTCTGTTGTTCAGAAAAGTTATAAGAGGCTGTTACAAAAATCGGTGTTGGAATCTGCAGAAATCTAGTACAGATTTGCTACTCTGTAATATATAAACAAAGATGCTGCAGTCCATGCAGCAATTCCAATAATTATTAATCTGCCTTTTTTACAGTGTTTATGCTGAATACAGTAACAGAGCTATATAGAAATTTTCATCCTCACGTTTTGACATTTATGACTCACGGTATTAATCTTTTATCACATAGTTTCTGAAGTCACAAACAAATTCTTAGTTTTTCATGTAGTGATACATGAGGAGTCTGGTAATATCACAAAAGAATACTCATACTTCATAAAATGAGTCCTTCAGTGTCAGATCTTAAGTAGAGATGGAGTGTTCATTTAGTCTCCTTTCTAAAATATTTGAGTTTCCATGAAACCTGCATCTGAACCAAATTCAGCAGTTCAGACTCATTTTTGTTTCTTGTACATGAAAATAATTATATAATATTTAGCCCCCTTTCATAGATAAAATATTCAGTCCAGTAAATATGAATCTGTTTTCTCATTGCTGGTCAAACAGCAAGAGCAGCTGTCAGTTCCTTTTCTCCTCACCAGAGCAGTCTATGTGCAACAGGACAATGTTCTCTGATCACTACTCTTTTCTAATCCTCTACTATTTGATTCTCTATCTATTGCTTATGGGATTGCAAACCTGATTATCAGATCAGAGTGTATCTGGATACCGGAGCAGAACAGCCATAGACTATGAACCATGCTGGCCTGATATATTAAGCAAAAGGCTCAGCATAAAAAAACCCCAAATCATATAAAGTTGTTCCCATTATACTTTGTGTTAATCCTGTAGGCTGGTGAATTTTTGCAACAGTTATGGGAATTAATTTATTCCTCTTACTGGACTGGATTACTACACCAGTCAGTGCTCTCAAATTCTAATTCATTATTAGCAATTTGCCACTAGACTTGAGCTATTCTGTTACATGCCTGAACGATCTATTGTAAGAATGATATACAGAAAATATCACAAGTGTAACAGTATACAAAAATATACCTCAGCTAGTGGTGATACTGACACCTATGGACCTTGAATTTCCATTGATGTTTGAGGGAAGAATTAGGTAAACACAGATCTAGTCTCATAAAACTACCTTCAGGGTTTCTTAGTTAATAGCTTTGGTTGTTTAAAGGGAAACTGATTTTTAAAAAATAAACTTGACAAATTAAATAAAAGCTTGCAAATTTTTTTAAATTCCTGAAAAACCACCAATAGAAAGAAAAAGATTTTAGAGTCTTCACAAACTTTTCAGTTTTACAATGTGATCTATGGTACCACAACATTAAAATTGATCTCATCACTATGCATTTGTCTTCATTCATGTTTCTCTCAAATTAAAAAGAAAAAACAAATTAATGAATGGGTGAAATCTAAGTCATGACAATGTAATCCTGCATCTTAAAAAGAGTATAAACTATAATATATAAAATTAACTGTTTTATTCTATCAACATGTGATGGATTTTTTTTGTTCCAGAAAAATAGGGGATAAAATGTTCTTCTGTCTGCAGACACACTATGGTAGTGTAGAAGTTCTGAACAAACATGAGAAATTCCACCACTACAGCTGTATGAAACATGTTTCCACTTCGCAAATAATCATGCAGGTTTACTCCAATTTATTATTATTTTTTTTAATTTTGATTCCCCCCGCTCCCTGGACTATCATGTTGAATTACAAATTCAAAAAGCTTCACGTGCCAAAAAAGAAAAAAGAAAAGATAATTTAACTTTATTTAACTTCCCAATTTTGCATTTGTGTGAAAGTTGATACATTTCACACTGAGTACATTTTAGCATTCAGCCCAGATTTGCCACTGTGTGAAACTCATCCAAAATGGTCAAAGTGAAAAATTACAAGTACTTTACAAGTGTTCCATTTTCATTAAGGATAATGGATACTTTTTCCAAAAGTGTGTATCTTGGCAAATGTATTTTATGCTGCAATTCTCAATCCACAGGGGACCATTTTTAGATTCAAAATTAAGTGCACAGCAAGTTGATGCTTTATTTCTGAGTAGTTTCTCATTTAGTCAACAGTATACTGGGCCATTATATGTTGAAAATACGTAAACTTTTCAAGCTTTAAACACTTCTGTATCTGAAAGATTTATGAAAGTAGGTTAAATTTAGGTTTTACTGTTTAACGTTCCATACAGCTCTTACTAAAATATCAGCTATAGCCATCATTTTGGATTTGTTCCTTTGGAAACAGATTAGACATATTTAACTCTACATCCTCACTGAGAAAACATCTCACAGTAAAGCTTAACTGAGCACATGCTTTAGAAAAAGTCATTCAGTTTTCCAGGCTAGAGGGCAACATTCATTGATGAGGTGGCTAAGTACACTGCTCTGTGGATCTAAGACAAGATCATAATAATTGAACTTCACTCATTTTCTCCAAGAAATTACATTTTAAAGCTCTGTCTGGCAGTAGTGAAAGTCTGCCTTCCTAGGGCAATGTTAAAACTATATCCCCGTTTCAATTTACCTTATTAACATCCATTCGCAACTTCTCATTGTTGGCACTTGCAGCTTTCTCTGCTGCTTTCTTTTGACGTTGAGGACCCCTGCCAAAGAAGATGTAGTTGACCAATGCATATTCCAGCAGAGCCATGAAAACGAAGACAAAACATCCCATAAGGTACATGTCAATGGCTTTCACATATGGAATTTTGGGAAGAGTCTCTCGAAGATGAGTGTTAATTGTTGTCATTGTGAGCACAGTTGTGATTCCTGAAAAAAAGAATTGACAAGTCTATTGATTGAATTAATTTTAATTTTCTAGCATAATAGCTCATATTATTCAAGTGCTAGAGCTGAAAAATTCTAAGACACTTTTTCTGGCGGAAAAACCCCCACCCAATCTCTGTTTATATTTCTTATCTTTGTCTTGAATTTTTTTGTACAGCAAAGACGACTACACCTGCAATAAATTGTGTTCAATCAAACAAACAGTAGTTGGATTCTATGAGTATGTTTTTAACCAGCTAAACTGTAACCTTCTCTAACGAGTCTCAGTTATAAATTACCAGCCTAGAGACACTGTTATCTTGCTTTCCTCCAGCATTTTCAGGATGTCTGCAGTGTTGAATTCTTATGGGAGAAAGAAAGGTCTGGTAAAACTTCAACAGTACCCTACAAAGTTAAAATGTCAAATTCTCAGTTGCATCTTTAATGGTGATCTACTTATTTGATTGTTATGAGTGCTGTACTGGCAGGAATTGGTCTGCTTTATACAAAATTTGGCAATAGATATTTATTTTTGTAGCATGCTCGGATCCTCTGACGAGGGGCACAGTATATGCAAACACACATGGGATTAGCAATAAGATATAAAAGTACTCTAGAGATGAATTAGTTAAATGGCTTTGCTTTTGAATGTAAGGAAACAGTAAAGAAAAAAAGCCCTCAACTTAAGGAAAAGTTAGCTACACAACCCTAGCAAAACTATTTAATTCATACCTAAAAGAAAAAGCAATTTATAACCCATGACACAGTGCTGAATGTGTATTCTGGACTGGAAGGGGCAAAAGTAAACTACATGCATCCTCTTTGGAGAAAAACAAGCAGTAAAAGAACAGAAAACATTGAGACAATTAGGCTAATTCTGGTTACAATGATTATACAGTTAGCTAATTTAGACATGAAATCGCTTTAATTTTTATTTAAAGTGTGATGATTAAAATGCTGATTCAAATAATACAAAGCTTAACAAGTCAGACATAAAGAGACCTAACAAATTTATTTTTCAAATCATGCACTATCCACTAAGCCAGAAGCAAGAAATAGCATTCAGCTAATGCACACTGCATGAGATGTGTAAAAATGCCTACCTAAAGCAACTCTTGCAGCTGAAGCATCATAATTAATCCAGAAGGAAACCCAGGACAGGATAGTGATCAGAATAGAAGGCATGTAGGTCTGCAGAATGAAGTAACCAATGTTTCTCTTAAGCTTAAAGCTGAGAGACAGCCTTGGGTAGGCACCTAAAAGAGAGTATTTGATATGGCCATAACCAACTTGTATAAAAAGCCCAAAACATTTTTCTGTCATTTTGGTTTTATTGTTTCATGCAACATTGAGTACAGACAGAGTTGAAAGATCCAGGATAATCAGCTGCAGAATTTCTAGCAGGAATTGGGATTAAATAATTATAGAATGGTTTGGGTTGGAAATGACCTTAAAGAACATCTCGTTCCAACACCCCTGCCATGGGCAGGGACACCTCCCACTACACCAGGTTTCTCCAAGCCCCATCCAACCTGGCCTTGAACATTGCCAGGGAGGAGGCAGTCACAGCTTCTTTGAGCAACCTGTTTCAGTGACTTGCCACTCTCACAGGAAAGAATTTCTTCCTAATATCTAATCTAAATCTACCCTCCTTTAGTTTGAAAACATTTCCCCTCATCCTATCACTGCATGCCCTTGTAAAAGGTTCCTCTCCAGCTTTCCTGTAGCCCCTTCAGGCACTGGAAGGTGCCCTAAGATCTCCCTGGAGCCTTTTCCTCTCCAGGCTGAACAACCCTAACTCTCTCAGCCTATGGAAGATACAGTTGGCTTTCTGAGCTTCAAGTGCACATTGCTGGCTCACGTTCAGCTTTTCATCAACTGACTATTGACCAAATACCATTTTATTCTAAGGGAACAAGGAAGTTCTAGGTGCATATGTGCTACTAATCATAATAGTCAAAATTCAACAGCCAAAATACATTTCAGAGCATCGAAGCATAAATATTCTTCTTCCCTGACAAGCTATGGTATGCCTACTTCAGTGCAATCCTTATTCTAAACTTCTCTAAGCACTGAAACATTTGCCCTTTGTCACTGGACACCAGAAATATTTTAGTGTATATAACATGTGTTGAAATAGGTGCTCATAAATCAGGTCCCATTTCTGCTTGGTTTCAAAGAATTTGGAATGTTCAATCCTTCTATACTCCCTCCAAACATGATTTCTATCAATATGTAGATAGTGAGTTTTGAAGATTATTTTTTTTTAACACACATAGCAGCTTTCTCAAGTAGGCAGAGAACATCACAAAGTAATAGCCCAACCCAATTCCTGTTTCTCTGGAATGATTTGTCATTGAGATGTTCTAGTTGTTTCTTGTTTTGTTTTTTATTTTGTGAAATCCAATCTAATTTTCTACTCCTCCTCACAAAACATCTTTTCAGCCTTCAGAAAGTCATATGCTTGCTAGCATACGCTAAACTACAAATCCTGTGGAACAGGATTTTAAAGGTTTTGCAGCGAAGACAAAATAATTAGTCTAATCCATCCACAGCTTGGCACAAGGAACATCTAGAAACAGCAAGAGAAGGTTTCCTAAATTTCCTAAAGGCTGGGTTACTTCCTGTTGGGTTTAGGGTGCTGAGGTGTATAAGTGGCTTAATCAGTTTTCATAGGAAAACAGAAAATACAGCTTATTTGACTGAGCCTTAACATGACAGACTACTCTATCCTCTTCATATGTTAATGAGTGATGCCTCATTCACTGTGAAAACTGTAATAAAACCTTCCAAAATCACATTTACTGCTCTAATTTATTCCTGTTTCTAAAATGTTTGCTAAAATCCTGAACTGCATGATGAAAACTACTCCACTTCTAAAAGTCTTCCCAGTGAATTCCCCTTTTAGCTTCCCCTCCACAAACCTGTCGAGAAAACAACATTCTTGGTGATAAGCTTGTAGTCTACAATGGAGAACTGTGGCAGTTCGATCTTTGTCACTCCTGTGACTGCATTATCACCCCCACGCCAGTAAAATTCAATGTCATCTGTTGTATAGCCATCTATAAAAACAGGAGTAAACAGTTAAGATACACATTTCTTCTGACATCATGGAGAACAGTCTACAGAATTAATTCAGAAAATAACTTCAAAGATATGTCTAAAACTAAATCGTTAAGGACAGATATAAACACACAGACAGACAGGTATTTTAAATGTAACTTCAAATGGCAATCCTAGGTGTATTTTAATTTAAAAGATCTATTATATCAATGTATTAATAAAGTAAACCTTTAAAAACAAATTAAGACTACACATATCCCACATACAGATACTAACTGTACATTAGGCTTGAGGTAACTTTTGATCACAAGTCTGGATAAAACTGGGGGTTTCTTATTATTTCAGGCCCTGGGCTGAAACGTCAGCACTGGTAACAGAAACATAACCAGGTCACTAAGTGAGGCCTGAAAGAGATACTTTTCCATCTTGTGCACCATGATGAGCATAGGAAAGAGGGCAGTGAGAGTAATACGGGTAAGAGAGAAGTTCAGTGTTCAGTTATCTCATGGTATTTCCTCTGTATGCTATGTAGTTTATAATCTGATTATGGATTAAAAGAACAAACCCTAGTTCAAAACCATTTAGATTTCACTTGTAAAACCAGCATCATTTTTTTTGAAAATGGCTTGCACGCAATAAGTCAACCACATTGAGGCCCTTGTAAGAAGCAATCGTAGCAGATGCAACAGACATTACTCCGGATGGCCAAAAAACACCCACAAAAGACCAACTAAAGAAAAAAAATCCCACCATCCTCAAATAACTCCAAGAAGACAGCACATGTTCACATAGTCATAAAGCATATGCATGAAATATGGGTTTGTCAAATGGCAGCTGAGATAACCTGCATTCTCCAGAGCTGATATACAGAATTGATCAGTAGGCATCAGAAATAATTCTGCTACAAAACCAGAGAATTAATGACTCTTATGTAAGAAAAAATATGTTTATAAAAAGCCCAAATGGTTCTTTATTTTATTTATTTAGAACTGTTAGAACTATTCTGCGCAACTACTTATACACAGTTTGGCCTTGAACCATTTAATCACACCAAGGAGTTCATGCAGGAAAAAACTCGAGGTTTTATGCTCCAGCAGACTGCCATGTGCACCAGCATTCCCCCTCTAACAGTAGGATGTGGTTAAGCTTCTCCCTGTATTCTCACAGCCTTAATACTAAGCAAATATTGACAACTATTTGAGTAGAGCTGAACTCTTTCAAAAATTTCACCCACAAGTTTGAAGAGAAGATTTCAAAATGTACAGCTCTGGGGTGCTATGGGGAGACTCTGCAAACTCCCTGCTGCTCAAGGTACTGATGCTGGGGAAATGCTAAGGTGAGACTTTTGACACAAGACTTGTTAGCAGGCATCAATATGAAGAATTTTAGGAAGTCTCTTCAAGCTTTCACTAAAATACTTCTCTCTCTTTCCAAGAAGGATAAATTATCCCAATAATTTCATAACATAGGGAAAGAAAAGAATATTACAGTCATCTGCAATCTAATGTGATTGTTTACTGCTAAAGTACACAAATATAATTGGATATAAGTCTAATATCCACAAAACATCTGCCAGAAGAGAGAATAGGCCTATTCATGTCTCTAGTGGATGTTTTACAGATATTAAAGTCTAATTACCTGTGGCTATAATAAACTTCATCTGCAGGTATTCGGCACTCAAAACAACTGTGCTTACAAGGTAAAATTATTTAAAGACCAACCAACTTAAAATAGGATTAAACAGTCTAGAAAGAATAATCTGTGGCTCTTGACAAGAAAAAGAATTAGTGAATGTCAGCTCAATATTTCTAAATTATCAGATCACATTCCAGTAATGTAGAAAGTAAAGCATATTAAAACAAAAAATGCTGCAAACCATTTTTGCAAGAATCTGAGTTTTGCACAAAACACTATTTGATTTAGACTGTAAAAGAACTGTTGTTTTACTATATATTATATTGTATGTAGCACTGCTACCAGAACAGAGAATCTGATTGATTGCTTTTTCCTAAATCATTTATATATCAGCAGCAGCACGATTTACTTCACATTCAGAAAGTTCAATTTCTCATTTCTGTCATGCATCACACATCAGCAGTCAACCCAATCAATACATTGTCCTGGTAATATGGCGCCAATCCTGAGAGAAGCAAAGCATTCTTGACTCCTGTTAACATGGACAGGGAGTTTATCATTGCCTGTAATTCAAGGAATGACAGATGATCAAGCACTGTAGAAGAAAAATACACAACTAGCAGAACATAAAATAAAAATCTCTTCATACAGAAGCTACAGAAACACCTATTTTTTTTTTCTAGTCTATTTAAGAAAAGTCAAAATCCAGAAATTCTTTAAATACAAACAACCTAACAGGAAAGCAGCAGCAGTACTGGCTGAGCATGAGAGTATTTCTACACAAGACAGTTATTGGAAGCACCCCACAATGAAAAAACGTAACTTTTCTAAAAAGACTCGGGATTTATCAGCAGGATTCACTGCCTCACAATGTTTTTGTCTGTACACGACAGCTGGGCTATATTTTACACTGATATATAGATACACACGCACATCTACAGTGTGCACACTATGCAGGAATTCAAGTGGTCCTTATTACTAACACTATGATAGCACCTGGAGACTAAAGACAAGACATTTGTTAATTTGTGGAAAAAAAAATAATGACAAACATACAAAACTGTGAAAATGTGGCTAAACCAGAGAAGATTCAGAGGCATGCATTAACCTCACTCTGCTCTGAACCATCAGCAAATTGCCTAAGCATGGCTGGAACAGCAACAGGCAATACATGCACACAATCGGCATCACACCCAAGCTAAGAACTACTCCAGCATTAACAATGAAACAAAAGGATCCTGTTTGGAACTGTCTTAATTCTACCCCTGTCTGCTCAAGCCTATCCAAAAAAGTGTCCCTCTAGTTACATCTTCTATCAACCATTCTGGACATTGTCAGCATGGAAGTACAATGAAGCACAATTTGGTCACTTCAGTAAGATTTTTGCTCAGCAGGTCTGGAGGCTCAGTGAAAGCTGCCATCTTTCTGATCACCTGAGATGTGTCTTTTGCTCACCAATACAAAACACACGAGAACTCAGCTTACAGCAGGTTCTGGAGTTAAATACTGTTATAAAGCAACCATTTACAAGAAGAATATAATACATATTTGTCAAGAATAACACAGCTGCATTACACACACGGTATTTTTGAAAAAAATAAAAATAAAGATCACAAAATATACTTTATAATATGCAAAATTCTAAGGACTCATTTGTAGTGAATGAGTACCAAGCTACTTAATCTCTTGTATCTCTGCTGTTCTCAATTGGATTTTCTTTGTCTAGCCACTTACAATATAGTAGCTTTCCAAAATACAATGGAGAGAACTGCTGGATATCTCTATCAGACTGAACGTTTTGATTAAGAATATAAAAAATGTTCTTAGCTGACAGTCTGAAAACATTAATTTATTTAAATGCAGGCCATAGACTATCAGACTAATTGAGAAACTTGACACCTACATGCTTTGTACCATGAGCTGAATGTTGTACAGTTGTATTAAATAAATAGTTAATCCTGTTTATATAACAGATCATGGAACACTTTTAGTAGGAATATCCATGCATTTTATTTATTTTTAAAAACAGAACCACAAATTTCTCCTTTTCCAAGAATTTCTTCAGCCGTTTTGCATTTGCAGAGCAAACAGCAAAACTACTTATAAAATCAGAAGTACCATGCAAAGCATAATTTGAAATTCCAAAACCCTTCAGATCACTCCAACTTGGTTCACTGCAACACTCCATTCTTCAGTATCCACTTAGTCATTCAAAAACATAGACAGAAATAATAAGTTAGAAGTGTTTCTTTGAGTTTGCAGAGATCTTCAAAGCTGAGGACTATACAAGCCGCCATACATTGAAATCAGTGAGGTGATAGGAAGGGGAGAAGGAAAGTCAGAGTTTGTGTACTGCTGACCATATTTGGCATCAGAGAAATCATGCTTCTTTCTCTCTCCTCTTTCTCACCCCTCCAAAAGTCTATCTTTCTGCATAAAACATTAAAATTCTTTTTACATTTCACTTCAAAGACTTTTTCCTCCTAAGGCTCTGAAGATTTGGATACAAAAGAGGATGTACAATTTTCCAACTACAGTGAAACTCAGTTGATTTTTAGATCAGATCAGTAACATTTTCAAAAAACAATCATCCTCAAGTTGTACAAATGGTTCCTTACTGGAGAGTGGGTGGGAAGAAGAAAAAAGGAAAGAAGGAAATGTGACTCCCTAATTACTGTAGGACAGTATACAGCTATTAAAAAAAGGTGTTTTGATGGACAAGTGAAGTTACAAAATTGATTTCAGGTCTCAGAGTAAGCTTTTCATGGTATTAGCAGAACCAAGTTTAATTTTCACTTCAGGCTGATTCTTGCTTGTGGGAAGCCTGATAACTTACAGAACAGGTGTCCTGGCACAACCCATTAAATGTCCTTGCTGTTTTTTTCCTAATGATTACAATCAAAAGGTCTTGTACATTACAGCACCTACTGCAAAATGCTTTCATAAGTTTCTACTGTCACAATACTTCTAGGAAAAGAGAGGTCAGAAACAGATAGGGAGAACTGTATCAGTGCAATAATATTAAAAAACCTTCTAGCTCCTAGAACTTGGAATTTCTGGCAATCTTTTTGCTTCCATAAACTCAGTTACTCCCACCAATACGAATTGTCTAAAAAGTTATTGGATTTAAGACCATGGAGAACTTGCAAGTGTTCCTCACATAACAGAGAGATGAGTGTGTGCAGCACAGTGGTGCCTGGTGATATGAAGCTAACGATGCCTAATTAACCGAAAGCAGGTGCCATGTCATCAGAAGTATGTTCTTTCTGAGACTCCAGCAACAACTGGGCACCACATCGTACAGTGCTAGTCTCTCTGCAGTGCTATATACTGACATTTTCTGTGTAGCTTGGACCACAGATCTTTCCCAGATCTGTGGGAATTCACAAATCATATGCAAGAATGCTCATAATCATTTTTTTTCTGATCTCCATCATTCATTTGTGCTTGTTGTTTCCTGCAGAACAAGTGCTATGTTTATGTATTAAGCATATCCCAGAACACAATGATGTATAATACATCTGGTCCAGTTTTGTTTATTTAAATGTCTAAAGTTCAGGGATTTCCATCACTATTGAAATTGATTTCCACGGGCAAACAAATAATATTAGATATCCATGCATGTTTTATACAGTACCTAGAAATATCCTATCCCATAGTTGTGCCATAGTTTATATTATCTAACCCACTTACTTCATTTAGCAGAGGACCTCTTCTGAGGAAAAGGTTGACAACAATATGTCAGTTTTGCACGTTGATTAAATCTGGAGCATATTTGAAGGGAATTTTAGTGTAGCATGGGTGACATTAAGAAAATGTTGTGTGAAGAAAACATTGGTGGTGACTTGCTGATATAAAGATAGCGCTAGACAGTTATTTGTCACTTCCACCAATACTAAAATTATAAAGAAAAAAGTTTCAATTTGTAAATTTCAAAAAGCAGATTAGTAGACATTACAATTCCACAGTAAAGTTTACTAATTCCCTATTAAGCATACCACATAAAATAGGAGTTCCTAAACACATGAATAACTATATTAAACATGACAGCCTGTTTTGGGTGTAAGAGATTTTATAATCTCTTATAATAATGGGGAGGAATCTGTCTTATATGTAAAAGACTTTTTAGTGGGAGGGGGAAGTTTAGTTACATTTCTAATTACAAGTAGACTATGGTTGAATACTGGGAAGCTGAATATAAAGAAGCCTAGAATAATAGTCTATTTTCTTACAGCCCAATTTGAATATCAGCTATACAGAACACCCAAGAAATTTACTTTCAGTTCTCATAAAAGTAGATCTTCAAAGATGCAGTAGGAAATTGCGATGTATAACCATGAGAATATCAATTGTTGCTGAGGAAAGAAACATTTAGGCAGAAATAACAAATTGTTATTTAAATGTGAACCACAGTTGATGTAAATATGATAAAAATGAATACATCAATTCTTAAGTGATCTATTTCAATGCCATTAAATCACAAAGTTAACAGAACTCAAGAGAAAACAACCATTTTGAAAAGCCAAACGCCATCAGGTATAAGCAGACAATGGTCTTTTTTCCAGAGTAATCTACAAAGTTAAAATATGAAGTATTTACTATGTTTCAAGACTTAAGAAATTGTTACTGCATCTCTCATAACTATTTTCTTCCACACTTAAGTCAATGAATTCCAAGTTAAATGAAAAGAATAAGTATCTTCAATGCCATGCTTTGGCATCAAATATTACTTACAGAAAAACAGTATTTCTTTCACCCAGCTCACAAGACTTAACCTTAATAAGAAAGTGAGAACATCTCCCATGAAGCTGAACTGTGGTATACACATTAAAGAACTAACTCAGAATGCCAAGAGACTACTCAAGGCCTACTTGAACCTTCTACTATACACAAAAACCTCCAGGGTAAGAAGGGTTATAATCAAGTGCACATATTTAATACACAGGGCTAAAAACTTTAACCTGAACAAAATACAGTAAATGAATAATGCATCTCTTAAATATGAATTAGATAATTATATAAAATCCATAAATAAACAGCTGGACAAGAGCTCTGTTTGACTGCGATACTTCCAGTGGATTTGTGCAGTGTTCTGTTAACTTATTTCCTAAGGGACTGAATAATTAAACACACATGGTATAAAAAAAATGAACTTTATGGATCTTTTAAAGGATCTACAGTACATTTTTTTGCATAAGTATCACATAACAATTGGATAATCTGATTGAGCCTAGTGAGGGCAACATCACCCATGAGAAGTCAGTCAGAGCTGTTTTGAATGAGTGGAAGGAAGCCACAAATAGCTGAAGCAGTAAATACCATCATTCCAGTCTGTACTATTATCCTGGCCTTGGCCACCTTGTTCTGTTGACAGTACGTTTCCTCAACCAAAGCAATTTTGAAGACCCGCCAGTATCTCGAACCTTATCAGCCCTTTTGAACCTTTGCTTAGTCTTCACTCAGCAAGTTTCATGTGTCATGCTTGTGAATATCTGAGCAAATTAATTTGGCAGGATTTAATTTGCAGATTTGAGGAAATATATTAATAGGGACATACTTGCAAAATAGCTAAAAATGGAGTAGATTTTGCATGCGTAGTCCCATCAACCAAAGAATCAAATATGAAATCACTTATGTGTTTTTAAACAAGGCATATATATAAACAATGATGCAATTTGAAAGTACTGTTATCTTTTTGCATAATATTAAAGATTCAACTGGGGTGCGCAAAGGGAACAATTTTCTTTACTTTGATGCAAATAGATACTGAATTTCTCAACTGTATTCCAAAAAGATGGCTTTGAAGATTCATGGAATGGTCTATACACCAACTTTTTGCATAAAACTGAAGACTGTTTCTGATGTTTACAAACAATTATTAGCAACTGTATTCCAGTCTTGAGTAGGCCATGTTTCCAGGAACAGAACATTTATAGTAAAACTTACATCCACACTGAGTGGGTGTAAATGACAAATTATTTCCTCCTTCTTCCCTTTATTAAGGACAAAGATCATGTGGGGAAAACAAATACTTACATTTGCATGCTACCATCGATTTCATCATTGCAACCTGTATATGCTAATCCCTAGACTTTTATCTCATTTGGCTACATTAACTTGAAATTTATGCAGAGTAAAATTGGTGTCCAAACCAATTATATACTCTCTGGAAATGATGAAGGGCTCAGACATGGAATCTTTTTTTTTAACAGGTAAATAATTACCCCAAATTTTTTACTTAAGAAAAGACTTCATTGGAAGACTATATACATTGGACTTTCACTCCTTTATTTGATTTAAGAGTAAGTCTTTTCAAAACTGGAAACAGAAGTGAGGGGTATAGCCAAACAAATGAATCTGTAAAGCATCATCTACATAAGCTCCATTTTTTTATACTTTACAACATTTGGTCTTTCATATCAGTTTCCCACAACCCACTATCAGCCTACATTTTGAATGCTGATGTGCATTATAAAAAAAAGAGGAAAAATGACCAACATCTGGCAACCTTAACATTTTTTATAAAACTGCATTAATACTTCACTATGCTTAATTATTCCATGGCTGTATTAAAAATCCAGGGACACAAGGAGAAAAATGTAATTTGTAGGAGAAAGCCCTGCTGTCTGCTGCTTGTGCCATTTGTTTCATTTAGAAAAATATTTATTCATTAAGATATGTTAGCTTGAAATGCAGTGTGAAGCAATGTTCTGGAATATTATTCTGTCCTTAACTGCAGTATTCAGGACATCACAGTATCTAAAACACTTCTAAAATAAAGATCTGGTTATGAAAGAATAGGAACATTGCTCTCATTGAATGTCCAACAACAATGTGCTAAAACCCGCTATTGATAAGAGCTAGACATTGTTAGAACATTCCAAAAACCCCTGTTTTTACACCTGTAGAATTAAGGTTGGTTTTGGACACCTAGGTGAGCTTGCAAAAATTAATTTTCTTTCAGTAAAGAGTAAGTTATTATGAATAGTCTTTCTAAAGTCATTCCTAAATGTCTTTCACATAGTCTGTCTGGTATCAGAAATCACATTTCTGCCTTCTCAAAATATTTCAGTGGGAGCTGAGCACCTCAAGAGGACTTCTCTGTAAGAAAGTGTTGTGACACCTATATCAGAAAAGACAGCACAGGTTTATTGGCAAGATCCCAGCTACTTTCCCAGGATGCTGAAAGAGGTGAGAATAAATTCTTTTGACACCCAGCCCTCCAGGTTGTAGAAATGGTATACAAAGAATTGTTTGGCAAGTAACAAGATGCTAATGGTTGTGGATAAGTAGGCACAAGGTAGCAGGAAGTGGAAGCATTTTAACAGGAGATGGGACAAGGCCAAAGAAGCAGAAATCTACTTCAGCTCTCTGAATTTAATTGCCACAAAACGCTGTAACCCTGAAGAGCCCCAAACACACCGTTAGAGCTGTTACCTCCTGTGAAATCCATGGCAGAAGCAACCTCCTTTCACATTTTCCTCACTAAGACAGTTCACTTACTTTGGTCTAGTTTAAAGTTTTGGCTTTTGTATACCACAAAGCCACGTTAAATCCTTCTCTATAGGCAATAACCTGTTTTACTTGGTATCCTGTATTCCCCTCTGATTCCCAAGTAACATACCAAGAAGACTTCATTACTGCATTTCACATTTTAGAAGTTTTTAAGTTAACAAAATTGTTGGTAACTTTTCTAACATGCTTTTCCTCTGAGTAGCAATAGGTTACATCTATTTTTTGAAGTAGATGTGACTGAGACAAGATAATGCCAACTCTTAAAGGAACTTTTCCCTTCAAGTAGGTTTTAACACACTCTGTTGACTTTTATTCTGTTTTCTTCTAGCTTTAGTATCTTAACTATGTCAGTATGCAAATATGAATTACATAAGATTGCCTCTTGGGCTGGAAAAGCAGAATATCTGCATGTAAATGTTCATTAAGAAGAATCCAGAACAATATTTTAACATACATAAAAGGGAATCAGCCTCAAATACAGAACTTAAAGCACTACATCTTTATGCTGAAAGACCCATGTGGATTGTACCTCTCTCGTGACTTTGAAATAAATACCCTTCTTCAAAAAACGAAGAGAAAAACACATGAATAATACAATAATATATAATATAAAATGCAGCAACAGAAAATGCTATTATTAGTACTTCATAATTGCTATTTTTCTGACACAACTGCATAGCTTCATTCTTGAAGAAATTATGACTCAAATTCTGTTCCAAACTACCAAAATGAAAAAAAAAAAAATAAGCAATTTGACAATATTTTCACATGAGCCTACAGTATTACATACCTGTGCTCATGTGTTCACTATTTAAACTGCCTTCTTCCCTGCACAGTGACATTCCTAGCGAATCCTTACAACTCAAGGCTTATTTGCATCACATTTGTCAGTATCTGCATTTATATTCCTATTTTCTAAGTTTGAAAAGTGTTATCCTGTATGTGTCTGTGGGATTCATGAATCATAAAATTATTATTTTCAGGGAACACATTGCTTCTATGTTGAAGCAAGAAGCTGAAAATATAGTGAGCTTCAGCACCATAAACAAGAAAATTTGCTTCCTCCCCTGCTCTGCAGCATCCTTGGTCTCCGGGAGGCTGTCATAGCTCAGGAGCACACCAGTGCTGCAGGGATCTAACAGCCACCTTGCCAACGTGTTTATTAAGCTATTGTCCTGTCCGTGGTGCTCCCAACTTTGTATAATATTTGAATTACTGCTGCAGTCTGTTTATGTTACAAGTACATATATGCTGTAGTATTTATTAGGAAATATTTTATTACTACTATTGTATAAGATAACATTTGTCCAATGCTTAGAATAAAAGGTCTCTTACATAGCAAATAATAAATGGGAATATGCAACACATCTTTGAAAGGCACTAAGCTGAAGATACTGATCTGTCTCATGAGAGTTTTATCATGTCATTTTGTCACAAGTTAGAAGTGGGAACACTAAAGATCTGAAGTGTCCCAAGTGGCTTTTAACAGCCTCTTTGACTTGGAACATCTCACAGAGCTGTGAGATGAGTGGAAAAGCTGCAAGTGCAATGTTTTCCTAGGCACAAGGTCTGTAATTACACCCAACTTGTGTGTGCAGTGGTGAAATTAAATGGCTAAGAAATACTTTACCACCTTCCCTGTACCAAGTACTCATACAGAAACACAGTATTCTACAAAGCAAGAATCAGACTCAGTCTAAGAGTTACTGTAACAAAAAATGTTACCGAGCCAAAGGGGAAAAAAATAGGACACTTTCTCTTCAAGGAAACGAAAAACATCCAGGTCTCCAAACTCATAAAAATGCAGTGTTGTTTAGAAATTGTCAGTAAAGATAGACACAAAGACAAAACTAAAAGGGCAGAAGTGAAATAGCCCTTACTGGAGGACCACACAGGCTAGACTCTTCATTTTGATGGAACTGTCTTGCCATTAAAAACAATAAATATTATACTAACAAGTACCATAAACATACATGCATGTGAACATTAAGGAGATGGTCATCTACAACCCCAGAAATAATAAAGCACCCATATTCCTGTGGTCACAAGCATAGTAAATACCATAAGTCCAGGAACAGGATGGTGAGGAGTAACACTCTGAGAGGATGCACCAGTGAGTTTAAGCTATATGTTCAACCTCTGCATCTTCTCGCACACACCTCAAACTCTCCCTGCAACCTTACTGTACATAGAGCTGGAGATCACTGGTAAAATAAAACTTCCAGTATCAGAACCACAAGTATAAAAGAGATCAACATCTCTAGAACACTTCTGAGGGCAAAGGGGGGGAAAGAGCCTAATAATATTAAATGCTAGGTAGATGGTATTTTAACTATAACTTTCCTTCCAAGGTTGGTGAGGGTTTTTTGTGTATTTGTTTGGTTTTTGTTTGGATTAAATACATAAGATTATGTTTGGATTAAATACATTAAATACATAAGAGACAGACTGCCATCTTAAGCAGAATAAATTAAAAATCTTTGGTGCACTGATCAAACTGTTGTCCTCTTCACTAAACCAAATGTATTCATGACCCTGTTCATTATAACTATTTCATGCATCATTAAATAAGGAAAATAGCACTATATTGTTAACATTTTCTGTAGGATCATCAGTGCACTTGGAGTAAGGTCGATAGTTGAAGATACAGAATTAACAGGATAAAACTATGCATATAATTATATACCTAGCTATGGACATCCTCCACATAACTTGAATACCAAGTATATCAAGAAAGATCCCATATAAACAACAATGAATATCAGGAAAAACAAAACAAAAAAAAGACAAAATAGGAAATCACTGAACCATTGTATTTGTTGCACATGATAAAGGCAAAGTTCCTGAGGACATATACTGAACTGTGTATTCTTTGGAACAGAATCTTCACTTACTTTGTTGAGAATGATCTTTTAAGCGTGTACTGTTCTACCATGAGCAGACATATCAGAAGTTGCACTTGTATCATCTGTGTTCTGCAGAGTTACCATATGTCAATATTTCAGAGTCATTCATTGGTAACTCAGAAACTGCAGCAAGAATTCTTTTCTGAGAAAATGTAGTGGTACAGTGGCAGATGCTCAGATGGTGTTCATCATCAATAGAGTCATGAGGTTTTACACCTTTTAAGGATCTACCAATACACATTTTTCAGCTCAGAAAGGCGATCAAAAGAATGTCAGGCTAACACTGGGTACTTGTTTTCAGTTGCTTTTACCACCATGACACTAGACAGCATTAGGAACCCAATATGAAAAATGGTATTATCAATGTAAAATTAATTCCAGTTTAGAAAGACTAGAAGTATTTCAGTACTTAAATTACAAAAAGGCAAAAATCACATCAAATTTGGAAAAGAAAAAAAAAAGTATTGCAACAAAGAAAGGCCCTTCTTAAAATGGAAAATTAAATAGAAGCGTATTAGAAAAACAAAACAAAACAAAGCCACAAACAAACAAAAAACCCAAGGGAAATAATTTTGCTTTCAAGCCGTCTGCCTTAACTTCAATTTTGGTAGACTGCAAAGTGTTTATGACTCTATTATTACCTAAATCCAGTTCAAGTATATATCTAAGGTAAGTGAAGTTAATCCAGAATATGTTGTAAACTGTTAACTTGTGAGTGGTCTAAAGTATAGAGAAAAACAATTTTTGGTAGCATACTTTCAAAATACGTCTGCCTCATGAGAACAGTGTTTCAGCTTAGTTCATTTTATAATCTATGTTTATACTATATTCTCTTTTTAAATCAGTTTTCAGCATGGGTGACCTTGGGTTGGTTTGTTTGTTTGTTTTTAAGAAGGAAACACTTTACAATTCTACCTGTATATTCCCTTGGGACAATCCTCTAACACAGTTTTTAGCCAAATAAAATCACTTGAGAAGACTGGGGGAAACCATGAATGAGTTTTATGTGATGAAGATTTCAAGGATTGTAGCTACCAGCATTAATAAATTTTAAAGCAACTCACAAATGATAAAACACTTTATTGGGGGATAAGGAATATGTCACCTACCAATTAAATGCAGCCATTTAATAGCACAAAGCAGCCTCCCACAACAATTTATGGCATACAGTGAGGAATACAAAATCCAATTAAGAATTCAGGGGGAATTTAGCAGGGCAGAATTTAATTAGCAAAGAAACAATTTTGCCAGGAGACTGTGGCTAACACCTGTTCCGAAGTGTCAAGTGACAAGGAATATGTAGCAACAAACATTTGGGTTAGAATTTATGTTCTGTTTGCTAGACAACTCCTCTAGCCACACTTAGATCCTTGTTTCCCTTCTACTGAGACAATCACTGCTTTCTCAGTTACCAGTGCTGCTTATAGATGTCTCTGACTCATTCTAAAATCCTAATCCAACCCAAGCAATACTGTTGAAACACTGAAACATGCTTATTTATTTTTCTATTTCTGCACACAATTTATCCCACTTCTTAGTATCTTTTACTTACTCTCTGTGAATAGCTTCTTGTGAATGTTTCCCAGAAGTGGCCACAGGGATACAATGGTCGTGCCTGCACCACATGGCAAGTGGGCAAGGAGGTGGTGTGAAACACCCCCGTGAACACCTCTAGAAAAAAACTTTCCTAATTATTCAGTGCACTGAGAAAACCTGAGACACTTTATATTCTTCTAGCAAACAAAAGGATACTGAAGACGTCAGACTATCTGGCTTTGCCTTATATAAATTTATGCAAAATGCATTATGATCTGAAGAATAAGAAAATGATGATACAGTGTCAAAGTGGAGAAGGAATGACCACAAACAAGCCTGTCTATGGCAAATCTTTGCCTTACTCTCTACAATACGACAGTAATAATAATTTTCTTAACCACTTTTCCAGGTGACAAAAATAGGGAGAAATAATGTGATAGGTTCTTGCAGAGAAGAGAAAGAACATGAACAACCAGGCAATAATGATAAAAATGTTTAGAGTATCATACCTAGTTTGGCTGGAATACAAGCAACCACTGGTATAGATGATCTTGAGTGAAAAGAAGAATGTTTTGTAAGTCCATCTCACAAACATCAAACAATACAAATTAACAACTTTTCTGTAGTGGTTTTATTAAATACATACAGCTTTAACAAATCTGATTTATTTTGTAAATGTATTTGCTTTGTAAAGTTGCTTTTACATTGGCACAAAATTCTCCAGGGCATAATGTGTGCTGTGTAAATGCTACTTGTTTGTGCACTGTGGATTTTCTTCCCAATCCACTTCTCACCTAGAGCACTGGGTTACCCTAGCTCAGCTCTCACTCAGCAAGTGACATTAATTACCCACTGTAAAGTGGCTGAGAGCTGTTGATTAAAGAAATGACTCAATTCCTCTGTGTTCACCTAGCATAAATCATAACCTGCATCTATAAAATCAGGCATTTTAACTCTTGGCACAACAGCATGCTTTTGAAACTCTGCAATATATAGGAATCAACATTTTTAAGAGACTAACATGTGACTTCAGATACTTTAAAGGGAGTTTCAGTTCTAAAGACTTGATTGCTAAGGAACTTCTAAAAAACAGAAGTGTGAGATGGTACCACAAAAGCTCTGCAGGGTATGAGCTGTGAAGCATTGTAATAGGGACCATGCTTCATGGCTTCAGGACTATTCCATCCTGAAAACCTTGCACTTTTAAGCAGTCACAGTGAGACAATATCTTCCATCAAAAATATACAAGAAACAAAGGAAGAAAGTGTGAAGCACTGTCAGGTTCTGAGTAAAGACAAGTACTGGCAGTCCTTATTCTGAAAAGCTCCTCGCTAGACGTATTTTCCATTTGTCTGTTGCAGTTGCCCTCTTTTGCAAGTTGCAATTTTGAGTCCAAGTTTGCTCCAAATATGTCTGACAAGAGACACAATGAATAAAGAATTACAAGATAGGCTCGAATCTCTGCTTTCCATTATTTCCTTGCCTCCCACAACAGAAGACTTAAATCTATGTTATGCTGATCACTATTGCTATCCTTTCCACTCTCCTCCCACTCTGTAACCTCCTGGATCACAAGTGCTATAACAGTAAAACAAGACTAAGATTTCCATACAGCAGACTGTCAGTCTTCAGCATACTCCGAACTAGATGTATCATTTCTCTTTTCATAAATGTTTATAGAAGAAAAAGAAAGCTTTGGTTCCAGTACTAAGATTGTTTTTGAATAAGAGTTCTTCTTTGCTTTGTTCTAAAAAGATTGCGACTTTCATTACCCTAATAAATTAACAAGGAAAGACATCTCTCTTGCAATCATGTTACATAAACATTTCAACCATAGAGATATACCATTAGATTATATTTTAAGCTCCCATATGTCACTAGAATTCATGCTGAAACTACCTTACAATGCAATCTTTATGACAGATTTCTGTGGATTAACCGGTTTCCAGTTTTCTCTGACATTTTGCTTAAACTTTAATACTCTAAGCACCATTGACTTGCTTTCTGTCATGCTTTTGCCAAGAATGAGCATATGTTGCAAAAGAGTGAATGCTGCTCTTTGACTTACGACTTTTATCAAGAAAATATTTTGCACTGATACTGCATATTGTTTTAAAAGTACTAAGCTGAATAATACTTTATTTTATACACATGCAACTCTGCTGCCACATGTTTTGTTACTTTTATCACAATCTGTTTATTTAGAACATACTAATAATATGAAACTCATTGACTGCTTAAATTTGCCTTCACTACCTTTCCCTATCATAACAGAAACTTGCTAAGGATAATCGCAGGAAAGACAACTCCTTATAACTAAGGAGCAGGACAGAGTACAACACTTACCAGAGAGGAATAAAATGGCTATGTCTGAAGACAGAAAATGGACAGCCTCTATCCACTTTCTGGCCATAGACCATAGATCACACATTACACAAGTGCATTGGCAGTGGAGATCCCTGGCATATCCACATTTGAGGCAATAGTATTATTCTGCCTTCTTGCTGAAGGCTGAAGTTTTTTCTTGAAAAATCTTAGGTTAAGAAAGATGACTCCCAGTTTTGAAACACTAGATAATGAAAAACCACATGGCATGAAGAAGCCAAAACTAGATTTCTATTTCGTTCCTACATGTTCATCTGAAAAAATCCGGGAAATTGCTGTAATATGGCGTTTTTAAATGATGCAGCACAACATTCCTGCCCTTGCTGAGTCCATTCTGTAGAGAAAAGTGGAACCACATCATCACCATTTCTTCTTCACACTGGTCTCGTTTGGGATATTAAGACCAGCTATAACTAATACCTGATTCCCAAAAGAATGATACCCATTAAGCAGTAATACCAGAAGAAACTGAAAGAACTTAAAGAAAAAAACTAATTCCCAGAGCAAAATACTGGAAGCAAAACAGGCTTAACAGAAGTATATTAGTTCCTAAACAGCAACCCAGAACACTGCCAATTTCATGAACACCCAAAGCCAAGAATACTGACAATCTGGAATTGCCCGAAACCCAGTAATGCCACTGTTAGTTTCAGAGGATATTAAACAGCAACCTTCCAACAAGTCCACATTTCCTGGATTATAATATCATATGTTTTTATGGGCTTTTTCTTTCACTGTTCTAAGCAACAGACACAAGGAATAAAACACACACAGTACTGAAGCCAGATCATGTCTGCAGGTAGTAATTTCTCCCTTAGGAAAAAAACAACCAAACAAAAAAACCCACAAATCAAACCAAAAAAAACCCACAACCAAAACCACTAGTATCCATTCTCTTTTAAGCTATTTTCATAGCACAAAAATAACACACAGTAGGTAATTGAGACATGATGCCTACTTCCCAGGGCTATTTTAGAGGAAGACCCAACACAAATTTGCAAATTCCAAGCCTAAAATGCTCAAACTGTTCTGCAGCTGCAAATACCAGAAGATGTCCTCTTTATGCATGTTCAGATACTAGCCACCACGAACAATATACTTATTATTTACTGATCCTTGTATGTATCTCAAGAGCAAGTGTGCAGAAAGCGTAGATGATCTCCTACTAGAAAATAAGTCAAAACAACCTTTAGTCACTTGAGATCTGAAAACTGAGAGGAAGGAAATGCTAGAGGTTACACAGAAATACTCATTCTAGCTGTGCTTCAGACTGGTAGGAGAGAAATGCAAATACAGTCCTTGACTAAGACATGTCAACCTCTTGAGCTGTTTTGTCAAGCCTTACATTTGGTTTTTATACGATAATTTCATGCTAGTGTATTCACCTGCCATTCATGCAAAAGAAGTAACTGCCCCTCCAAAATTCCTGTGAAATGTTTTTTGGTTTTTTTTTTACTTGTCTTGAAAGCCCTCCTGTGGGTGGACTACAGTGGATAAAAGATCCAGTGGGTGAGAGTCTACCCCTGCATCTCACTACGGTTATCATTATACTTTCCCATCCTCATCATCTTCACTTGGAACTTTCACTGCTGCAGTTTAAGCCCATTACTTCTTGTACTAACCAACATCATAGAGAATAGATTATTCTCTTTGCAGTATATTTTGTATATTTGAAGGCTCACCTCATCTCTTCTTTAGATTCCTCTTCTATCAGAACAACCCCTCCTCAATCTTTCTTCCAAGTCATGTTTTCCAAATCTTGGATTAAATTCATTGCTATCCCTTAGGTATTTTCTAATTGTCACAAATCTTTCTTGAAGTGCAGCCCTTGGAAGGGCATAGGCTGACCACTGAGTGCTTACCACTACAGAGTAAAGCAGCAAGATTACTTTAGTTATTTTGCAAATAATAGTTCCATTCAGAGACCCTGATGTCAGCCTTTCCATGGTCACATATGCTGATAAGGAATCAGTGTCACATTGCAATCCATGTCTCACCTGGCTCTTTTTTTTTTTTAATTTTGATTCCCACATCCCTACCTTTGGACTGCCATCTACTTAGTTACTTCCCAGTTTTCAGGTGCCATTCTTAGGTGTAAAATTTGGAACTTCATTTTTACAGACCACTTCTCCATCTAGATGAGATCCTTTAAAATCTAACTCTATCCTTTCAAGATACTCGAAGTTTATGCAAGTTTCATAACTTCCAGATCATTAAATGAAAACACTGAAGATGGACTTGATTCAAAACCATTGCCTTCCAGTAGACTCAACAATCATGTCCTTGGTGTTATTTTCCAAATGTGGTTTTCTCCAATCTGTGTTTCTCCACCTTGTTTATAGGAATGTCATTCAAGACAACGTCATGAACTTTATTAAGGTCCAAATACAGGACATCTATGGCCTCCAGCAAGCTGCTCTGCTGTTCAGAAATGGGCACCACCACATGGGATCTACTCATGGAAAGGCATATTAGGTTCAAAATGAAGAGACAGTCACACAAATGGGAAATATTTGCACCAGGTGGGAAGAGGGGCTGGGGGGGCATATACAGCTGACCAGCTTTGCAGACTACAGTTTTGAAAATAATAATTGAGCACATACTTCTGTTTCTCATTTAAAATCAGTAACATTTCCAACTCTTACAGTGACTGCCTAGAGGTGATTTTTCTCTGGAGATTGTACCATTGGCAATAGCCTCAAGGGCTCCTCAGTTGGCAGCAGAGGGTGCAAGGTCTCACTGTGCTGCCAGATTTGCAAATACTCTGGGTACATGTTTTATTAAAGAAGGTTTGGAATAAGCAGAGCAAACCCTGTTGTCAATTCCAACACAGGAACTCGGAAAACAATCATAGGTTCAGCATGAAACCATCAGTAGTGAGATAGATTACACTCCCATAATGTGGCAGGGTAGAAACACAGACTGCATTAACTCTTCACATTTGCACCAATGCCACTGACCAGGACATGCTGTTAAAGGCACAAGAAAAATCCTAGAAATATATTTTCCAAGTGGGGCATGCCCTATTAATCCTCTTAACAGATACATACACGGAAGCACATGCATGCATTTACTCCTACAAAAGAAAACGGTAACAGAAAACAGGGTATGAAAAAGACATGGACAATAAAAGATCCAAATAGCCTAGAATTTTTTTATGATCAAAAAGGCAACTTGCCAATTTTCTACAGGCAGACATCTCTTTAGGAAAATGCCCAAGAAAAACTTTCAGGCTTGGCCAAATGTATGGACACACTTCACAGACCATTTAACATGTCTGGAGTTATGACACAGATCACAAGCAATTCAAGTAATCATCATGTCTAGAAATAACATAGGGACATTTGAGTACTCAACTTGATTTAGAATAGATGGATAACAACTGCTAAGCTGGCACTAGGCTGACATCCTGACATTGTAGGATTTATTAGCAAATTGTTAGGCTGCGAGTCCACAAGAATGTGGACTTTGTGGAGCTTTCAAAAAATCCAGATGCCTTAAGAATGGGTGGAATTTTCCAGATATGTGCAACTCTTAGTTGCACAAGAGGCCAGTGATAACCCCAGCCTTCTTCCATATAAGAAAAAACACTGGTCCAGTCAGCTGTTCCCTCTCATATGTAGACTGAAGATTACTAAAGAAGAATGGATATTTTCAGAAAAATCTGATGTTCTAAGGCTGTAACAGTAAGAGATGGAAGAATTAAGACTGACCATGTAAAAAGAATGAGAATGAAAAGTGAATTTAAAGAGTAAACTTGGGACCAGGGGAAAAAAACCACAGCTACAGTGGAGGGGAAACTCATGCAGGCCACTGAAGCAGAGAAACTTCATAATCTGCAGTATGCTCCTAAAAAAACATCATCTGTGTGTAAAAAGCACAACCATGAAGCATTACGTATATGACAAAACCACAAATGAGATCTGAAATTCCTCCTTGTTACAAACAAATTGACAGAATGCTGCTGACATGGGGCTTTCCTTTTGTTCAAACAGCCTGACTCATGACCCTTTTTTTTCTCCCAGATATTCCAAAGAGGAAGCAGAAAACCTGTATTTTTAATTCAGGTTGAAAAAACCCTTCCATTTTAAAATATTTTATATGTAAGTTACCTTCTTATATTTGATTCTAACAATCTGAAAATTCAAATCACCAACTTCAAGTATACATAACATTTGAACTAGCTGGACTAGTCTTCAGGAAGACACTAGCTTTTCTTCAGGTTCATAAAAGGGAATACTGTTGTAAGGCATCAACTCCAATATGCCATCTTTTCTTTCATGAAACACCCTCAAAGTTACAGAACTTTGCCAATTCTTTGCTATCATCAGTTTTCAGCGGAGTCACACAGACCATACAGATAGGTAAAAAATGGATGAGGGATGAACAATAACCCTGTCCTATAAATGAAATATTCAACCATTAGCAAGATTTATGGAAGCACAATCAAGCTTTCAAAAGCCAGCATATGCCTCCATGCAAAACAGAAATTTCTGATATAATCCATCTGATCATACACAAGGTGTTTTTGCACTAGCTTGAACAACTTAAAATGCAACAATATGTAACTGAGGTGCAGACACCTAAGTAAATAATGCCCAATAATTTCCTCATCAAAACAAAGTTAGAAATAAGAGAACTGAAATTACATTTAGATATGTTTAATTGTTATACTTATTCTGAAAAACAGACAAAACAGTTTTACAAATTAGTATTTATTTTTGCATTTATTCCCATAATTGTAATGCTGTATTGTCAAATGTGTCTATGTTGATCAATTTAGAAACATTAGTCAACAAGGCTTTTATGCTGCACACGTTGAGGCACTGATGCCAAAGTTAGAAGACTACTCAAGACAGTCACAGGAGACAGGTCCCCCTTGAAGACAATGCAAAGCACCAAAACCTCCTTTGTCCAGATGGCAACTCAGAGCAGACTAACCTCACAACTTTGACATCTAAATTAGCCATCAAGAAGAGACTGCAGAAGTTTCTCTCTGAACAGGAAAAATCTCATTTAGCCACTATATCATACAAATGATGGCAGAATGCTTCTGTGGGTAAAACTCTGACATTTTTCCATTCTCATACAACAATTTGGAACACATATTAATTTATTAAAGGCTTTAGGTGTCACCATACATCAGCAATAACAGGTATTATGAGACACTAGCAACATTCAGCTCAAAGGAGATACACACACTTTCTGACCATGTGTTCCAATTGCAACAACGATGTCATTAGATGAGAACATCTCTTACACAAATGTCTTTAAATGATGAGAGCTTATAGTCAACATTTATTTGGTCATTTTTTAATGAGAAATAAGGACTCTGCATTTCTTTTTGCCATGAACTCCTCATCCATATTGATTAGGAAACTACACTGGCATCAACTATTCCCATCACAGGCAAAATCAGAACTTTACAGTTCCACATACACTGGAGGGAGCACTGTAGAAAACAACACCGAATCACTGTCTTTTTACACTCCTTTCTACAGAGAGCTGCAACGCAGTGAACAGATACTAAGATAACCAAGGGGTTAAAAATAGTCCAGGTTAAAGTACACAGAGCTCCACATCAGCTCATTTGCCCTTCTTTGAGTCTATAAGAACAGATGCACACTATCTGCTAATTATCTTCCGCTGTGCAACTGATTCTGATGTTTTGCTCAGATATTTTTACTGCATACTTTGATATTTTTATCATGATTGGAAAAATAATTTAGATAAAGAAAGATCTAACTAAAAGGCTTGCCTACTCATCATCCTCATAATTATCTAAGGCCTACATTTGGAAGCAGTTTGTAATCTATTCTGAATAAGTCACCAGGGATGATAGCGCTCGAGCTGATAACTGAGCTTGCTTCTTCAGAGGTCAGACACTCATGGAATAGCCCACATTCATGAGAAAATCAGGAAATCTGAAGATATGTTTGTCATAACAGAATGACAGGCTCTTAATAATAACACTTAAAACAAGGTATTATCTCCTTTGTAACAGACCTAGTTCATTTTTGGCTGGTCAAGTAGCTTCATGTGTTAACTCATGAACACGTGGAACCAACAATGCTATATTTTCAGTCCCAGCTGGAGTCTCCCTAGTGAGCTTTGTTCTACCTTCTGGCTAAAATACCTTCCACAATCATCCAAACCTCCTAAGGGAAAAAGGACTAAAAAAAACCAAAACAAAACACAAACAAACAAAAAAACGCCCACAAACCACAAAAACAAAACCACACAAAACGTGCAGCTGCCATAACTTGCCTAAATCACTGTATTTAAGGAAAACATGCTGCACTCAAAACCATGGCATTTTTCCAGTACGAGAATCAATAATAGAACACCAGGTGGGAAGGGACCTCAAGAATCACATGGTCCAACCTTTCTTGGCAAAAGCAAGTAAGTGATATCACAAAATTACATTGTTTCTATATAACCTGAGATCCTTCTCATCTCCAGAGCACCCATGCTAATATCACAGTATTAATTCAAGATAATGCTCTTCTATTCCAAGAAGAAACAAAATTACAGAAGTGGTCACAAGAGCTTGACACAGTAGGAGGTGCTAGCTTATACTCAAGCAGGAAAGACAAGTGTGCCAGCCCTTTCAGGAAAGTCTTTCTTCCAACAGCAGACTTCATACCCAGAAAAAAGTGCAGTACTCTTTCTAAAGCAGAAACAGAAAAGCTACTTAGAACATAGCATTGTTTTACTGGATAGTATCTCACAGATACAGCAATACAAGAGAGCACTTTATTATTAGTTGAGTAAGTTTCTACTGTATCTAGCTGTCTTCTTTTCAGCATAATCTTCATACTCATTCTATCTGTAAATCAGGGAGTTTATGCACTAAAGAGTGAACAAAAGTAAGAATATGGTCAATTTTATCTGACCACTAACAGCACAGAAAGCCAGACAGCAGGCATTTTCCCTTAAAGAGATCAGATTGCCACGCGTAGGCTACTGAGACCAGTGCTATGTCTCAAAAACAAGGAACACAATGACAAATTCCAACATGTCTGTCCTCCACAGAGTAACATTTACTACTGTTATCATCAAATCTTACTCAAATACAGAATTTGAGTAGCGCTCTGATCTTGATCTCACTGGAACCAATTGGTGATATATTATTTATTTGTTTATCGTGTCAGGATATCCCAAAGTACTTTTGAACATTGCATCTGTAAAAGTCTCCTGTCCTCTTTTTGTTAGATGATTTTTTTTCTTTGCTCTACTGTTGAATGCCACAGACAACAAGTTTTCCAAGTACTTCTCTGATGTCTCCTAAAAACTAGAATCCTAAATAAAATAGTTTTTAAAACTTTGAACTCATCTGTTAAAATTATTTTTGCCTCCCTTCAAAAGCTCAGTCAACCAACCGTGACCACATTCTGGGCCTATAGGTACACCAAGCCAGAGTCAATATGTTCTGAATAGTCTAAATAAAATTGGGAGCCCTAACATTTGTAAGCATTGTCTATGTCTACAAGGAGAATATTTTTTCAAAGGCTGAGCAGGGGCTTTGTCTCAGCAGGGGATCAAGTGTCATAAAACTTGTTTGACTAATATGGTATATAGGAACAATTCAAACAAACCTCAAGTGTCAAAAGTCCAGTTCTTTCATCGCCTTCTATCTTCACAGTAAATTTCTAACAAGCCTTACTAATGGTATTTTAAAAATAGAAAAGATTACAAGGAAAATATTTTAAAATAACAAACCCTTACTTTGAGTTTGCAACACTAGTGTGAGAGATTGTTGTACAGGAGCTGTGTGAAACTGCTATTTGCATTCACAATACCTCGAGGCTATATTGTATCAGAACTAGTAAATGGTGGATTAAAATATGAAATATTGCTTATGGACACTTTAAAACCAGGACAAGTGGAATGGCAGCAGAGATCAGCTGATTTTCACTGGTCATAAGACAGTCAAAAGATATTCTTGCTCAGAAATGGCTGTAACAGGCCTGTAGATGAAGCACCCTGGCTCCAGGTTTGAACTCTGATTCAGTATTCCCAGAAGGCCTAAACTCAGGTCAGAGAGCTCTCTGTAAAAGCAAGTCATTTTAAGATACAGTTTAAAATATGAGAACATGTTAAGATGCCTGTTCACGTATGGCCACTAAAATGTTGAAAATCATCCTTAAATGAGAATTACATCAATGTATTTACAATTTGATGTTTGGTAAAATTACAGCCCTATAATTTGTAACAAACACGATTACCTAATTTATCAAGTATGTTATTTAAAATTCCTTAAAATCAAAATCAAGTTGGCATCCAGCCACAGAACCAAGTGTCCCTAAGTACAGTTTCAAGGCCAAATAAGAGCTAGTACATATGTAAATATGTTCAAATATGAGTCCACTGTTTAGTTAAAAAAAAAGTGTCTTCAAAAAAAAGGTGACTAAAAGTCTGTACATGCATGTCAGTAGCACAAATTGACAGGAGTGTGTATAGTACAAATGCTACTTGAATTTGCACCGTTTTCCAGATCACCCATCCACAATAAAGGTTTTTAAAAGAAAAATTTTTATATATATAAAGATTTTTTTTATATTATTTTTTGTATATAAAACCAGAAAAATCAGTTGCCAGGGATTCCAATCTTGCAATCATTTTCTCTCAGTGCACTTAAGAAGATTTCTGTGCTTTACTGTGTTCAGAGTTCCTTTATACTCATAAGGAAACACACAGATACAACAGTTGAAAACACTCTTTTATTTCTGTTAGAACGCTAACATGTTTAACAAAGACTTCAAAATTTTATATTGCACACAGTAAGGTATAGTTTTTTCTGCCCTCACAGCAAAATGTAAATCCCACTTCTTTAATCCCATCTTCTGTAATTTGGAAAAAAAAAAAAAGGAGATAAGCAAAAGCTAATTCTTCTTGATCAGCAGGCGAACAAAATTTGATAGGAATTTAGGAAGATTTTGCAGGATAACATTTACCTAATAAATACATTTGCATTTACCTAATAAGACTGTGGATCTTTCTGGACTTGCAGAAAGTTGTTCTTGAAACCTGAAAGGAAAGGAATACTCTGCTTAGTACATGTACATAGCACCACCAATATCACGTATGCTACAGCAACATAAGCAACTTACAGCATAAGTGCATTGAGCTTGCAGTATTTTGATGCTCATTTGCTCCCCTGCACATTCAGGTTAGCTGTACCTGAAGAATGAGAAGTTGCTTGGCAGGAATACCATCCCTAGGACAATAATTCTGAAAGAATAGGAGTCACCAGTGTTACTGTTTATATTGCTCATTTTAGCTTTACAAAGAAAAGAAGGTAGAGAAGGATCACAGATTAAAAATAAATAAATAAATAATGATAATCTACTGCTGTGTTCTTTGCCCCTTTCCAGTGTTTCCCCGAAACAGTGATAGAACATGTGTCAGGTAACAGTCACACAGGTCCAGACAAGAAGAAAACCAAAGGAATAAAAGCAAAACTGAAAAGCAAAAAGTTAACTTACCAGCATTTTAGTATCACTCAGGTTGTCTGTGCAACATTTTGATACAGATCAGTCTTCCAGGAGCAGTTGGAAGAGACTTGACCATTCCAAGCTGTGTTCAGGAGAAAGAAATTCCTGTTTTCTTCAAGAGCCTCTGATGTGCACAAATGAGCTCCCACAGTAAGACGCAGGTGCCTGCTCTGCTTTTATGAAACTGGTTTGCATAAAAACAGCCCACAACAGGTCTTTGCCCTGAACAAGGCTGTGTCTTCTATTGAACACATGCTCACTTCTAATATATGATGATTGTTAATTAACTTTTTCAGAAAACAGGATTTTACCAGAAATTGTTTTCTGACATTATGCAAAAAAATCCCCAACAAACCAAACATCAAATACTTGGATAATTATCTTCTGTGTGCAAATAAATTACCTGGATTCAGCACAACACTATCACGGTAATTGTAGACTACTATTGTCACAAGTTGTTATTTCCAATATTGCATTATCTTCTCTAGAGCATGGTACCTGTACACATAATGCCAAAGTGGAAAGTTGTATTCTTAGACATATGGCTGAATACTGACTTCTATTAATTCCTTGTTTTTTCTGTAATGTTACCCTGTTATTATGCACGATAATTGCCTGGGCTGAGGTAACATCTCAAATTGTGGCTACAGTCACACTTTAATCACAAGATGAGACAAGCTTGCATGACAGCAGATGTAAGTAGGGGATTACTCTGCAGCTGGAATAGAACTATAACCATACCACAAGTTCCAAAGCTAAACCAATACATTTCCAATGTATTTGTTTAGCTAACAATTCATATCTGTGCTTCCTACACAATAAAGACAACTTATATATTGTGCAGTTTCAGAATACAAAGAATTGCCTTTTAGATGTGTGTAACAAGAAACATGTTACTGAGCCAAATGTCACAATGAAAAGTCTTGGATCATTATCCAAGGGAAAATAATCCTTCGAGAGTTTTTAAATCTTAACAAGAGGTTGAGAATGACAAGGTATACAGAGACACTTCAATCTATATGGTGTGAATAGTATCTGTGTAACTAAATTAAGAGATATGAAACAGATTACACCACACCAGAAGATGATGGGGTGGAAGAAAAACTATATGAATTATTTAACTCATTAACTCAAAGATGCCTTTGTCAAATTACAGAGCTACTTGTACAATATAGTAATTTATTCAGAGCATTCTCATGATACTGCCATTCTTATAACTTACCTTTTTACAATATGAGTTGCACAGCACTTACATTCCATTCAAATTAATAATAGTAAATATTTATTTCTGAGGCAGGTGCAGCATACCAGCACAGAATAAACCAGATATACATCCCCTTTCCACAACTGCAATGAAACTTTTTCAGTGTTAGAAGGGTCAAGCAGTGAAACAGTTTGCCTAGAGAGGTTTTGCGCTCTCTATCCTTGGAGTTTTTCAAGATCACACTGGACAAAGCCACGAGCAACTTGGTCTGACCCGAGAGCTGACCATGTTTTGAGCAGGTTAGAGAAGAGACCTCTTAAGGTCCCTTCCATCCTGAGTTAGTCTTGAAGTATGCCTTGAAATATAAGCACATAATAATCTATTTCACGACCTCTTTCCCCACATAAAAAGCAACACTGAAAACAATACACCTAAATTATTATATACAAGGAAAAAATAAGCAAAAAACCCCCAACCATCTTATAAATACAACATAAATGATTGAGACTTTGATCTTTACTATTTCTCTCAACTACTTAAATATCCCTTCCTATATAAGTGTTCATTCATAAAACATATTTTTGAGGATACTTAGAGTAATAATAGTATAATTTCCATTTAATTTTGACTCAGAACAGTATCAATGGAAAGTGACCCAATACAGGGTACACTGCAAGTCTGGTCATTTGGTCCCTCATTCTTCGGTCCCTCAAGAAGCAAATTAACTTCTTTTCAAACAGAGGAGGAACCTGGATGAGCATTGCTACATCTCACCCAAATCTCTGAGTGGTGTCAGTGTAGAAAGAAGGGACACTGTTTCCCAGTGTAGGGTAAGAGTTGATCCTGTTTTGTTTGTTGCTGTTGTTTTGCAAACAGGCCAAACCTGCTTGTCAAATTGCATCTGAATACAGTTTTATGCTGACCCAAATGTATATTTTCTAGTCCTTCCTCCACTTAAGTAATTCAGCTTTAGAATAACTATTTGAACTGCTGTTATCAACAGCCAAGTGCAAATACAGATCAGACTGGTAACAGACTAAAGCAATTGCCTCCTTGTTCCTAGATGTTTTGCACACTCATGTGAAAAAAAAAAAAATTCATTCTTTAAATGTATGTAATCTAATTTGATGAATGGACAAGTACAGTTACCGAGAAAAATTTTTCTCATTGCTGAAACATCCTGATGAGTACAAGAATATCTGCAGCCGCATATAGTACTGCTTATTATTTAAATTCCATAAGCTAAGGTATCCAGGCAGATTTTGTTTTGGACCTTAAAATTAGGGATAAATAGCTAATAACCTATTTTTTGAGATAAAAGGTTCAACATTTTGGAACTATTTCCTTTGGGGAGAATCACTAGACAAAGGGGTTTTGGCCATTAGCTACATCTTCATGAGTTTCTCAACTGACTACTCTTCACTTTGTCTCCAAAAGATATGAGGAATGGAATATAATTTGATCAATGGGTAAAAGGTGAATAAATGGAGTATATTTTGATCTCCCACAATGAAAATTAATTCATACTTACTTTCTGTAAAACAGTGAGAGACACAGTGGAAAAAGAACACTATTTTAGGAAATAAAATTAACGTAGAAACACATTTCTTTTCACAGGTATCTGATGATCATGAGATAATCAGTCTCCACTGACTTCTAAAGCATAAGACCTGAGGTCAAGTGATTCCAGCATCTAATAAATATTACTGTTTCATAAAAGCTGTATCAAGCTGAAGAAATTTCATTTTGAAAAAGGTAACTACTGAAGTAAAATGATACTATGGAGCATAAGGCATTATTAGCTTCCAGTGCCACTTCCATCACTTACAATGATGTAAAATAAATATTTTTAGAAGAAGAACATAACCTTCAGAAGTTTTGTTGCTTAAAAAAAAGCATGGAGGGAAAGGATTATTCTCACATCCCACTGCAGTCAGGTTAGCCATTACAAACCCAATGCAAATGAGCCTCACAAGAGTCCATGAAAGCTGTTACATAACCTACAGCTGTCACAATGATAGAAAAAAGTATGACAAATTAATGTGTCATTAGGCCAAACTCCAGAAGTACTGCCACCTTAACCCAGTGATCAGAAAATTGCTGGTATTGTTACTTCAAAAGAATGGCTACTTATTACCAGGAACAAAAACCTCTGATGTAACGCGACCTCTTGCTGCCAGGAAGACGATGCATGCCAGCACTGAGAGTATTTTTTCTGCCATTTTGGGAGATCTGTGTAGTTTCAGCTGTGATTCTATAGTTAATGATCAGGTTCAACACATAGAAGCACCAGACGGCAAGTGAAAAAGCAATTACTTTTGTGTCTAAACCAAAACAGGAGAACTTGGCAGAGCAATGAATATTACCAATAGATTCAACATACACCCAAGATTCTGTCTGACTTGTCTACTGACAGAATCAAGGCTTTAAACCATTTTAAGTACAGCAAGCTTTCAATAAAATATATGCATTCCAAGGAAAATAATAAACTATAATCTCAGATCACAGAGTGCCATAGACCCAAGATATGTAACAGTATCACAGATGTCCTTTCCAATAGCACTTAACAAGTACTTCCTTTTCTTGAAGAAATCACTGGGTACAAGATGTTTGAATAGAATACTAAAAAAAACACAGATGTCTAAAGTATAAGAAGTTATAACAGAGATCCTACTACTCAGTTTAGTAAAAAAATAATAATAATGATTGGATAGTTATCTTACAATCTTCAAACACTGATTCATTTGTACACAGCATGCCCTGATCACGTGTGGCAATGGTTAGTCTAAATTTCCTTCCCCTCTTCAGACTAGCAATCAGAATCATCTACTGGTGGGGTTGCTTTTAGCCCCTACTGAACCATCCTATCTACACACCGAAGAGGAGTCAAGGATTTTCTGTTCATTGCCAGCATGCACTATGCCACTGAAATGATACCTCTTTTCTTCTTGAAATACTTGAGACTAAATTACTAAGGACGAATAAAAAAAATTAATTACCTGTCCCAAGGAAGCCACCCTATAAGCTGATATTGCTGAAATGGACAGTGTGGGTACAGAGGTGGAATTCACCACTGCTAAATAATCTGTTTCTTCTCCCACCCTCCTTCCAAAGTGCTGTACAGGTTGAATTGTCCTATGATCCAAATTAAAACATCTAAACTTATAGATGCTAAACAAAGAGGAAAAAGGAGCGCTTTGACAAGGTCAGCTATTGATAGAGGAATAACCTCCCTGTACAGGGGCCACTGTGAAAACAGACTTGGCTGAAGGGTCAAAGCAGACAGGACACATGTTAAACTTGGTAAATGGAAAGAAAAAAATATTTTAAAAATGAACCACTATTAAGATTCTAACCTTCAGTGACCCAAGTCATATATTTAGCCTTCCACTTACTGTGTAATTGTTGGAAGTGACACGTTCCCATGGTATCTTCCTTTGCTGATCACCCCACTCCTGGGGGATAAGCAGAGTCTCCTGCCTAACATCAAACGTATTCGCCTCTAACCCAGAAAAGCCTTGCCTGGGCAGCTTCTGGAGTTTTACCATTTGTCCCGTGTGACCCGATTATACCTTTGATCAATGGCCAGAGCAGCCATCTGCAAAGTACTCAAGGCTTCAGCAAAAGGCATCTTTGATTTCTTTTCAGTGCCTTAAATGTGCTTGCAAAGTCACCTTGAGCACACAAAGATGACTTCTGTTTCTCTTGTTGATGAGCTTTCAGATGATCTGATTAGAAAGTGTTTGATACTGAGCTGCCCTGCCACTGGGAGGAATGATGTTCTTTTAACTCTGATCTTTCAGGCTTTTTCTAGATTCTGTTATCGAATTGAAGTTTTTAATTTATCGTAGTGTGCTTCTGTGGCCTTTTTGTCATGAAACAGTAAAAAAGAAAAAAACACCTAATGATTTCTGATCCAAACACCCCAGGCTGTCATATAAATGAAATATCCTGAAAACAATTCTCTCTCATTTGTCAGCAAAGCCATCCTTCCTCCTCAGTCTGTGCATGCTGTTTTGGCTCTGCCCTTTTTCCCTGGTCAGTAGTCTGAGCAAGCTCCCTGTTTGCTAAGGCTTCAGACAGCAGGGCTTTAGTGCAATTTTTTTAAATGCCACATCTTTAATACAGTATGGAAAGTATTTCTGAGAACATGCTTCTAAGAGAAACTCAGTGAAATGGAAAAAATAAAAAAAAAATTTGTCACAATGCAGGCAGTTTCTGAATTATACCTCAGTATGACATAAATATAGCTATGCCAAACATATTATGAAATGACTTCAAGGAGTTGAAGTGAACTTTTGTCTCTGTGTGGCACCACGTAATTGAAATGGACAAAGGTTCAAATATACCAGAAGAATCCTGAATAATTACATTCAAAAATGTTCAAAAGAATCACAGTAATTCCTCTCTGTTAAGCTAGAGGATACACAATATGATATTTTATTTATATGAATATGAAGTATTCTTTAAAGTCCCTTGCACTATTTTTGCCTTTGAGCTCCCACTGGTCTTATGGCTGATCAGCTAAGACATTCCTTTCAACAATTACAACTCCGGAGAGGCAGGAAAAAGCAGAGAAACAAAATTATTCTAGAGCATCATTAGAGCATCAGCAATTCATACTGCAGTGGCAGGGGTAGGGAGCTGAAAAGAGGCGTTTTACTGAGTTAAGTCAATATTCAACTAAAACGAAAAAAAGCTCTCTGTTGCCTGCAAGTTTGAAAACTAAGAAATGAATACACAGGAAAACTGATTTCCCTCTGGTGTTATAACCCTGCTATTCTGTGTGTTGGGAAATAACAAAAGAAAAGAAGCAGCAGAATAGCTCAGATTAGATGTCCTTGAAAAAGCTGTCCTACAAGTTTTGAAGCATCCTAGCAAAAAGAAACATTCAATATGTTTCTGCCCTTTAAGGATAAGCAAAGCAAACCATGATCAGAGATATAACTAGATAAACATGAAAAAATAGGATTTCAATTCTCAAAACTGTTATTCTTTGAACTAACAGGGAATAGTCCTCTCTTACATTTCTAGCTGCTAATCTCACCAATACATACATGTAACCCTTTTCCACTATAATTCATTATCTGCAAATTAATCCAGATTTATGTAAATCTAGTTTAACAAAGATCTGGTATTGGCCACAAATTTCAGTAAACCAAATGACACATGAAAAAAAGAAACCCAGGCAGCTAAGAAGCCAATCAACTCTGGCTTCAATAACAGAATGAGAGGGGGAAAGGAAGGAGGAGGAAGCAGAGAAAGAATGGAAGGACATTAGAAACATTAACATTTATGGAAATGGGATAAAAATCTATCATGACTTAACTCAAAGGATCTGACTAGACAACAATTTCTTTTTAAACAAAGTATATCTAACCTGGGCTTTATTAAAACATTTGATACAGGACTATTGAAGAACCGACAAATAGTAAAGATACATAAAAGATGTGTAGAAAATTGTACTGCACTGAAAGAATAGATCATGCTTAGCACAGAGATGATTATAAGCAAAGCTTTTCCTTCTTGGCTTTAATATTCTTTAGCATTTGTGTGTTGATGAAATTTCTAATGAAACAAAATCTGCAGGCACTGTTTAGACAAAGGATGATCAGAATAAATATAGCAAGAACTGGATAACCTTGAGAACTGTAGCAATATTAAGAACGTTGATTTATGTGAACAGTGTTATGAAATGCCAAGTCATGTGTTTTTAGTACTATGCAAAAAAAAAAATTCTACCAAAAGCTAGAACCCACTGCTGGAAAACACATGAGGAACAGAAAGACCTTACTGTAACTGTCCCAAGAAAGCCTATCATCTGTGAAAGTATTCAGTTGTGAAGAAAGGTAAAGGTGGATCATGCAAAAAGTGCAGTATTAATGCCATAGTGTAATAGAGATTTAATCTGAGATGCTGTTTATGGTACTAGTTATTCTGAATGAAGAACTAGTGCTAGTTCTGCATTTCTCTTTACATACTCTTGTATGAGAAAGCTAAATGAGACTGGCATGTTCAGTTTCATGAAATGAAACCTATGAGAAACTATGACCGCTTTCTTTAAATGTATTATGAAGGTCCCAGGAGAGCTGGGGAAAACATTGAATTAAAAAAAAATGTTGACACAAGCAGCGAATATAATTTCATGTCTTTGCAGCCATGAAAACACTTCTGGTAGAATTTGGAGAATTTCTAACCATCACAAGAGAGCAGTGGTGAACCAGATATCCAACAGAATCAGAAGGTCAAGAAACAAAGCTACTTTTAGCATGCAGCTTAACCAGTTTGAAGAAGTGATTGTGACTTGAGTACCTGCATTGAACAGCTCAGAAAGGCACTTTCAATCTTATTTACTCTACCCTATCTACCTATCAACATTTTTTTCTGAAGCAATTCATGAAGACCATACAGACTCAGGTGTTTACCTGAGCAGTATAACATGTATAAAGAGAAATAATTTTCTAAAGCAGCATGAAAGTGTTTCAAAACACAGTTCCAGTATTATTTCTATCTAAATTCTTTAATGGTCTTTGTTACTGCAATGAAAGACAGGCTAGCTATATACAGTATTCTGATTTAAATCTGTTTTACTTTTGTGATGCCACAACAGAGCTAATAGATCCACAAAGGAGCTCTACAAGCATCCTAAGTGCTATGGTAAATTAAATTCCCACCCTTTCTATGATACCATATCTCTGTGCTCTTCATACCAAGTGAAACAACAATTCTGAGAGCTCAATACCCTGTTTTCCAGGATTGTTTCTTGAAAGAAAACTGATCTGGCTTCGAACTTCTTCTCCAAATCATATGAAAGGGAAATTTAACCCATAGGTCCCACATTCTAAGTCTGAATGAGAACAAATGCTCTCATTGAAAAACAGAGACAATTTCATTTTCAGTTCTGCTTAAGGACTGACTTGGCAGGTATTTCCTGGGAATATTTCCCAGAGTGGATACTGAAAGTACAACAGGCCAGGGATATCTTGTGAATTCCAAGAAGATTCAGGCATCTCAGCAACCTACAGAGATAGCAAGATTTTTTTGGCTGTTTAAACACTGTAAATAGAGAGAAAGGGTGTCCACTGACTCTCAAGCTTTCCACATTACACAACTGGAAAAAAAGAAAAATTCTAGGTCCTTGCTATAAAAATTAAAAGATACTGGCATGGCAAGCCATATTCTCAGTAAAAATCTCTGTAAACCTGAACATAGTTATGCCAGTAGCTTTCTCATACATTAAAATCAGCCTACTACACTGGTAAAAGGGTACAGGTATGAAATTTTGAAGCAATGCTATCAAGTAGAAATTCTATAATGAACTGCCAAAAACCCCAACAATCAAGATTTCATTCATTCTCAAAGGAGCAAAGTCCAGCGTCACACTTGCTGCTTGTGTATTTCAGCATAGAGAACGGGTAAACATTAATGACAAAGACTCATTTTGCTTATTTTATGCATGTAAATTATTTCAGACAGCAGTGTTATAAGTTTAATTCAGGAAAGGATTTTGGCATATCTTTAAATTACACTCGAATGAAACATGGACACAGATTTAAACCATATTCTTAAGTGCTTTCTAGAATAAGAGAAAAGTCCAGTTGTACAAAGTACCAGACTGTAGCACAAGCTACTATCATTTTGTACTTCAGTACACACAGAAATCCCACGTAATCTTTTATAATACAGAACTGACTTTAAAAATACAAGCACTTTTGTATACTATATCTGAAAACATGCCATTCATTTCCATTTTGCTTGCCACATTCAACTCAATAATATACCCCAGATGAATTACCTATGGTTCTCCTGAAAAAGGAAATGTATCTTGAAAGTTGTGATACAGTCTTAAAGTATCAAATATTGCATGCTAATATTGCCTTCATAAAAGTGATCATGAACTGTTTTTTCTCTGGTGTACTTAGATTCCCTAAAGATATTTCAGTGAAAAGAGATTTGAAATCTTATTTCAGAACATAAGTTTTATCTACATAGAAAATTTGATAGAGACACCAGCTATGAAAGCAGTATGTATAACAGACTATGTTGCATGCATTTAAAGTTTAACTACAGCTCGGGCATTCAAAAAAATACACAAAACACCTATTTCAAGGACAATTCTAACCTCTTGTCATCATTTATAGATGGAAACAAGCTGCCACACAGTTCAGCAGTAAAGAGGATAAAGAACCAATAATAATCCTCGTGTTCCTTACATGAACTCCAACAAGGCATTTGAATGAGACTTTTAAAGCTGTAAATTGTCCATCAAAACACAGAATAACTTTTGTTAATCCCTGTGCTACAAATTACTAATCCACCTGGAAAGCTATTTTTTTACATGTGTTTACAAGCATCTAAATGTCATCAGACAGAAAGACAACTAGATTTGTAGCATGTTAAAAATGAAAAAAAAAGAGAAAAGACAAAAAAAAAAAGACTGAAATAAAAACTCCAAAGTAGTTGACCACAGAATAAATAGGATTTGCAGAAGTACTTACAGCTCTCAATCTCCAGCGTGCAGTTCTGCTCATCCAGTGGATACCTCCGTAGGTCCATCATACAAGCAGCTGTTGTTGTAATTCTAGGAAGGAAACAAAAGAGTTTGTCAGTAAGTCTTGTTCCAATCTTTCCTTGATCACACATAGTTGAAAGAAGAAAAGAAATTTCTATACAATGGACGTTTTTGTCTGTTTTTACTAAAATACCATATCTGCTGCTTACTTGTAATTAATGTTGTTCTAAGAAAGTTATGCCAGTCTGGTGGGCAAGCAGAGAGCTTCCCCTTTATACACCATTATCACAGTCCTGTAAGCTTCAATAATGATCAACCAATTTATCCTGACAAAATGAAGCATGAATTAGGATAGCAGCATTTCTTTCATTTTATAGTGGAGAATTTCAAGCCAACAAGGAGAGGCTAAAAGAAAGGTGGCAGAGGAAATCTGAAGAGGAACAGAGAAAGACACATACTTCGTATCCTGGGTTAATATCCTAATTACTTCATGAAACAATTCTTCTTTCTTCTGTTCAATAGTGCTTTGTAAATTAAGTATTATTTTACCTTCACATTAGAAAGCAAACATTTTCAGGACTCTTTTCACAAAACATTTAAGCCATAATTGTGTCTCCAGATTACACCAAACCTACTAACATTAACATGTGAATTGTGCCTTTTAGATGTCGAGAGAAACATCTGTACCATCAATAAATCTTTCACTGATAAACCTCACCGAGAATGTAACCTGAATATGAACAAAAGCACAATTCTCAGCAGCATTTTATTAACTGTGTTCCCGTCAAGTCTTCTTAATGTATAGACAAAAATCAATACTTAAACTTTTTTTTTTTCCCTGCGAGCATGCTATAGAATTCTGTAGTAATTAAAAAAGTATTACTATTTGGAATCTGCCAAAAGTCCAAATAGTATGTTCTGCACATACACAATTCAGGCACAGCATCACCAAACAGAAGCAGCAGCTACATTTTTTCAGGGTAGTCATGAAAGACTGGGTGACCAACAATTTTCTTCTCAAAATACTGTCTCCCTCAATGAGGATTACTGGCCTTTCATAGTAGATATTTAGACTATTAAATAACTGTTTAAAAAGCTTCTTTTACATTCTTCAATCTGACAAGACAAGAGAACTTTCATTTGATGGACCTCATTCCTTAAATACTTAATAAGAGTTCATTAGAAGCAGAAAACGACAATTGCCTGAGAGAAGCTCAAAACTGACTCCAGCAATCCTTTCTACAAGGCACTTATGAAATGTTGAAGCTATACAATCTTTTCATTAGTATCTTTACTGTCCTTTACTGTCTTTACTGAACAAGAGTAGGGGCAAGTTATTCCTATAAGCCCTTAGTAAGTCCTACCTCTTTCTCGCCAACGTAGAAAACAACGTAGTTGTACATTTTGACCATTCATATGTATTGGGCTCTCAGAGAAAAGGGGCACCTTTTGGCACTATGTTCTCTCTTCAATCACTACATGCAATCTCACAGAATTGCTTTTGAAAATAGTTTTCAATCAGTGCAGGTCACCACAGATGCTTCAGAAGAAAGCTACCTGGGGTGAACACAGGCAAAGGAAAAGAATCCTTTGGCTCCTTCAATAGAAGTCTTCCAGATTTTAACAAAACCAGACTGCTGAGAAATGTTTGTTGATAGCAAATGCAAATGGAGCCAGCAGCAGCATATATTGTCAAAACACCCCAAACTCTTGGCAGTTCATACTTGGTTCCTTATTTTAAATCTGGATGAAATAAAAATTTAAAGAAATGGTCCTGTTCTAGCATCTCAGGCAAATTGATTATTTTGAGGAAAACTAAGGAAAGTTGGTGTGAGACCAGTAAAAAGTTATAGCTCGTGGTTTTCATTTGGTTGTGGCCTTCTGAGGGGAGGTTTGTGGTTTTGTTTAATACCCTCAATATTTCCATGTCTATGTGTATATTATAGTCATGAGTTGTAGAAGAATTTCAGTGGCTCACAGAGGAAAACGCGGGAGCGTAGATTTTACAGTCAAGGCTTAAGTGCACAAAAGAATTGTGGTAAATACATCCTGACTATTAGGGTTTCTAATACCTTTCTCTGCACTAAACACATTCTTCCTACCAGACCAGGGGCTTCAACACAGAGACAAACCACAGCTGTGTTGTCCTCTGCAAAGTGTCTGTTCCTACTGGTGGTGGAGCTGAGCACTCACAATTCTGATATATCTTCAGTAGGACTTCAGGGGGCAACAAATACCACAAAAGGGGTCAAAGGCTGCAGCTAGCTAGGATAAAAGCTCTGTAGGGAACATTATCAAATCATTAAAAGACACAGTGCCTTACCTCATCAGAAAGCAAAGAAAAAAGTGACACACTAATGAAAATGATTAGTAGAGTACAGTTTTAATCAAGCCAAAACAGTAATTTTAAATAATGTATTTAATTAGCTCATTCTTATCCATAATGCAAATCCATTGAAACTGAATAAGAAGTCCATCCTGTCCTCTCTTTGTATCAGCATATTTTTACCCTGACTTTTCTCGCATTTGTGGTAAAGTAGAAAAAGTTCTCTTTCATCTTCAAAATTATTTAAGCAACAAAACCACCTTTTGATAATTGTAAGTGGTTTGCAATTAATGGTGAATAGCTAAACCAAATTACTAATGCAAGAGCATGTAAGGATTAGCACCTTAGAGTACTTTTAAAGTCAAGACACATGACCTATGCCTTTTCATACAGAGGAAGAAACAGCAGCTCATTATAGCAGTTAGGAATACTTGAAACAGGTATAAAGCCTCTTCCCCAGAGCAGAGCTATTTCAATTTTCATCAAAGAATTTAAAATATTTTTGTGCAGCCTGGACTAGTGCACAAAATATAATATTCTATTTTGCATAATGTAACCTTGAGAACAAACAATGAAAAAGTGAAAGCTTTTAAAAAACAACTCTGCGACTCAATGCATTACAGTCATTAGGGATGATAACAGAATAACACTGCTCTCAGAGAAACACTGTATGAAATGAAACACATTACAGAACAGTCTCATACACTGATCTATTCATCTGCTGTTAAAGAAAGAGAAACCTTGTGATATTTTATGTTTCCTAACAACGCTTCCTCTTTTATGATGTATATTTTGAATGTAGACTGATTATGGAATACCAAAATAAAAAAAAATATAATAAAAGCAAACCCTGAAGCACTAAATTCACTAAAGTATTAACTAGGTTGCAGGGAAGTAAAGTTTGCTGAAAATAATTCAAAATTATTCAGATAAATGGTTATTTCTGAGAAAGATGAAAATCTGCCCTTGTCTCAAAACACTTGGAGAAGTTCTGTGATTCAGAACTGGAAATAGGCACTGGTCCTTTCACAGGCCAAAGCTGAAGGCCACAGAGAACTTTTACTATACTTTCAAACTTCAAGTGATGTAGAAAATAATATCAGCTACAAATACTATCTTAGCAGTGCTATTTTTCAGTGCTACGTAGGGGAAAGTTTTTCAAAATCCCATGAATGTTGCTCTTCTGACAAGTTCAAGTGGGATTTGAAATTCAAAATAGCAACTTAAACTGTTCTAACATCACCAGTGAAGGAAAAAAAAAAAAGCACTGAAAGACAGGAGAGCAACACTAATAATAATGTGGAGATGGACAGAAACCAATTCCCTCTTGGAGCTGCAGTGCCTCTGCAAAGCTATGGGGAATAAGCAGCAACAGAAACTTATCTGAAAGAAGCAGCTCTGACCTGTAATTACAGGATTACAGACAACAGAAATGATGAGCAAAAATGTGACAACTTCAGATAGCTCATCTGAGTAGAGTGGTAGTACAAGAACTGTATAACACACTCAACTCTAGCACTGACAGATCGTGATACAGATTGAGTCAAAGATCGAGCTGAAGCCCAGGAAAATACAAAGACTAATTCTTTCTTTAAATGTATGCACATACGTCTTGTCAAAAGCAGTGTGAGATTCTGCTTCAGATTTGCATATCTGAAGGCAGACTATGACTCCCAATTAACAATATCAGGAGCAATCCAAAGAGCTTGCAAGAATACCACGCTCTATAATAGACTTTCTCATGGACTTCATAAGAGTCCTTTGCACACACTGGCTGGGAGTCACTAAGTCTCTGAATCAGTTTCTGGAACCATGTACTGCAGCTAAACCTACTGTTCACTTCTGCTTCTTAGAAACAGTCCTGCTGTGCGACAGTTGGAAACATCAGCAGGACCAATATCAAATATGTGGAAATTGGGGAACAAAACTGTAATGTGATAAATGTCTCTCCTGAACAATAACATTGGACTTAGACATATGTGTCAAGGTTGTTAGACATATGATCTTAAAGGCCTTTTCTGACCAAAACAATCCTATGATTCTTCTTTTAAATTAAAATAGATTTATTGCTAACTATAGAGTTCACAGAATTCTTCCTTCTTCTGCCTATTGACATAAAGTATAAGGTTCTATAGTATGATCACAGGTTGAGAGTTGGCTTTAGCTAAGGATAAACAACAGTGACATTTCTACAAGTCCATCATTAAATCTGAACATTAAGCTACTGATTGCTATAATCTTTCAACTGTAAACTGCATATAGAGTTCCTCAATGTAGTTTCATAGGGGGAAAAAAAAGCAATTGTTTTATTGCTGTTGATGTCTCAGTTTGAGATGAAATTACATGATCAGTCTATAGAGAATCTGCAATATGCTCTCTTCTAATAGCACTTCTCAGCATTTCCTGAATATTCCAACCTAAGTCCCAATTTAGCTCATTTTTCTTATTCAGTTTGGGACTGGCTATTTAATGACATGTAGATGTTTTCCCCTTGTTTCTGTTATGTGCAGTCTTTGAATAGTCAGGTACCCTCTGAAAGCACTAAGTGTATATGTTAAAGCTAGAAGGCACAAACATAAAACAAGTTAAGAATAAGATGTTAAAGCATTTTCTAAATGTAATGCAAGATAGGAAAATACTTTTGTAGCTGATAAAACACAGGGAGTCAGAACATACAGAAGCTTCAACCTTTTCAGTTTTGATGTTGTTTACATATCTGGTAAAAGAAGCATTCAAGATTTTTAAGAGGAAACTGAAATATATATCCTCTGACCTTTCTTGGGAAGAAGCTCTGCATTTCTCTGCTGAAGGATAGCCTGTTGTGTGTGTCAGCTGGGAAGAGTCATGGGAAACTGGAGAATTGGGCAATTATTTCATGGTGCAAGAATTCTGACTCGGAAGAATCAGAATTTTGTTACAGATTTCTATGCAACAATGCTCTATTTTCAGCTGTATCTTTCCACGTGTAGCTCTCTAAATTGCTCTTTAAATTAGATAACATTACCTACTATCCTGTCACTGAGTCCAAAACTCAGGCACGACATCGTGTACATAATTTAAATCCCTGCAAAAAGCACACATCACTCCTTTAATAAAATCTTCTGGTATAAAAACCTCAGCTTTAGCCTGAAGTTTTTCAAGCCTTTTTCTGAAATAATATGTGCTCCTCTAGAAGATAACACTCATATAACACAATGCAGAAGCTATGGCAGAAAAGCTCAGAGGAGCACTACATAATTTTTGTATTTTATCACTGGGAAATATATCTTTGTCTTTCAGCACTCACTTCACTTCTCCCTTTCAAAATAAATAAAAATTAAATAAAAAGGAGAATGATAAAAAGCCACAGAGCTTACAGAATAATGAAACAATATGAGCACGATGGCTGAGTGACTCAGTATGTAACAACCAACCTTGGAATAAAGAGTTAGTACATCTTCTCCACTTATAGAGTTCATAGTCCTTTTGCTTTACAACCATCACTGGAAAACTGAAAGTTTTACTTTCAAATATTTTGCAAAACATGTTCCTTATTCTGGAACATTGTCCATTAAACTCAGATAATGTCAGCATTGAAATAAAAAGTTCTTCTTTCTCTTAAAAATTTATATTGCTACCACCCAAGACATGTTGCATACTACAAATAAATAATATATACAGAACATCTTTAAACTAGTTCTGTTCTCTTCAACAGGGAAAAAAGTTTATCATTCATATGTTTCTCAGAGAAAATTGTATACCAATGCATTTCAGAACATATGAAACACCTTTCTCACAATGCTGGGGGGGCACGTTCTAGTAATTCAACTTCATATCCATGAGACTATAATAACATGAAAATTTATTGCATTCTCTATAAAAACAGCTAACTTACATTCTGATATTACATTACATTTATTAAACTTCCAAACTATGGAAGAGAGCTAGAACTTTCTAAGGAGGCACATGGTTTTGGTGGGTTTTTAATTAATTCTCAGTGCCCAAAATAACTGGTGTTTAGTTCCAGTGAATATGCTGGACTGTATACATACCCTATATCAACATTTTTTTATTCCAGGATAATAAAGATAAAATGTTTCATGAAATAACTGAAGAGCTAGGGAAAAAGTGACTATCTTCTCCACAAAATATGCACTGCTTCAATGCACAAATTGTGCAGATAATACTGCTGCTAAAAGTATAGAAATAAGGAAGTACAGATTATCATAGGTAAAACAGTATGGACTTTGCCAAAGGCTACCTTTTTATGTTTTAAGAGAGTAACAACCACAGTAGCACTACCACCCTATAGTGCAACACGTTTTTGGAAGAACACCCATATTTTTTCCTTCAAGAGCCTGTGTCTGAATGTTAAATCATGCGAGTCTTAGAATTCAGTGTGTAACTATCTTCCCCACCCCTGAAATGTCTGCAGTGCTCGACCTTCATCAACAGCTGTAATACAGCTCCTCATGGAAACTGCCTTCAGGGCAGATGCTATTGGTGTTTACCTTCCTCTGTTAGAGAAGAACTTGTGCTCTGGATGATGAGCTCATGCAGAAGCTGCATTCACTTCTTTGCTACATTCTCAATTGTTACTTTCTGTGACAGATTCAACCCTGCAAAATTCTTTCTTCTCACGAAATGCCACAAATAATATTACCAACTACTTGACTATTCAGGAAGATGTCTGAGCGGAAGGTATCTTCACCATTCTGGAGAAAAGAATTTCTACCCAAGTTAAAAATTAATGTGAAAGTCAAAACAATCTTCAGTAGAAAAGGCACTTTCAGTTTTATGATTGCTGCTTATTTAGTAATTCTCACAAAAGAAGATGTGAGCCCATAGTTCCTATTCCTCTGGCTTTTGAGAGTCAGAATAAGGCAGCTTATGTTCCACAAGGAAATGTCAATAGAAATAATAAATTTAAGTGAATTCTTCATAAGCAGAATTACTCTTGGGATCCAAAAAGGTGGGAAAGAGTCAGTAAAAACCCTCTAGCACAGACCTGAAATTCTTACATTTATTTCAAGAACCTTTACAACAAAGCAGTAAACCATAAAATTCTAACCCTCACAAAATTCTGAGACAAAAGTAAAATGAACACTCCCTGTCTTAAATCAGGAGCCACATTTCGAAAGCAATCAAACTGGGAGACAGTTAACAGTCAGAATAAAGGCAAACTGTGTAAAGCACAGCAGAATGAGACACAGGTTATTACTTATTAATTAAATTATTATTAGCAATTTTCATCCACACAGACTGGAATGCAAGGATAGTTGCACTGCCTCTCTGTGTGAATGTAGGATTTCAATTAAACCATTTATTTTCTATGCTTTTTCTCCCCCATTAAACAACCTACTCTATACCTTTCTAATTCAAGCAAAAAAGCTCACAAACATGTAATTTCTTTCCTCTTCACTCTGCTCTAACAGAACTTCACCCCTGCTAGGAATGTGTATTTAATCACATTCTCTTCATATCATCATCTACTTTGTCTACAGACAACCTAACATTCCCCAAAACGCATCAGAAACTGTTCCAGTAGCATGTCAAAGTGACTGGTACAAACAACCATGGGTGATTTGCTTACCATGAAACAGAATGGGTAAGGGAAAAATCCTCCTCTGAGGAGATCTGCAGATAGAGGATTGTGTGCTAACACTGATGACTTTGAGTAACAGCTATTATCCAGGCTACTTCTAGTGCCCCATTTATGTAAATTTTCCAAATAGCATTACTCTAGTCCGTCTCTATTTGTGACCAAGTCTTAAACAAATTTAGATTTTATTTTTTTTTCCTGTTCTGCTTTTACTGATGACAAAACAGATGTTCTCCCATCCTGAATTGGTCTAAAATTGCCACTTATCAGATACTCAGATTCAGAAAACAGAGCAGCCCCATAAATAAGAGCCACAGATCTCCTGTATCACAAGGGAGCTCATCCTAACCAATTCAATCCACTAGAGCACAGTTACCTCACCCACTGCAGCTGCAATGTGCTCTGCATGCCTTGAAGTACTCTTGCAAGATGGATCTCCTTAGCTCTGGTAACAGAAACCTCTCTTTCATTCTCTGCTTGGGAGAAGCCAGCCACTATCAAACAGATGTACAAAATAATTTTATTTTTATTTCTGATGGGAGTTGAGAGCACAAGCAGTAGCTAAGCTGCATGTTGATGTAGCTAAAAATGTCTGTTGTCCACACAGTCCCTATCCTCTCATGCTTCTTCTAAGCTTGACACAATGCAACAAGCAAAGAAAAGAATGAAAAACTGCCCCTTTTTGTACTACTATTGAACCAGCTGATTACATCAACTGCAATCATTCACTACAATAAAGCAAATATCCTTGTAATTGACTACTGTCGTAAGTAGTCAATAGTAAGTAGTCAATATCTCTGGCTTTGCAAATAAATATTTTGGCTTCACTCTGATATTTAGGGAACAGTAAGAAACACCTATCCAAGTACGTAATTCCACCCTACTGACATCCATTCAAATATCACTGTAATATCAACTGTCAATAAGGAAAAAATAAAAACAAATAGCACGAGTCATCTTAAAGCTCCAGAGCATTTTCAGTACTGTCCTCAGACTTTAGGCCTACTATGCTAACATATTAACACTAACAATGGTTAAACAAACACATGGATACTAATGTATCATTTAACTTTCAATTTTACTGAATGACCGTTATTTGTAGTTAGTAAGTGGAAATGCTTCACCTCGCTTGCCATGATCTACAGAAAACAGGCTGATGCTGTACTAGCAAGTGGATGGGAGGCAGTATTAGCAAAGGACAAGCAACTATTCTGCTGATTGGTTTTGAATTGCCTGGTTTTGTTTCAGTGATCTTTTTATTTCCAGAAGATTTATTTTCATTGTATTAAACATATCACATCACTTATTCTGTCGAATAGACTTTTATTTAATATTTTTTAAAAATAAGTATTATCTATCAATTAATGTTTTAATGTTGATATTTACTCTTCCAAGTTACCTCAGCAGATATGTATGTATGCAAAACAGGACATCAAATTCTGTACTGAGTAAATAAGATGCCATGTCTGACAAAGATAGATAATAAAAATACACATACTGGGTATGAAAATATGAAAAAATATATTATACTAATATACATTTTTTCCAATCCATAACAATATTTTTAAATTATAGAAGAGAAATTGCTCACTTCAAATGACTACCAGAATTCTTAAAATTTGCTACAATTCATTCCAGTTCTTCCTAATCATAATTTGTATTAAAGTACTGTCTATAAAGCATAGATGAAAGAGATGTATTATGTAAAGCATCCTATATGTACACAGTAAGAATTAACCCTTAGAAATGTAAAGCTACAGAACTTCACCTTTCATGCGAGCCCTATATGTCCAGAGCGTCAATGGGGCTTCTCCATCCCCTTTAACAGCTGGACCTCTGGCTGTTTAAGCTGCCTTTAATAAATCACCTGTTTGCATCATAGCTACATACCCCAACAGAACAACTATTCCCATGTGAACAGTAAGAAATTGAGGATAATGAATAAAGATTTAGCAGATATTTATAGGCCTAATTCACAGCATAGAGGCTTCAAATAACAGATTCCTATTAATGTCAATTGATTTTGGGTAACGCTCCTGCAGAGTGTGGGGGGAAGACAGAAAAAGATACATACAGATGATTTTATATATAAAATGCTACAATGGGGAGTTTGGAATTGAAGAGGATCCTTCTTATCTATATAAATGCTTTAAGATAGGTCTGATTTGGACAAAATATGAACAGTTTATTCTGCCCATTTCATTCTTAAACATTGATATTTTTCCTGCTTGGGTTAATCTGCAAACAGACATCTGTGGAGAAAACCCATTTTGCAGTTATTTCTGCTCATACCCTTTCTTCTCTTCCCCCTGACAGATTGGTCTACTGACATGATACCTAAGCTAGTAGAATTTTCTTTCTTTGACAATGAGAAAATAAATTACTTAAAACCGCCTCCTATCACATTCCAGATGTCATGCCTGGCCTCAGTGCTCTTCTCATCTATTGCGTGAGACTTATATCTTCAATCCTCCATTTCATATCTGGTCCATTTCAGATACCCAATACACTTATTACTTTAATATAGTATTAAAGTAGCAGCAATATTATTTTGAAAATGGGAAGCCATGTTCTCCTTGAAAATTTTCAAATCAATGTTTTCATTTCAGACCAATTCAGCTTTAGTTAAGGGTAATACTGAATGCATGAGAGAAACATACAAGGGGTTTTTTTCTTTAACAATGAGTCAAACATAACAATTACAATTAACAGGCACCTAAGTTAACTCCAGCTGTCCTGCTGAAATCCACACCATTTCCCAAGGGCTACATCATCTCCTGTGTCAAAGTTAAGATGTTTAGTTACAACCTTTCTCTTCCTCATCTTCATTTCAGAACATTCACAAATTTGTTCCAAACAGAAACAGGTAAACCCCCCAAGAACGTCTGACATACTAGCTGCTTCATACTGACAAGAAGAGCTGAACGCTTGATAAGCTATATAAAATACTGAACATCAGAAATCTAACCAGAAAAGCAGCATAGAGGCTGCTTTTTGATATTCAGTTGGTTCTTTCCTGTTTCTGAAATACAGCCTCTGAAGCATCTTAGAAACTAGATCTCAGGGGCTAGAACACTAATCCATACAGTGGAAAAAAAAAAGGGGGGGGGGGAGTTTCCTTCTAATGACCATATTTTGCTGCAGAATATGATATTTAATAAATAAAATTTGTATTCTTCAGTAATCTTATTAACTTCACTAATCTTATAAAGGTCCCTTCTTTTCCATTTTAATGCTAGTAAGATACATCAGCTTCTATAGTCAGTTATTTGCATTTATGATCAATAAAGCTATTAGATTTGGAAGATACTTGACTCTGACCTGCCAAACGGCCTGAGATGATTCTGCACACATCATTATCAGATAGTGTACGACCCGAATCTGAGAGAATCGGAAGAGTTCAACAGATTTTAATCAGAGTTTAATCAGTTCTCTCCCTTCCATATATTTATGCAGACAGTGGGTGTCACTTATAACATTTTGTATATCCAGAAATGTATTTTAACACTATGCTGCAGTGAAATTTGAATCAATACAAAGGCTATATATGAAGGATTTCTTCATCTTGTGTACTTCTATAACGTAATTTAGAAAACATGTCCACCATTGCTTTTCATGTTACCTTGGCTATACATGACACCTTCTTTTCTCCAAGAAACAAGTTATAACTAGTTCACCTTTGAGGCAGATGAAGAGTTGGCTGAAAAATATCAGTCCTACCGTGAATACAGCAAACATACATCTGATGTGAAAATAAGTCCTTCTCTGAGATATGTTAAACCTGTCCTAGAGACACATTCCCTGTATTCAGGGATTTTTTTAAAGTGTTTGTTTTGCTGTAGAAAATGTATCTTTTTTTCTTCTTTTTTTTTCTTTTTTTTTAAACTATCTCTAAAATTACTCCCATAAGTCTGTTATACATAAACAATAAGATAACATATGCTGAAACTGAGTAAATTAAATTCAGAGCATCAGGAAGGCATTTACTTGATTAAATGCACAGAGATTTTGCGGTAAATGAAAACTCTGGCATAAACCCACAAGGTGAAAGCATCACATGTATAGAAGGTTCAGCACAGAGCCCTCCCAGAGGCACAGCAGTGAGTTCAATGGCTGCCAGGTCCTCTGCACATCTGTACCCATTCCTCAGCCCTGGCATGAGAGCAATGGCCATCCAATCACAGCCCTTCAGCAAAACATGGACAACTTCTCACAGAATCAGCCTGTTTGACATGCTTCAGAGGAGGGAATTTCCAGCAGCAAAACAAATATTTTCTAGGATTCACATTTATAAAGCAGGAATTTCAAAACTTGAGAGTTTGAACTGGTTCTCCTACACCGTCAAATCTGGTGTTTATCAGAGGAATCTTGACTGTGAAGAGTACTGACCGTCTTTTTTAAATGTTATTTTTCACATTATGAGTGTCCACGTGAGTGTCAACACTGTTATCTAATACCAAATGATAAGACATGATCGTTCAAATTAACCACCTGGTAAGAACACCTTTTAATTTTCTTAATGTACAAGAATAATAATAGCTTGCACCACTCCCTTCCACAGGGCATAATAGTTATGGGAAAGATGTTTGAAGATTTTAAACATAACAACTCAACATAAGTCTTAGCAGGGATGTAGACTTCAAGTCAGCACGGCTTGCAATATGGGAACAGTAGGAGAGAATTCTGTAAAATGAAACAGCCACACTTTATGAACAGTTTCTCAAGTGAGAAATATGGAAAGGCATAAGAAAATTATCTCTGCCTTCTCTTGAATGGGTAAGATAGTTTGACATAAGACAGTCCCAGCATTCTTCTCATTTCACAATATTCCACAATGTATTTCATATTTCACAATATTTCACATGTATTTCAGAATACATGTTCCCAAGTATCTAGTTGAATGCTGCACAGGGAAAAATACCCATCTGTTTGGGTTTTGCTTTGGTTTTTTTTGTAATTGTTACAACATTTCAATATTTCACATACAAACTTATTTTCAGATATTTCAAGCGCTGACCAGAATTTATCATTACTGTCATGCATTACACATGTTCATTTGACCTAAAACTAGAGCTGGTGACTCTGCAAAATCTCTCTTATAGTTGATAAAATCTCATTTCTAACCATAGACCTGAAACTGAGGAAATACTGTCAGCAGTTCAATAACTTTTTTGTTAAGGTTAAATGTTTTTCCCTAATGTTCCTCCAAATTGACAAATGAGAAGACTAACCAGGTGAATGTCAGTCCTGCACTAAGGAAGTGGGCCTTCAGAAATTAAATGGAGTCTGCATATATTGTAATCCACATTTAATAGAGATACAGACATCAAGGTGATAACCAGCTTGCTCAAAACTGCTGTACTTTTCAGAATTTCAGCAGTCAACTATCTCAAATTTATGATGCTGAAAGCATTCAAGTATGTTTGTGCTGCAGTGGATCTGTCTCGGCTTTCCATTTACTTAGAGTAATTTTCTAGTCAACTGGTTCTATCATGACTGCAGTGCCTTAACAAGGTCTTAATAACTTCCCTCTTCTTGGAATAGCAGAGAGCCTCATATATTCAAAATACTAGCACCTCACTCAGAGGGCAAACTACATGTTACGTAAAGACTCTGCATCTACTACGTTAGGTAACAGAAACCATGCACTGGGTTCAAGCCTACAAGCCTCTGTAGGTAGAAAAAAAGTTCCCATCAGGTCCTTTCTGCTACTCTTTAGATCACTTCTTCATTCACATTTCTGACTGTCTACATCTCAGGAACCTTGACACTTGTCAAACAAAGCCCTCAAAGCCACTCCCCTCTCTCTCACACACAGCATCAGTTGTCTGTGAACCAAAGGCTCACTCGCTCCCTTGCAAGCAGCTTCAGGTACACAGGTATTGATCCATGTATTGTCATAGATAATCCATATACTTGATAAGGAAACACCAGAGGTAGAACTCTCATTGACAGGAAAAGAACTGTTCTCTCAGTTTTCAAGCATAACTTTTAAAGAGTAATATTGAACTTCCTTTGATTGTACCTGCAAGAATTTGTTCCTAAACAAACACAAAGCAAAATAAAGCTTGGAGACCAAACCGAATTGCTCTAGTATTTTCAAATACTGATCAGGAACCCAGGAGCAATACTTAAAAGTACACAAGCCTTTAAATTATAAATTAGTAAAATAGATAAAATCAGTGACTTTTGTGAAGAAGAAACCCAAGAAATGATTTAATACAGAAATGGTAATACTACTATTCTGTGGAAGAAGCAATAGTAGACAATCTGGTGAGTAGGATGGCCATGACAGACAGATTACATCAAAGAAGAAATGAATTTTTAAGGAATTTTCTTTATTAGTTGTGCCTAAATTATTATTTTTTTCCTGTTGTTTCTTGCAAGCCGTAAGAATGAATAAATGCATTAGTAAAAAAGAAAAGCAAAACAATGAAAAAAACAGTAAAAATATTTACTTTCCAACTTTAACATACACATTGCACTTGAATTGTAGTAATTCCAAAAAATGTTTGCAGTGAAACTTAAATACCTGTAAATCTTGGCTTAAATTTTGACTAGGTTACAGACTGAAAAGTCTGTGAATCTTTTGAATGCATAAGGAATGACTTATAGTTACCCACATAAAACAGGCACTGCAAGTTTCACATGTTGTCAGTAGGAATGAAAATGAAAATTCAGTGATAGTGGCTGTGATTTGTTTGAAGGTTTCAGGCAAAGCTTGGCACAGGTGTACTTAAAAGAAAGCGCACATCCAAATTCTGCCTCTTAGCAACAAGATATAATCTTAGTATTTGATTTAAAAGCAGGTGATGAATCACAAATCCTCATGAATAAGGAGATGGCAATACACACTCTTTGCATGGTGCAAATGTCATGAGAGAAGGAGATGAAAAGCAAACTATCACATAGATAAGCCACTACCATCTGCACAATTAATATATGTACTAAGCAACGAGGGAGTAGGAGGGAAAAGCATCATCACTTATGACTTATGTAGTCATTAGCCAAGATCCTAATCTTCGCTAGACAAACGAATTAAAACTCACCATTTACTGAAGCTGTCACAGTGGCTCCAAAACAATACTCTACAAATGATCCCACTGGAGTTGGATGAAAATGATGCATTTTGAAGGAGTAGTTAGTAAGCAGAAGCATGACATCAAGATAAAGTGACAATCTAATCCTATTAATCTAAGGCAACCCTTCTCCCCCCAGTTCAAGCAATTTTCACAATAAGGAGGAAAATGAAATAGAGCACATTGCAAATTTTAGAGGAAAATGATGAGTCAAGATAAACAAGGTCTGTAATTGAATGAAAAACTGACCACAAAAACCACAACTGGCTTTCCAAAAGTTACATTACTTTACATTAGGAAATTGCCGAATGCAAAGCCTGGATGTGCACACAGAGATGAGGTAGAATAGTAGAGATAAGCAAAGCCAGAAGGGGCAAGGAAAATGCATTTTCAAAACAAACACAAGGAAGCAGGAGAACTTCGTCAGTGCTCAGAATAAATCTGATCAATTACAAATTGGGGGGGAAACTCTCACACTGCCAGCCACAGTTCTCAGCTTACCTATACAGCTTATTTTCATTATTACTCAATATTGAAATAATACAAAAGTGATGTTCAGAAGGGGAAGGTCTTTGCTAATATTGACCCTTTTTGCCAACATTGAGAGGCACTTGTTTATCCAAATGGAAACTGTCCCATGTTCCTGGCTACAAAATGACTGCACTAAAACTATTTTAGTAGATAAATCCTCTGATGCAGAGCTGACACCCTGTTCTCTTAACTGATACCACACCTCCAGGATGGAGAACAAAAGATGATTTGTCACACTAGGCCTGAATTACTAAAGTATCTTTAAAAGCACTTTGAACATCATGTTTTCCAGGGCTGGTAAAAACTGCTGAAAAACAAATAATCGCAAAGAATAAAACTTTACACTTGCTCATTCCTGTCAAAACTAACAAACACAAATGAACTCTCATTTTCTGCTCATTCTTGGAACTTCAAAAGTCTGAAAGTATGAAGATACCTTACTTCTATAAATACTTCTGGTTTTCTGCCATGGGCACAATATTAAGTTTGCCACATTCCCACTTCATTTTGTGGGAGTGGGAAATTCAGAAATGCAGTTGTGATATTCTGAGATATTTGCTCAGTCTCAGTAAACTCCCTAGGTTTGTCAGCTTGACCATCAGTAACATACCTAGCTTAAGACAAAACGCAATGTGCAGATCCATTACTAAACAAAGCAAAACTAAAAGCCGGTTTTGCTACTTATTGCACTGACAAATGTAACTTAATAAAAAAGGAAATCTAAGCAAGAAAAATTGCTTTATCAATGCTTTTTTTTTTCTTTCATAAGGTTAAGCCATAATTATCTTTCAGTTCTTCAAGCTATATAGCTCAGGCATTGCATTTATTAGTCATGTATTTCCTAATTGCCTTATATTGATCTAATATCTATACCTTCCTCTGAACAATTTACTAATAAGATTCTTTAATAGCTATAATAAATAGAAAGGTAACACTTAATGGTTACTTTAATTCTTGACATTAAACAAATATCACTCTCCATGTTCTTTTCTGGTGTTCAGTTCTGTGGGGTAGTATTTCCACTGTTAACAATCTCAGTGCCTTTATTCAGTCTTACCATTGTACCTATGAGCAGGACACAGCATATTTTCCCAGCAATCCCATAGATCACAGATACAGATTGTATTGAAATTAAAGCTGTATTGAAATAAAACGAAAAGAGAAATTTAAAGAAAATTAGATGAGATGAAACAGACAAGATGCGACCAGATAAGACAGATGGAATGGGATTCTATCTCCTTTAATACATNGGGGGGGAAGGAAAAAAAACCAAACCCAATGCAAACAAAAACAAAAAAACCCACCACAATCTCAGATCCTGAGACATCCTTACACATAATGTTTTTTGATGGTTTAGGAAATAATTTATGTCAAGTGTTCAATATTAAAAAAGGAGTCCATGAAATGTAAATACATTGTAAGCTTTGGGTCTGTACAGTTAGATCAAAGATGAAGCAGGAAAAGAGATGATGACAGAAAGCCTGACTTCAACAGCACACTGCAGTTGCTGTTGATTTACTTGTGTGGGGTCCCACATGCAGCATCAATGGGTACCTACAGAACCACCTGTGTAGAGAGGATGTTTCTTTCCAATCCTTGTGTATCAAAATCTTTATGCTATCAAACAACGGGATATTCATCTCTTCTGTTAATGTAACCCATATTCACACCTCCTCAGATTTTTCAGTTGTCTGGTTTGATTTAAGCAAACTAAATATTTTCAAAACATCATAACCCTGAGCGATGCAGGACAGGTATCTGGAAAAGGCTTCAGAACCCTTCAGAAACAAGTTAAGTTTTATGTATTTGTATCATTAAAAGCTGTAAACTAAGATCACCTTCCTGGACACCAACATCCAACATTTTATCAGTATCCCTCAGTCTTAATGACATACAAATAATTTCCCTGAAATGATACTGTGTCTTCTCTATGACATAAAAACATCCTGCATCAGAAGCTGAACACAGAAGGCTATGAAAAATAATTAATCTTGACTATATCTATAGACTCTCTTCAAAAGGAAATAAACTACTCCATTTGCTTGGGGGGGAAAGGGTTATTGCTTGTAGGTTTTAACACACAGCAATGCCCTTACACAAATCTTTTTCAGATAAATATTACAGCTTTAGAATCAATTTTCTTGAAGGTGTACCAAAGTTATATGAAAATGACCAATTTCATATCTTTCTTATGGCTTTATCACCTCTTAAAAATCCAACAGCAACAAGTCATCTCCTCCCTGTCGTACTTGTCATTTCTCCCGGAACACTAACCCTATGAAACAATATTCAAAGGCATTTCAGGATAAGCACAACTTAGTATTTGTACATTAGAATTATTTGTGCTTTGGAGACCCTCTTGTTGTAGAAACAACCCACAGGCTAATGTTTAAAGATTCACAGTGTTTTATTCTCAGTTGTCAGCTGAGAATAAAATATAGTCTGGGATATAATTATGAAATAAGCCTCTACTGTGTATAATTAAAAATAAAAGGAGAGAGGGATGAATATTCAGTACGTTTCTCTTTGCCTTTGTCTTTTTTCCCATTTTGTGCACTGATTGTCATCTCTGCTTTTTACACACAGAGCCAAATGGAGCAGATATGAGCCATCTTCAAGACAGAATGATAAGATGAAAACACAGATGATATCTCACTGGAAGTATACAGCCTCTCAGAAAGGTCTAAAAATAATTTACCTCCTTAGCTGACCACATGCAAACATTCTGTAGTCACCTGAGTTAAGGGGATTTCTAAGCTCTTTCCAAGTGGTTTTTATTGCCTCAAACTTATAATATTTTTACAAAAATATCTATGAAGTAGATTGTGAGAAGCCTTATGATCTCGTTAAAGTAATGTTTTGCTGGTCTCCCACATAAAAGAAGCATTCATAATTTTGCTGGACTGTTTTTTCCTATGTAATATCAGCTATATTGTCTTGTTAAGGTATATGACTATTATTCTATAACACACACCTTGTTTTTAGATACTAAAAAAAAACAAAACCAAAAAAACCTACACAAAGATCAATTGTCATTAACCAATTTTTGTTATCCAGAGACCTCCACGTGGAGGTAGGTTCAGGTCTGACAGGTAACATACTACAGGGGTTTAGAAAAGTTATGATCTTTCAAGAGGGAAGCCTGCAAAATAAATGTTAGAACACTTGGTCCTACCCATATTGCAGTAGTTTCAGTTAATGCAAATGAATCTGGGATCTCAAAGCATTTCTCTAACAGCCACTCATCCCTCATTTTTTCCCCGTTCTGACACCAAAGAGAACGTGCTATAATATTTTTCAGTATATACTGAATAAATTTTCCATAAGCACTTTAAATAGGCTAAACACTGTCATGCAATACATTCTACAATAAAACTAACTTAGTCTTGCGGTGATTGTTAAGGTCTATCTCTACATTTTCTAAATGAAAAAAAAAATGTTAGCTTTATAATCCCCAGTGGCTTTACAACCCTGCACAGGACTTTGAGAAAAGCAGGAGTTTTTTCACATATAAAGTTCATATACTTTTACATGCCTTTCACGTAAATTTTTGGAGCAAATATTTTTAAATGTCAGAGTTATAAATTACAGTCTCAAGAGAGACCCCCTTGTCAGTAAATGAAAACATACTTACAAGCTGTAACTATTTTCATACCATTTGTGAATTGGCATTCACTGTCAGCAATAGTTATCATACAACCAAAATTGTAACCCATTGAAAGATGTCATATATATTCGATAGTCTGCATTTATTGCTATTTTTCTTTTTCAAAAGTGTTCTCAAGAATGACGTATTGTACTGTATGGAGAAAATATAATGATTTCTCAAATCCACTCTGGCAAACTCTCCCCATGAAATGCTGAATGAGGATTTACAGTTCATGTGAGAATAATTTAGGGACTTGAACATTTGTTCTTTTCTGGCAGTTGCCCAGAAATGAAAGTGTCCATGGACTACATGCAGTGGGAATCTATAAAGCATTGATTACAGCCCCTTGAAACATCTCCTGCTACAGAGACAGCCATTTCTGAGGTACCAGACTCCAGGTCATGCCACTGAGGTAATTGCTGAGGTCTTTTTTTGTTCTGATGCTAGGAACATATCTGCATGTAGTTGTTTCCTTGTGATTTGATCTTGTAGTCTCTTTCTGGCCCTGAAATATTTTCCCATCTGCTCATACAGATGGCACATTCAAGTGAATTTAAAAGAATAGTTTTCCAACATTTTTGTGTTCTCTCTCCTCAAATTACATGGTTCTAGACTAGCAAAAGCAGGGAGTGTTCTAGGAGTGCCTATTCAGAAAGAAAAAAAGTACCAAAAAAATTATTGCTTTCTTACACAAGCAATTTAGAGGAAGAAAAAAATCTATTCACTGAACAGCTAATGCAAATGCCTAAAGATAGTGACAAACATGGCTTAAAAGTGCTTTTCTGCAGATGTTTACACACATCCCTGGAGTCTGGAGAACTTATCTGGAAGCACAAAAACCCCAAAATTTCTTATAACTTATCCTAGTTTCTCTCCTTCTAAGCAGGACTGAATATTGTTCCAAGAAAAGGGCCTCCTCAACTGCTTTGCACTTTGTGGGCCAAAAGAAAGTTAAATTTTCAGAGGAATAAAAAAATAGAAGATAGAGCCAGGAGATATGGGAAAAAATAATACTTGGATTTTAGGAGTGTAGGCAATTCTTATTCCTCAAAAACCATTTTACCATTTTGTAAAGCTCAATAACAAAATACGATAAAATAGTGGGTGAAAAAAAAAATGTTCCTGTCATTTAAAAAATAATATTCAACATCTTACAATAATGCTCATAAAACTGTAAAAGAAAAACTTCATCTGTACAATCACAAGAGCAACTAGAAAGTGGCTATTTGTGATCCACATAAACAGGAGAAATAAAAGAGGTATTATATTAGTTCTAAACAGTGTCATAACATTTCTTTTTCTTACACATGCAAGGCCTTAAAATTTCACTCACCAGGCTCTCTGACCCTGCCCCATCTTATGTCATCCACTTCAGACTGTACAAATTTTAGACAAAAAATATGTGCAAGTAGACCTTTATAGATATACATACACTGTACTTATCTATCAAATATATATATATAATGTACATAAGCATATGAATGTACACACTCATTTAACATCCATCTCATTAGCTGAGTCTTAATCAGAGCATTCTGAGATTTTATGCATGTCCTTCCTATATGAAAATTTCCATTGTCACGATCACCAACTACCAGCTAAAATGATACAAAAACAAGACATTACAGAAGGAAATAAAATCACTGTGATTCTAAATTATGCTAATATTTAAATTTCAATTCAAGATTAAATGTTTGGTGACCTTTACTTGTTTTTGGAATATGCAATACCCTTGGAGCAACTTAAACTATTACATGGTTCTATAGCTGATGGAATTATTCTTGCTAATTTAGTGTAAATGCCACAGTTCGTCTGTTAGGCAATAAAACTCAGAATCTTTTTCACTTCATTGCAATGTAATAATCTTGGATAATAGGGCTTTTAATGGAAAAGATTCCTCTGACTTAAAGCTTTTTCCTTATTAAGCTTAATTTAATTAATTATTCACATATTAATGATTTAACAGCCACTTCATATAAAATAAAAGCAAAAGACTGTCTTGAATACTTATCCTGTACTTTAGGTCTAATAGAGGAAAAGAAGCAGAAAGTTATCTTTATTTCCTTTCCAATGGGGGAGTTATTTAAAAATCTAACTACCCTACCCTCCTGCTGTAGATGGAGGTGTTTTGAAATTATAACGTTCCAAATCCTACAGCAAAACGTATCTTTAACCCATGAGTCCTTAATTGAAAAAAAATATTTATGACAGTCAGGGATCTCCTTTTTATTCCAAAAATTGCATCTTTCCTAAAATCGGCTCATTTTGTGAATGGGCTGCTATGTAGGGAAAGTGGAACAATGTGATTCTAAGGAGAATGGAACAGATTTGCATCTATAGAACAGTTATCCCAAGGTGCCTATGAAGGCTGGTATTTTATAATTCTTCATAATAATGCTTGGCACTTATGTAGTGTTTTATGGGATCAAAGCACTTTACAAACTAATTAATTAATCTTCACAATACTCCTGTGAGAAGGTATGTTTTAGTATTCCAAATTAATAAATGGAATAACTGAGGCAGAGGAGCTGTATGATTTGCTTCACGTCACAAAGAGAGTCCAGGTTTTCAGTTCATATATCATTAGAAATAACAGTAGTAGTATTTCTGTGGTGTATTCCTTTGGGACCTTCAATGGAACTATTTGCGTGAGTAAGGAAAACAGAATCTGGCCCATACCTTGATCCAGAGCTGATACCGTTTGGTTAAAACAATGAATTCACTTAAGCAACAAGCTGGGATTCAAGTTCCTTTCCTTATACTGTATCTATATTCACTGTGCAAGACAAGAGCTGGTATTGGATTTTTCCTGCCCTAGGATTTTCAAATAGCAAGATTGGGGTGGTAATGCTTCCTTCTTCATGGAAATGATGCTTTGTACTCAAAATTTTACATTATCGTGCAGAATTCTTCAGAGGTAATTAGAAGATTTTCAGATCTTCACAACACCTACATAACTTGATTTTGAGACAATGTTTTACTACATAATACTTTATTTCTGCCTATTTTCAAGAAGGTCCTGCTTTGAACACCTGCATGCAAAAATTGAGAGTTTTTATAAATGTGATGCATACTTCAACAGTCTTGACAATTGGGACACAAAAATCCGATTCACCTCAGTTCTCATGCAAAACTAAACAACTGCATGTCAGACTGTGAATTAACTTTGCCAAGTGTTGGCAGCTGAAAATTCAGTAATTGCACCTATGAGCATGAGCACTAGCACAAAAAAAATACCATTAACATGATGGAAACAGTTGTTAACAGCAGAGATTCTCATGTTCAAACAAGCCTTACTTAAACAAATTACTTTTCAATTACTCTCTGCTACGCCTGCATATGCTTTCATTGTTATATCAAGAAATTTAAAGTTATATGTTTCATGAGACAGAAAGAATGACAAGAAGCAATATCAAAAAGTAAGAAAACTCATAATTAGCTGGAGCAACAAAAAGCTACCGTACAATTTAATTTCTTATGTCTAAGACAATTAGTATATTTTTGAAAATGGCATTTAACATATACATTTTTGGGCCTCAAATTCACATTACACTTTTACTGGTGATTTGATATCCCTGGCATGACATATTCAACACCTTCATGAAGACATGCACAATGTTTATAAATTTCTTTTTTAGAAATGTCGACACTACTTTGAGTTACTGCTAAAAGAGGAAGCTGTTGCTCAAGTTGATACACTATAGCGATAGAACAACATCTCACTGTACAGCTTTTTATGTCCTTAGGGTCCCTCATTATAATGCTTATTTCCTTTTCTCCCCTGAGGCTAGGCAAGACCCTGGTTTGAGTGGAGGGATGCACAGCTAAGAGAGCCATCAGTGTGATGGAACTAAAAACACCTCATCCCTGGACCATGATCAGGAACAGAGTCCAAAAGATCATCTTCCCCGTCCTCCCAGAAAAGAAGTCCAGGTACTTTTTGTCCTTTCTGAAATCCCAAAATTGAGAAAGGTTAAAATGTTCTGGTTTTGAGAAAATTTTTGCTTTGTATAAAAAGACACTAAAAAGTCTTTAAACAACTCCTTTCTACCACCTGGAAATGCACTTTGTAGCAAAAAGTTAGGATATATCCCTTTCTTGCTGAGGATCTTTAGGAATTAGAAGGATATTTGAAACATTATGTGCAGTCTAAAGATGTAATTTTAATTCCAGCTAGTACAAATGATTCCATAGCCCTGAAACTGAAGAATAGAAATTTACCTCCCAATTATGCTTATGATTTTAATAAAAAAAAAAAAACCCTACCAGGAAAAAAAAGAAAGAAAACAAGAAAAGTAGCAAAAAAAGTAGTGAAAAAATAGCAAAATTAAGATCAGATAATTTGTGAAGGATGTCTGGTGTGAACAATTTCCCCCTCAAACAGTACGTTCTGAGCACTAAAGGCATTTAGAAAGGCAATTTTTAAACTGCCCATCAGATTTTGTAGATAATAAGCTGTATATAGGAAGTTAAATTGCTGAACAAGTCTATTAATACAACAAAAATGCCTAAGCTATTTGACAGAGCAAAGTGTGGGAGAATCCATTTTGCTTGCAAGAGTACAAATATCCAAGCAGCTGAAACTGAGTGAGCAGAGAGCAGAAGGCACAGCTGAGACAACACAAAATTGAAGCATCCAGGACTATTTTGAATTCATGTGACTCAGTGCTGGTAGCAAGAAATGAACAGAAAACAAAGTAAGACCATTGCCCACATCATTCTGTCATTTATAGGAGACTACTAGGTTTTATCTGTCAAATACTTAGGAATTACTGCTGGTTGGGTTGGAAACTTGTAATTGGCAATGTATTAAATAAATCTTGGCAAGTAAAATTGTTGGGCTTTCAAATGGGACAAGGCTTTCATTTCTGACAAAGCTACTCTGTTTTACTTCCTTTCAGTTTTCTTTTGGCTAGAAAGGATGGAAATTTCATCATGGCACAGGATGTGTGCGGCCCCTGTCAGAACTTCTGCATATACTCTATTTTTCAGCAAAATACACCCATAAGCTTCAGTTACTAAAAGCATAAAAGTGGCCAACTGAGGAGATACAGAAGTATAAAATACTCTTTGTCATGCAATTATCAGCCCCCAATGACTAAAATACTGTCGCAGGGTTCATTTGTGAGAATTGTTAGGTGAAGCATATGTAAGACTGAATATCTCTGAAAACAGCCTGTTAATGGTGCATGAAACATCTTTGTCTTCAGCCACTTCTTCAACTATATTTAATCCTAGTATTCTAAACTTAGTTTCCTCCTTATTTTGACACACAACACCCAAATGCTCTCTTCCAGGAAAGAGGAGAGTCTCAGAAAGACACCTTAAGGAAGTTACACAAAAAGTAACAATTCCAAACTGACAAACAGAAGGTTCATCACCCTGATCAAATATTGCATTCCAACCTCGGAAAACTTTCAATGCTTCCACAGGTTGCAAAAATCAGAGAAGTGATTATTCCCTAGAATTACACAGAACAACGCAAAAGATAACTGAATTTTCTGTTAGCATTTTAGAACAGATTTGATGTCAAAAGTCAGGTGAAAATTTTATATACATATATATATATATAAATTTAAGAAACTACAAATCTTATCCACTATAGCAAATATTTCTGCTATGCATATTTTATAAATCAGATATTTTAACATACAGAAATTTATTTAAAGCCATATATTTTCCTAAGTTCTGACTGCATATCTTATTCAAGCTTTGCTCAACCTACTGTAAACTGATTGTTATCCTAGATTTGAAACTTGGTCTTCTAAGTTTACTTTTCTATATATGTTGTCAAATCACTAATATCCTACTGCAAGTCATCTTAATGACCAACAAATTGTAATTTTCCCTGTAATGACTCTTCATTTAAGGCTATATGTTGCAAATTTCTACCCTTTTAGTGATTTAAGTATATCATCTATTGAATGTCCTGGTCTTGGCAGCAGAGAATAATTTTGTTGCCAGATGGAATATGAAAATAATATGAAATAAAACATTTTTGAAATTGAAAAAAAAAGTTGTCATATTCATAAATACCATACTGCAACTAGAATACAAAACCAGCATTTTCCCAAAACAAATAGATGGCAGCTATCCCTCAGAAATAAAAATCCTTCTAAACCTAAAAGTAACCACTATGTCGTATTCTCTGTAACAAATCAGTCACAATTTCATTATGCCCTTAACTGATGCCCTTTAGCAGTGAATAGGGCAGGCTGTGAGGTTATCATAACTACCATATAGATATCTACAGTCATTACCAGCCATTTCTCTCTCTCCCTCCCCTTTCCAGTGACAGCATAAGCTAGGTGCTTACAAAACTGCCTCCCAGTCCTTCCTAAAATTTACCTTCATAATGTTAAATCTAATCAGATCTGACATGCATATTGTATATAGGTTCTGTAAGGAAAAATAAAAAGAACAATGTTAAGGGATCGCTGCTTGCTATATCCAAAATAGAAATCAAACTATAGGGGCATAGATGAATGGGATGGTTACATTGATACATTACCATTTGGGGAATAAGATCACTTGCAGTTCAATGAATTTGGTTACAGCAATCAAGGTAAATGAAACCAAAGTCACAGAAACATATTTATATGTGTGTGTGTGCATGTGTATACATTCATACACATGTTTACATATAGATGTATGAGGAGGCAAAAGTAAAAATTTAAGACAGATATTTAAAGGAATCTCAATTTAATAGAATGCATCTCCAAGTAATAATATGCAACTGCAAGTATAAGTTAAGGTAAATTAATGCAGCAATAACAGTAGTGATTTTCAGAACATTAATAGAGTACACGGGTTTCTTAACTATGCAGAAATTCATATTAAGTGGGTATTTTTAAGGCATGTGGAAATTAATACTAAGCAGTCATGAAATCTATCACTACTGTGGACACTCTGAGTCATATTAACTTTGAATTAACTTTAGATGAAGTAGACAGTTAAAGCTATAAAACTGAAACCTTAACATTAGAATCATATCATTGATTGCCACATGCTCCAGTGAAGGCGAAAGCAAAATATGGCCAATCACATAATTCTGTTGTGTGACCAGCATATGTATTTGCCCCGTTCACTCCAGTGTTTGAAAGACATTTCAGCCAGAAATCTTTCTGAGACCTACTTAGCCAAGTTTAAGGAGGAGGAGGAAGAATCAGGAGATCCTTTGTGATTTCAGCACAAAAATTTGCCCACAGATTGTTAATAATTACGACATAAAAAAAGGGGGTTTTGAGGGTAATTATCCAACCATGACAGACCTATATTGATATTCAGGTTTGTCTCTTGCTCTTGGCAATCCCCTCTGCAGTCCTCCTTGGAAACAGGCTACATCCTGAGAAGGACAGGCAGATAGAAATCTTACAAACTGGAAAAGAAAAAAATAAAGCTAGAAATAGACATAATTATTTTCAAAATTGTAATAATACGGCCTTTGCAACACCCTCTTACCAACAGTGTAACATTTTGATAAATATATTAAACATACATATACACAAGTACAGTCAAGATTTCTCTAGAGCAAACTTACTTATTGAAATAATGGAGACCAAAGAAAAAAAACTTTATCCAAACCCATTATCTATTGTGCTATGTCACAAAAGCTAGTGAAAAACCCTTAACCATAATTTTATTATTTTCACTTGAAGAACAAATAGAAGAAATAGGGTTATATTCCCTCCAACGCTCAGGTCAGATGGTGTGTGTGAATTTATATAAGAGCAGAAGAGCTATATGGTGACCTATCTACTGTATCCACTATGAAGTGCATCTTTCTAAATGCAGCAAATAACCTCAAATAACCATCCCCCACAGGTTTTAGTACAGCATAAGGTAGAATGACAAAGAAGAAATATTTTTATTATTAAGCTGGCATTGCTAGGTCCCCATTTCCATGCAAGTAAGAATAATAATTGGTTTATTTCTAGTAATAGCTGATAACTTTAATCTGACAGCCCTCCCAGGACTAGAGGCTGTTTGTCACTCTTGCATTAGAAAACAAAATGGACTTTATGAATATCCTAGTGTCAAAAGCTGAACTTTTTCTTACCATATCCTCATCTATTAGGTTTCTGTTCATGGTGCATAGTGTCTATACCAGAACACACTGCCCCTCCAAGAAACAAGAGGTGTCCTTCTCCACTTCACTGTTCAAGTACATAGTTGGAGTAAGACCCACGACAATTGCAGCACTTAATCTTTTGTGATGGGTAGGGGGAGTACAGGGTGACAGTCATCTTGCTACTGCGTACAATTCACTTCAGCACAATAAGGAAACGAAGGCAGAATTCACATTCATCATTCATCTCGTACCAGCTCACAGGACAAAGAGAACACTGGAAATCTTCCAAGTATAATCTTGAAGGGGATGTAAGAATTGATAATCACAAATATGATATTACTAGGTATATTGGAATACTAGAAAATTATCTTCTGATCTGAAACTCTTGACCTAGAAAATAATTCTTCTAAACACATTTACTTTGGACTGTGCACAAATTCTACAATACAAACAACATACAAGAGTTATTCTAAAACTATTTTGGATACCAGATTGTGACTGCAAGTATTGAAGAAAGTAACTCTGGGAAATAAAGGACCAAAGTATTATTAATGTTTCATCTAATTACACTAAACAGCTTTAGGTAAAAAATAAATGAGATTTCACTTATCACACCATAAATATATTAAAACTGATTTGCTATATATGCTTAATGAAAAGGTGTAATGGTTTCACCCAAGACAATGAAGCAGCACTAATACCAGTTCAGCTAAAAAAACAGACGAAGTTCATTCTTGCAGTGGTCCAGAACATTTTATGCAAAGTATATAAAAAACCCCTAAAACGTATTTTATGTAAGTATATTAAAAGAAGTAGAGAGTCTTAAAAATTGTGAAAACCAGAATTGTTACAAAAAACATAAACTAAGCTTTTAGTAGCCAATTTTTAAGCCATCAATACCTTCTTTCTTTTGAGAAACAAACAAAAAATCCAAAACCTTATAAAAAGTATTTTTCATGAATGGTTTAAAGTTTCTAAAGAATTTTTTTCTTTTACTTGATTCTTCTATAGAACATTTTTTATAAGCTCTACTTACTGTTTACCAATATTTTCAAAACCAGAAATTATTATGGATTAAGTAGAATGAAAATTACTTGTCACAAGTAGCAATAAAGGGTCAGAATTACTAAAAACATACTTGATATTTGTTTCATAATTGATTCTGAAAATATTAATAAACATTATTTCAGAGTCTTAAATTGAAAACTATATAAAAACCTTCGTTATGCTCTTATTGCTCTCACTCTATTAATGCAAATGTATGTTAGGTAGTTGTTTTATATTTCACTTTACTGTAAATAAAAGGTTTCATCATTTTAAGGAACCAAGTATCTGTTGTTTCACTGAACAGTAATAAAATCTCCAGACTTGCTGCCAGCCATAATGCCCAAACCTGAACTGTTCTCACACAGAAAACATATTTGGACACAATACAAATTGGTAAATATAATAACCAGCACCAAAGAGCAGAATCTGTATATCAAAATGAATTCTATTCAGTTATATATAGCAAAATGCTTCTCTACAGCTCATAAGAGAATATCTGCTCTGTGTTACAGATCTAACAATGCAATACATTGTTTCAGGTATTATTTTTGCAAGTTTTAACAAAATTCTGCCCCTTGGTCTCATGTTTCATAAAAATCACCATGCTGCTGCTCTCAAATTCACTTACATACTTTCTTACTATCATTATGCTTGAAGAAGATACACTTTTGCTATGTACCAGATGTAGCTACTTAATTTTATTTCTTTTAGTAGCTACCACAGCCCTTTATTTTCCTGCCTTTACTTCCTTACCAGCCATAAATCAGGAAAAGCCCAGATCTTTTTCACAAAGTGGAGTATGTTCTAGGTTCTACAATGAAGGATGAAATCAGCATCTTGCACATCAGGAGAGTACCTCAGAACCATGAAGTACCTGCTAAGTGAACATTTTCACACTTTTCATCCCCTTTTTCTGGAGATGAGTCACCACCTGGCACAGACTGCAAGAGCTGAGGGATCATACAAACAGAAGGCATTTGAAGCCTGGCTCCAGCATAGTGGTGAGAGCGCTGATCTACTCTCTCATTCTCAAGGAGAATGGTTTCTACCTAAGAGTTAGAACTCGCCTGTCCTGATAAAGGCACTTCCTGGTACAAGTGACTGGCTAAACTTTATCACCTAGGAAAATTTCAGGTTTAGGTGTGGAAATTGAAGTTAACTGCCAAACAAGTTAAGCCTGAAGTCCTAGGACAGCTTAGAAATTGATTTTAGATGTTTTGAGTTTGAATTTAGGTAGCCATGTTCTAAATAAAAGCCTCTAAAAAGAAACATATTAATACATATCAAGATCGGTTATATTTGCTGAGCTGTCTCACTAATCTAAGTAGTTCCTGGTAAAGATTTCCAGAAACACTTGCATGTTAAAGTGCAGTATCAAAACTAATGTCATCCAAATGAGTGACTTGTAATAGATGATCTTAATCAGATAATAACTTCATGGTTTGTTCAAGTGATAACTAGATAATTGTGACAACTAGAGCCTATGTCTCTTTCCTTTAAAGCTGGGTAGAAAACAACCAAGTGAAAAGTATGTTCTTCTTGACACGAAAATTATAAGCAGACAATAGAAACATCTCACTGAAAATGAAAGAAATACACTAATAAAATTTCTAAGAATTACTTTCCCAAAATTTTGTATATTGTATATTATCCTCAATATGAGGATATTGTATATTATCCTCAATATGAAAATACAAGACATTCCAGATTTAAGTTCTGCAGCATTTTCTTTTTTTTAAGCCAGTCAATGCTTGCTTTCTATTTTGTTACCTCCTCACACCATACTGTCAGTCATCTTTTGCAGGAACATATGTAAATCACTTTCTCAGTAATTATTTTTTCCATAAACACTGCTAAATATACATTTTCCCCCAGTTTTCAGAGCTTCTCAAAAGTTCTTTTGATTTATCCAGTCCCCACTTCCCATACAGTCATACACAATAACAACATCAAGCTGAGAAACATTTCAAGTCATACCTCTTCCTAACGAAAATCAGAAAACTGATTCATCTGAGAAGTACGTAAACCAATCTAGCGTTCAATAAAAAATATTTATAAAATATATAACTTAGTTAAGATGTCAATTCAGCTGTCATATACATTTTCCCTTTTTTCCTCTAATCCTCATTTTGTATTTCTCATTTCAATTCCTTTGAGGAAGCAGTTCTAAAACTGACTTTTAATCCAGAATGAATATTTAAAATAATATTTACAGTCTTATCTGTTCTTAATACAAGTGTCTGAACTATACTAAAAAATGGCAACTTATCTCCAAAATTCATATAAAAAAAAATCTTTATCCATCCTTAGAATACTAAAGTTAAAAATTGTTTCTGGAATATCATCAGTTATATAGAATACAGCAATAAAAAGAATAGCATTAAGAAAGGCAAAGAATGGGTTTTAATTTGAAGCCATGATTAAAGGACTAAAAATAAAAGACAGGAGAGTTAGAAATGGTTCATACTGACCTGAGTCCATAAAGGACTGTCCCATCTGGGTGCAAACGGATCATTCTGTTCTTCACAGTGACACCATGTACAAATGACTTCTTGTCATTCAGAAAATAGGTATCAGGAACCCACAGCTGATCAGCTACTCTGTTGTCCAGAGTAAGGTTTAGAGGTATTACATTATACGACAGCCTCTTATCCCTCCATGCTTGCTGAAAGTACATTGTCAAGGTATAGTCCTGTGATAATAAAAACAAAAAGTTTGCATTGAAACAGACAGCATATATATGCAAAAAAAAAAAGCAAATACACATTTATTCATTGCAACTGTTCTTAAAGGCAAACATTTCTGTTCAGGATTTCCGTAACTAGATTTATTTATTTTTAGAGTATTGAACATCCTGTGTATATTCAATAACAGAAATGAGAACACAGAAAAAGATGGAGTGTTTACATTTTATGAATTATTTGGGACTTATCATTTCAATATTTAAAATAAAATTTAAAAATATTTGTAGATGCTTAAAAGTCTGCAATTTCTGTAGCACTTTATAAGCTTGGGAGTTCTAGGAAATGGAAACATTCACAGATCTGAATTTCATCTCATGTTCTCCAATGTACTCAATAGAGCTGTGGATCAGGCCTTGTATTTCTGAAGCTGCAGCTGCCATCCAAACACTTCTCTAAATTAAAATCTCTCCAGTCTGTTAACTTTCCCTCGGGCACTGAAATCAATGGGAAGTCCCCGAGGTTTCTATGCTACAGAGTCTTAGTCTTCTACTTAATTTTACAGATGAACTAACTCCGGTTACTTCAAGGGACCAATTCTGAGAGCAAAATAAAGCATCCAGGAAAATATTTTCAGTAGTATGAGGCTTGCTCTGTCTTGATATGGGCACTAATGTATAGTACTTTGAAGACATTTTGATCTTTTGCTGTTTTAGAGAACAATATAATTACAAAAATCATATTTTTGTAAGACCCATTATACAGAAGCAGAATATTCATTATATATTAAGCTTATACTAAAAAAACTCCATAAATGATGCACGAAGGAGCTGTATATCTGATCACAGATCACTGCATTGAGGGCTGTAAAACATTACACAGAATATCAAAAGGAGGAATATTCTAAAACCACTATTTTGTTTTGCTTGTTCTACAGAAGTCATAATCAGGCTTCAGATTATTTTGATTTAGAATTTGTATTTAACATGGACTTCATTAAACAGTGAGAACTGTTAGCTTACAAAAGATTGCTTTCAACAGAAGGTCAACAAAAGCTGCTGTGATTATCAGCAACCCCAGAGTTCAGCCATGCCAAGTGCAGGAAAGTCTGTACCTATGCATCAGTGTGAAGCACTCGAAAACAATAAATCCCATTTAACTTAGAACAAATAATTAGTTATGGGGACTACATCTCACAAACTAATTTCCAACACTGCATAACAGAGAAAAGCATGAAAGACATGAACATTTTATTGCATAAACTGCAATATTAGTTCTCATTAGCTAATTACACTTTAAAGGAGAGAACACAATTAAAACTGTTTTTCTTACAGTGGCAAAGATTGATCTTCCTGCTGAAAGACTTTAAAAGCACCTACCACAACTGCATTTTTCAGCATTTTCATTAAAAAAATAAATATATTTGACACATGAACACTCTACAGGAGTTCTCACAAAATACAAAAGTAAAATTTTCTTATTTTGCAGTTTCACAGACTGAAATTTACTTCAGAAAAAAAGGTTTCTATTTCTAGAAATTATCTTTTTACAGAACAGCCTAGGACTTGATAAACACCAACACTCATATAAGGTATGTGGAAAAGTTACTTTCCTTGGTGAATAGAAAAACAGACACTAAATTTCTTCCACTGCTATGCAGAGAGATGGGTTGCATCCTACTTAACTTCAAGCCTTGGAGACACATCTCTCTCTACTGATTTTAGAGCATCCAAGGCAATCAGTTCTAACCTATGCATATCAGTGAATCGTCTCCAGTTAACTGAAGTGAATTCAAGACAGCATCAATGGCAAATCAAAGAAAAACAAAATCAGATATAAATTCTAATACCAATGTCTATGTATCCATAAAACTGTTTTTCCTTTCTTTTCCCCTCCCACCTCTCCAGGATCAGGATGAGAGTCTGCTTTCAAGAACATTCCACCTACATCTGAAGAATTTTACTGTTATGCATCATCACTGTTCTGCAGTATTTGGTTCATAACCAGATACTAGGAAACGTTCAGTAATATATTGCCAGTAAGAAAATGGATTAGTCTTCCTTATACTAATATATCACAATGTAAAGTAGATAAGCTGTAGCTATTGCTCCCCTATTACCCTTCTGAGAAATAATCTACGTATATTAATATAGCATATATATAGAACACACTTCCCTCTTTACACCTCAGTAAAAGGGGGAACAAAAAGGAGGAAGAAATCTAAACATGTATGGTTCAGTGCATAAAAATGAATTCCATAAAACTAAATTTGTTGCACTGGTATAGCTGAAAGAAAAGCCAAGTCACCAGGCTGGAGTTCCGAATCAAACACACTGTGTTCCAGAAACAGAGCTGTTGTTCCAACTAAAAATTATTTGTCATCTGTTGGCCCTGTTTTTCAGATGCGACTGGAGTTTCTGATGGTAAAAACCAGACATCTGAAATATTTTTTTCATAAAACCCTCACCACCTTTTGAATTTAGGTGGGTTGTAGGGTTTTTTAAAAATTATTATTAAAAATTAATGTGGTCCATGCTACATATTTTAAAGTATAAATGATTAGTTAGAAAAATAAGGAAAACCTGTCACATAAGCTTCAATTCCATCTTTAGAAAGGAGGGAGGCATCTGTTTTCTAAATCAGAATGAACAGTAATTCAAAAAGACAATGCGCTGGTACAAAATGCCCCTGAAGTATGCCAAAACACTTTATACTTTGAGATTAAGAATATGCTTGTCTAGCAGAAATACTACAAGAAAAAAGTTACATTAAATATCGGAATTCCCCTCTACTTGAAGGATAGAGTAACAACAAACATGCAAATATCTTGTTGCTTTAGGAAGATGGGCACACAAAAGAAGCAGAGGAATAAAAGTTATTAGGAAAAGATTATTTTAATTTTTCAAGGCCTTAGCATCCTATTAAATTCACAGGATGTGATTGTTAAAAGCTTAGTGTAAGAATGAAGACAAAACAGGAGTGAAATCATTTAAAATCCTAGCATAAGGCAGTAATTACAATGGAGTTGAAAGAAATATGAAACCAAACCTCATGATGACTATGTCTTTGTATACCATTGCACAGACAAACTAGGAAGGTAACAGACCATTTACAATACAGGCATACCGAGCCACATTGTACAAATATAAATAAATAAGTTCATCAGTTACCCTGAGCACATGAAGCTTGAAATACTGTACAAAATTTTATTGGTACAGACAGTTACAAGCAAAACCTAGATTATCACAAATATTATAATTTGTATTGTTTTCATTACTTTTCATTGTTCACATACATTTAAATTTAATAAACTTTTTTATTCTGTCCAGATGCAGAAATCTGGGCAAGAGAAAACGGATGGTTACTCCCATTCTTTCCTGATCAAACAAATGTCTCTCCTCTTTTCCTCCCCAATTAATGTTCAGCTTCCCAGTTTTCTTCTTCATTTCACACAATGAACAGAAGAGCAGCAAATATGATACAAAGTTAATCTTAATGTAAATTTTCTCATATGAATAAAAGAGTAATGAACAGTTTTATTACCATATTTATGCGTAACTTTTATCCTGAACGTTATCTTTGTGCAGTGGTTATCTGCAAACACGTTCAGCTGCTGGAAACTTACATACTCTGAGAGATTGAAACTTAAATTTAGATAAATATAATTGTTACAGAGAACCAAGTTTTCAGTTAAAAAACATCAGCCTCAAAAATCCAAGGGAAGATACCGTGCGGGAAAGTATCAAATCTGAAAACTAGCACTATTATTTATATTCTCTCATTTCATTGATACTCTCAAATTAAAGTTTTCTTAGGTCAAAAAAAAATCTAGTTTGAATCTATTATTAGCTTTAAAAGATTAGAACACACGCCTTAGCTAAACCTGCCCTAGCTAAACCCACCCACGGGCCAATAACTGAGATGTGTATTGCTGGTCCTCTTTTTATATTGGTAAAAGGATCAAGGCAAAAAAGGAAATAAATTTAATGAGTGTTCACAATGACAGTGGGAGTCCAATGAAAAAGACTGTGCCAGATGTAACTTTTTTCAAAGGATGAGGATAAGGTCCAATGTGAGAAAAACATCTCAAATATAGCTCTTTCTTCTATGTTACACAAACCAGGACTGATTCACAGTGCAACTTTAAAACCTATAGCAACACATGTATACAACAGTTACTGAAACCATTTGGGAGTAATAAAATTAGGAAACTTCGGAGAAGAAAATTAAATAAGTATAAGGAACATTATATATATTATAAATGAAACATATAGCAGCATGGAGTTGAAGAAGCTATGTATCTCTTACTCATCAGTAATGAATTGAGAACTCATTTGTGGTTTGGCTTAAGTCCACTTCTCATCACTTGTGAAAATACTTTACTACATTTCCCAGTAGAGCATTTTTAAAGCTAAATAACTTCCTTCTGAAAATGCTTGAAGCTGAAGATTTTGCGTGAATGCTATATTTATTTACCATGCACATTTAAAAAGCTGTCGATGACATATTTAAAAGCACCATTAAGCAAGTGATTAAAAGTATACATCTACACTGCAAAATGCATTTTAATATATTAAAAGCTATTATATACTTAAGAAGAAAGGAATAAACATTAATTTTAATCTCTCCTCAGACTCAAATGAAGTTTTCATTGACATGTGCAGTTTCTACAGCGTAAAGCACAAAACATGTTTCATTACTTGAATGTTATGTAAAACAAAGCAAAACAAAGCACTTCAAGCTAAAGGAGGTTCAGTGGATTTCTTTTAAAAGCAATGTCTTTCCCGGAGTGCTGATTATCAATCCTTTCAAATCTCATTTCATTTAAAACCAACAACTACAACATGTTTGATTTATAATTACCTATCTCACACTCATGTCAAGAAAATTAACATAAAAAGTCTGCTCTGTTAACACTGGAGACACCACAAAGTGACTGACGTAAAAGTAGAATGAACTGTTGAAAGAACGGGTGATACCAAAGAAATGTCAAATAAATTCTGTCCTATGCCCTTTCAAAAAAGTATTTTTCAGATTCTGTAAATCTTTACTTAAAAAAAAAATGACAATGACATCACGAATCTTACACAGAGTTCAGGTTGAACTCCCAATCTATTGAGTCCCACTTCCCCGGCCAGCTTCAAGTCCATGAAATACTTCCAGATAATTGTGTCTCCTAACTTACGAGCTAGTTTTTCTTGATAGGAAATGTATGATCTAAAGTCTATAATCCTTCCAAAAAGGAAAAGATCCCAACAAGTAAGCTTACCATTTATTCTGCAGCAACTATCCCCGAATTATTCATCAGCAATTCTCATTTCTCAGCTGAACACATAAGCAAAGATGGGCTGTTTATCTCCTACAACAGTTCCCAGAAAAACACAGTATTACTGAATCAAGCAAGAGATGTGTATGAGAGCCAAACGACTGTCAGCAGAGCTTGACTCCTAGACACAAAACTTCTTACAACTGATTATATGAAATCTGTAATAAAAGACTGCTTACCATTTCAGCAACAAGATCATGATTTTGTGTCTCCTTTGCACTATTGACAGTAGCCAATATTTATATTGTTTCTACACAGTGATTTATATATTGCATTGTGATACAGAGTATTTATATTTAATGCACTGAAATGAAATCCAGTAGTTATGGCTGATATGTTTCCCTTAACGTCAAATAGTTTAGCAAGACACTGTGAAACTTGATTTTAATTTCTGACAAGTCACCCAGACTGAACCATGATACTGCACTTTTACAAAGCCAGCAATCTGCATGTCATTCCAATCAAAAAGCATATGCTGTATGTCTTTTAGCTCTCTCTGATTTTCTGTCTCTCGATAATAAGATGAAGATTGATTCAAGTGAATTTGGACTGAAAACTGTAATCTAACCGCTACCTGCTTAAGAGAGACATGTATTGATATCTTCAGATTTTCCACTTTTGAAAGGAGCTATTCTTCTTTATACAGCACTGCAGGATTCTCAGATGAACAACGCAAATGCAAAGTAAGATGAATAAATGCAAAATATCCTCACATTAAAGAAAAGTTATGGAAACAATTTTTCTGCTTAAGACAAAATTATGTGTTACTATTATTTAGTCATGTCTTTGAAGTAGACCAAAATATTTTAAGTCACAAGAAATATAAAAAAAGTTCATTTACACTTGAATTTCAAATTTTTCTTTACTGATGTATCAGAAGCTGTTTCCCAGAGAAGGGAGAATAATTCTGAATTCACAGATCATTCCTATGCAATTGTACAATCCTACAGATCTTCAGAAATGTAAATGCCTACAATGGAAATTATATTTATATTGTTTTTATTACTAGGCTTCCCTTATTGTAGGCTATTATTAACAGTATTGTGAGTAAAGAATATTATTGAAAATAATAAAGAACAACAACAAAAAAATAAAATAATAACATCTTAAATAGAGTGGAATTATATGGGTGATTAAGCAGAACTGGAGATCCCGTTGGAAAGTTTGTCGAGAGTAGATGGTGACCTAAGCTATTGTTTTGCAGAAGAGATCCAAAAGCAAAAAAATCAGTAACAGCTACCAGAAACCTGTGTTTCTTACTGATACTTTTAATGAATATCTAAATTCCCCAACTGCAGGCTTTGGTCCAAAAGAAACTGAGACTTAATAAGAATAAAACAGTTTGAGATGCAGTTAGCATTTTACTACCAGAACAGGTTGCTTATTTACGTCCTTCACAGTTTGCTGAAAGATGAGGCTGCTAGAGAATCCAGCTGCCCATTACAAAACCTGGTAAATCCTCATGAACAGATAGAGCTTCTCCCTTTAAACATACAACTTGCTGAAATTTTAAGGAGTCCTGAATCATCTCATTTAACCTTACACACCAGTGTTCGTTTTCTCTGAACTACTAACAATTAACAGCAATTCAAAATACTTCAGCCTCAAGAATTAAAATCTCAAGTGCTGTAAGCAGAGCATTCTCAGTTCTAAGTCTAAATTTCCAAATGTTACCATACCAGTAACTCCCTAGAGTCCAAACTAAACCACAAACAAATTCCCAATTTACCTCACTGAGCAATCACTTCTGCTGCTTCAGTCTTGCAAAGAACTGGAAACATGTTTACATTTTAGGATGATACCGCAAACCTCTGAACTGTTTTGAGTGATGAAGTAAAGCGGATAGTCTAAATGCTTACAAAACTACTGAAAACAGCAATAGTAAGACTCCCAATGCTGTATACACCAAGCCACAGTTACCTCAATGAAAAATTATAAATTTAATTTTAATATTAGAAAGTTGAAAAGGCTGACAAAAATTTTATTATCTGATCTTCAGACAGAACTTGTATGCTTAGTGCTTTTGAGAAATGCAGTATTCTAACAAAAATATTTCTCTTCTATAATGTCATTTAATTGGGCTGCCTGAGGATGCACTTCTTGAAAAATACTATATGGATTTTTTCTTGGAATATTTTCATAGGCAAAAGAATTTACTTTGCTATATTTAGTTAGTTTTACTAAGCAGTTTATATTGCTAGTATTTCCTTTCAGGTAAAAAGCTAGCTATCTCCTCAGTTAGCAATGGACAAGTTTCTGCAGGAAAATTTCCACAGCAGACACACTAAAGGAAGTGTATATGTATGTATATTCTTCATTTCCCTAAATACACTCAAGTAATTTTTCTATTCTGCTGTTCTGTTCTGGTATTACTTCTACCCTCTGTTTGTCAAACCTATGTCACATTCACACTGTATCACAGAATAGCAAAACACTTCAGGTGGTATTCAGAAACATTTTCTGGCCTTCAAGATTTTTTTTCTCATATGAATTATTTCACAGGTGAGAGCACTATTAATTTTTGCTTTGCTTGTGAATTTTCACTAGCTGCAAGACTGAGATAAATAAAATCTTATTAACCTACATGAAAACGTCCTTTTGATTGAAAGAAACCCAAAGACATCTCAGATAACCTTACAGAAAGTATAACAGTTCTTAAAAAAAGATGAAGTATGAATATTAATCATTATTATAGCAATATTTTCAGCAGTCTCAGCATTATACAATTACTAAACACCACATTCCATTTAAAGACAAAAATTTAAAGAGAGAGCTGAGAAGCTCAGACTAAAGTATTCAGTCATACAGATTTTAGGATGCATTGGAGTGAAATTACTAATCAATCTGGAAAACTCTAATTTGTTCAAAATTTAACTTCAATTGTAGGTAGTCAACAGTCAAGAAAACCCTGTTATATTAGCATTAGAAAAGTGGACAAAATCAGAGTGCATTTCTAAATGTTATCCTAAACAGAGTGTTTGATAATATAGTACAGATGACTCATTAATTAATGAAATTATTGCTTTCTTCGGTACTTCTTGACACTGAACACTGTCACATTTTCTGTTCTGACCTGGGCTATCCTTACTCGGATTATCCTTAGCAATATACAGATTAAGTTATTATTCAGTTTTGTCAAGGCAGTTATGAGTATCTTATAATTTTTAACATATCTAAAACTAAATCATCAAGGATATATTTAATAATAAATTAAAATTTTAAAGCAAGTTCACAAGATCAGCTCACAAAGTAAAGTTTACACTCACTAAACAATAATTCACAGAGAATACTGACATGAGAGAGAGACTGAGTGAGAGCAAATAAGCAAGTTTGAGGAAAAGTTTTGTAAAAAAACACAAAACATTTCCTCTAAGATTCAGTGGTCATCTCAAATTTAAAAAATCAACAGGATACATGACATCTCCTTTAATAATGTACCATATAACTGAAAGAAAGTTAGATCAGTTGATTTCATTATCTTCTAATAGTCTCCAAGAGCTGCTGATACTTCACAGAAATTTACAGGAGAAAACCAGTCAGGTTTTTTTTTATTTTATTTTTGCTGGGTTTTTATTTTAAATAAAAAAAAAGAAAGGTTAGGTTGAAACCCCAAAGACTTCACTTGCTTATCAAATGCACCCACTTTGGAAACACAAATGGAAATGGCTCTAGGCAACTGTGATCTGCCAGTTATTTTTAATGCCATTCTCCACTGGCATACAAAGCACCAGCAGCAATTCACTTCTGTTAAATACTGTCACAGATCCTGCAACAATGTCTCTCTGGCCCGCTGATTCCAAGAAGTTCTCTAAAATGGTTCATTAATCTGTTAGTGACAAACTGATGTCTTGAAAGCAGCAACGTGCTCTGGAGAGTACTAATCTCCCACAGATACATTCCTATAAGCGTTTATATATCATGGTCTAATACACCAGAGGCTACACACTGCACTTCAGACTAATGCGTTTCTTCCCTGTTTACATATAAATCTTGTGGGAATAGACCAAAACACATGATTTAGCTGCCTTCCTTGGCCAATAATCTCTTGAAACTGTAACCTTATGTGCAGATTTCATGGCGTTTGAACAGTGAAGAGTGTGAGGATGGAAAAAAAGAAATAGCACCATGTCACGTAGGCCTTTTCCTGTATTTTAAATGCTCTCCTCATAACCCAAGATGTGACAGGCTGCTTCTCTCAAAAATGTCAGGCACTGCAGAGAACTGCCAGCACTGAAGTAAAAGGACAATTTTAAATAAGTATGTATCATTTCTTTCATAGTGATGACAAGCCTGTGGAAACTGATAGAATGTCCAATTTGCATGAGAGCTCAACACTTCAGCAAAGAGATCACACCTAGCAGAGACACTTCCAAGAGAATAAGTGATGCATTCAAATGAAAAAGAAATTAATATTACTATTTTCTAGGGAGAAAAAAAATCTGGAAAAAAAATCTGGTGGAAAAATAATGCATTTTTAATAGTCATTGCACCTGCATTAATTATACTTTAAATCATTCATGGTTCAGTAAAGCCAAAGTCTATCACAGTATCTCGCAGGGGAGAATTTCCATTCTGAGTGACTCTATTATAGAGGTGTAATTTCCTTGATAGATACAGAAAACTTCATAGCAAAGAACATGCCCACAACAACAAAATATCCCAATCAATTTCAAAAATTAATCTGCGTCAACTGTGAGGTCAGACAAGGTTGCTTGAGGCTTTATCCAACCTGCTCTTGAAACAAGATCTTGAAAAAATTGAGGTCTTCCCTTTTTTCCATACGGATTAGAACAACATGTTAATAACAATGAAATCAATATTTGCATTTAGACAGAAACATTATATGCTTCAAAAAGGAAAAATAGGATGGTCACCCTAATCTAGCAATGACTGCCATTTCATTTTGATTTAAAATCATTGTTGACTGGTTTTTAGAGCCATCTCACATTGCTGCTTCTACCTATTTTGTTAGTGCATAATTATTCCAGTCTTTTTGTCTTTTGCTCAGTAATTTCCTCTGTCTTAACTCTCACAACTATTTGAACCACTTAGAAATCAACAGAATTCATTTACCATTTACCATTGAGTTTTTGAATACATATATTGTGCAGTATTTCCTGTACATTTCAATTGTCACCAACAACTTTACTTCTCATTAAACTATTCCCTGTTCTGGTACATTAGATTGACAAACTTTTATTTTTTCTCATTTTTAATCTTAAGTCTTCATGGCTTCTCATCTGAGCCAGAGAACTTGCTATGCATTTAAAAAATTTCCATTTTCCACAATAGCTAATAGTTACTTTGTAAACAATTCTGATGTACTTTGTCAGAATGAGGCTATTCAGGACCTATTAATTTAATGACATCACACTTCCAACTATCAATTCTCAGAAACATACTCCAAGTATCAAAAAAACCCCAAATCCATCTGAATGGATTTATTTATTTGTCCGTCTACTAGATTAAATGGACACAATCTTCTCTTCTTCCTCTCTACTTCGCTCACCTGATGTTTATTGAAACTTCTGGGAGCTGAAATGCCTAGTAAATAGTGAATTCTGTCAATACTTCAGAAGTAACTGAGAACAGAGTTTTGCTTCTTCTTCACCCCTGAATGAACGTTAATCCAGAGTTTGCAAGAGCAGTAATCATTTTGCAAAGATAATAGAAGCAATGCATTTGCTTCATTTTTTGGCATATGGCATTGCATTATCATTCTCAAGTCTTTATATATTTGGAAAAGATCAAAATTGATCAAATGAATGTGCTCTGTTCAAAAGAAGTCTCAAGGACACATTCCCACTTATTCCCTCTCAGTTTTTATGTTAAGAACTCTTTCATAAATCTAATAAAGATGTGGAAAACAAACTAATCCAGGGATCAGAAACTAACACTAAATTTACAGCAGCAGGAATCACCAAACATCCTTCAAAATTTATACAAAACATGTTTTCATTTACCAGATTACTTGACAAAAAGTTTCAAGCCTTAAATTTACGAAAAAACAGCTATTATGAACTTTCCTTCCCATGGTCAGTATACGTCAAATGTATTTTGCAGCCCTACTTCTGGAATATTGAAGACAAATGAAAAGCAGTGATTTGAAACTAATTCTTTAAAAGTTCCTCAAGGTTGGGCTGGAGAGTACCAAGAATTTGCATTCACATAGCAGTTTTTATGAAAGTTATCACAGACTGATCCACAGAATACTTTCCAATTAAAAAGACACCAAATACCATCAGCAAGAAAAGATGTATTTTTCAAAAAATGCACCAAATTAATTTTAAACAAAGAAAAAAAGTACTTTTTTCAATAAATTTTTGTATTTCCACTATAAAAACAACTTAACATGTTTGTGTCTGCCTATCCCTTTTCGAAACTTAAAACCAGTTAAGAAAAACCCATAATTGGCTTAGTCACTAAAGCACACATGTATGTTCACTGATCTCCCCTGCCAAATAAACTGCCATCACACTGTACAAATTACAGTTCCATAATACACAGTTAATTCCATAGTTATACTGTACGCAGCTACACAGTTCCAGAATACATACTAAGTATATGTATATATATTTGAAAGCATACACATTACTAAAAATATCCATTTTGAACAATTTAAGCACACACATACACAATAAAGAAGCTTTGTGATAATTTCATTGAGATTGTCCTGAAAATAATGACCAATCTCCTGACAGCTTGACCAGCCTTGATGAATTCGTAACACTGGACTGCAGAATTAATTTTCTACCTTCACCATAAACATTTTGTTTAATATTTTAGTCTTAATAGGTTCAAAAAGACATTAGCTGAAGTGTCTTGGTTTTTATTTCAAATTACTAGACTTTAAGCCATCACAATAAGTGCATGGCTTTAGCAGGTGTTTGACAAGCAAAACCTCAAACAATTCATTTCTGGCCATGACCTCATATGTGCTTTATACAGTATTTCTGCTTGAGCATACTGCATGTTAGTCAGCAAGCAGAACACATCAATTTGAAAGCTACTAGTTAGTAGCTGGTTAATTCATGCATGAAATGCATTTATACATCAGTTCACTGGCTTGATTTATGACACTATTCTTTTGAAATAACATTGTTTCTCCCTCAAGAGTCACAAAAATGCTTCACAACATATTCTTATATTGCTACATACTAGCTAAAATGTAGGATTTTTTATAAAGAACTCTTCTTTGAGATGCATTCTCACATTCTCAACCATGTCCAAACGATACAGTTCTCTAAAACTTCCCCTTTAAGAATAATTTTGTCCAGTTTGAAAAAATGAAATCATAAATGTGTCAAAAAGGGTGTTTCACTGAAGTGCTGGTGATCTCATTCTCTTCCCAATTTCATTCCTCCCATTCCAAAGTAAGCACAAACCCTTTAGCATTACTTATGCCCTACAAATTTGTTTCTACAGGGGTCCACTTATTAATGCTCTATTCCTAAATTCTGATCATAATCTTTTACAGAAAGTCACAACAAAAAATAGAAAGGACTCAGATTTGTATTTGTAAAGAAACACAATAGAACTTGTATTTGATACCAGCATCACTGAAAAGGAGCCCTGTGTGCCATTATAGACAGGGTTGGGTTTTTTTCCCTATTGTTATCATTATTTACAGCTGGTCCATAATCAACCAGTAAGAAGATGCATACTTTCTTGGCTACAAAATAATTACAAAAGAAAGGAATTAAAACTGAGAATTCAAAAAACAAAGTTCATGATTAGTACCCCATATGCACTGATCTATTATTGAGAAGAAATTAGCAATACAATTATACCGAGACAAAAGTGCCATACCTTAGATTATTTAAATTTAAGGTATAAATTTAGCTGAAAGTTCAATTGGAAAATGTGGCTTGTATATGGGGAATCTATCTGCAGTTGTCTTTTGTTTAGAGTGCTTTCCTGGGATAATCACTATATCTAAAATAATTCCAATAAATAACATCTACTCTATATTAGTTAAAGGTTGTAGATCTTAAAAATAAAAAAAAGGCATTATTCCAGCAAAAAGTACTTATGTTACCTCCACTTACTGATATTCCTGCTTTCCAAATGGTTAAAAAACAGCAATTGAAATACAGATAGAGGATGGAGGGATGGATGGAGGGATGGATGGAGGGATGGATGGAGGGATGGATGGAGGGATGGATGGATCTCACATTAACACACAACTAAAAACCATTAGCATGGGCTATTTTTTATTTGACTTAAAATCTAAAGTATAATATGAAAATATACCAAATGTTTTCAGATACCAATTTGGAATCATAAACATGCAGAGGATTTTGAAAATCCTATTAAATAGATCTTGCTATTATAAATAGACATTTATATTGCTTCATGACATCACTATCCCAGTACCTAGGTCAACCCTAGTATGTTAAACAAAAGTCTTCCAAACAAACAGTAACTATTAATTTCAAACAGCATCTCAGAAGCACAACTTAAACACTCTTCCTGGAAATACCTTCTTTGATTTTACTCCAAGTGGCTTATTTATTGAAACTTACCAGTTTCATAAAACAAAACTTCAAACCAATTTGTATATTTCTAATCCAAATTCTTTGTTTACCTTTTACTTTGTTACATGATGTAATATTTCTTTACTACCTGTACCAAAACTCTGCTTCTCTTTACTACAGCATATTATGGACGCTTGAAGTACAATTGCACTGATATTGCTAATGATAAAACTGTGCCTGCTAGCCCAGGCACAGAGACTCATGGTCCTAACTAACAAAATTGTTACAAAATTTTAAGGGGTTTTTTTCAGCGGGGATGGCAGGGGAAAAACAGGTAATGGAGGCAAGAATGTTTGACCTTTAGAGGTCCCTTCCAACCTGGGCTGTTCTATGAACATTTTGAGACAAGTACACCCTAAATTAATTACCTAATTTCTTATGTTAGACAACTTGTTATTAATGTCACCAAATATTACAATTAAATACTCCTCTTAAATCATCTCATCTCTGCGGTGTTCGAAAAGTCAAGCTAGACCTCAAATGGCCTAAATGGCCTACGGCATAACATGATTATCTACAGCAGTTCATAATTAATGAATCATAGCTATACTATATATTATCTCAAACACACTTATTTAGGAACCCAGTGAAATATGAATCTTAGTATCTGCTTGTTTGAGCTATTCAGCAAGGAAAATTTATAGCTGAAGTTCCTCTCAGTACCTGTGAGAATTAAAGACTCTTTTAGATGAAATAAAAAAAAAATAAATCTAAAATTATAGCAAAATTTGCATGAACAGAAGGCAAATACATTCTCAATACTTCATAAAAGTATTAAGTACTTAAAACTAAGCACATCCTTCAGTGCTTTCCGAAGATGCCTTGAGCACTTGACCAAATCAATACGAAGGGTCTTGAAAAAAAACAAACACACAAACAAAAAAACCCAAAAAAACAAAACAAACAAAAAACAACAATAAAACACAAAAAAACCCCACAACCCAACACAAAACCCAGGTAAATTCACCGGCAAAAGCAGTTCGTTTTTCCATTTTCATGAAGGGCCAGATATTTTCAGCACAAAATTTCACCTAGGTCTGGTAATTCTGCACCGAGTGAATTCATGGCCACGCTTCAGTATAAGACTTTGAAAAAAACCTGAATTCTGTGGATTCTTAATACAGTCAGTCACAATTCTGAGCTTCCCTGAACTGGTGATAAAAGAATCCATTTCTAAATGACTCGCATGCAAGATTCTATTTTATTCTGTGATTCAATTTAGATTCTTATTTCTCTAGATCTGGGTGCCAGGAACTTCTCTATGTACCCTATTCCATTTCTAGTAACTTTATTTCACTTTAGTTTTATTTATAATTCTGTCATACTGTGTAAAAAAATTAACCATTAAACAGTTAAACAAATAGTAAATAACTTTTTTATTCCCTACTATAAGTTTATTCTAAATCTTTATATGAATGTGATTCCTTTTATATGAGTCAAAGGAATGCAAAGCTGTTATAAAGAAAAAAAACCTCAAACACTTCCATAAACTTCTCAATGTATTTTTTTTTCTTAACAAGAACAAATTTATTTCTGCAGTCTGCTATATCAAGATATGTAATTGTAAATAACTATTTGGATGATTCAATCTGAAGTGTACAACTCCATACCATAGACCTCAACTTCTATGATCACATCACATGAATTTAGTTTAGTTTTGCCCTCCTCTTCTATCCCAACAGAGCTACAACAAGACAGACAGAAGTACCGAATTAGTAAGTATATTCCTTAAGGACACCACGATACCTTAGTACTACAATTTATGGACTTTCATTGCTTTGGAACATACCAATACATCAACTGCCCACTCAACGATTTAGACCTAATTTGTTTCTTAGAACAAATCTTTAATCTCTTATGCAATCTTAGAGGGTGCTGTATATATTCTGATAGATTGGCCATCAACAGTAATTTTCAAATCAGGACATGCCTCCTCCCTCATCATTTAGAAACTACACCTCTGCATAATGGAACTCTGAGCAGCCCATCAAAAAGGTTTGGTTTTTTTCCTCCTCGCCAATATGTCAGTCAGGAGTTTCAAACAAAGTGAAAAGACCCGAGAAATTGGTCACCTTTAACTAATGTGCCCATAACTTACAAATACCTTCTTAACTGCTTTCAGGTGTTACAGTCTGGACTTTGAGAGAAAATTTCTTTCCACTCCCATCAGTGTCAGTTTTTCTTTTGTGGTTTGGTTTTGGTTTTGTTTTGTTTGTTTTTCTGAGAGGGAGGCCAAGAGAGAAGCTAGTATTTATATTTTGGTTTTTAACTCTTATTGAAGAACAGTGCAATCTCACATGGTACTTTCTGACTGATAGGGAAAACCCAGTGTATTCATTAGTTCAAGCTTATTTGTAGCATGATAGCAGATTTTAAATTCATCTTAGTTCAGTATAATTAAACATTCTGCTTAGAACACAACAAACAATGAAATGAAGGGGTAAAAATCAGACAAAAGAGGATTTAGATTCCAACCATTGGATAATTTATGTAATACCCATGTATATTAACCATTATTAACACTAAAACTCACACTTTTAAAAACTGGATATTGAAATCTAATATTTCTGGTTACCAGCCATGCATAGGAAACAGGCTATTGCTAAAGAAAACAAATTTTTATTCATTTACCTTCTGTGTGAAATGAACTGTGCGGTGAATTATTTAGAAGAGGAAAATTGTAATTGCATGTGTAATAAAGCTGAAAACTAAGGAGAAGCAGATGGAAGACTAAAAGTTCTTTTTTGTAAGTGATAAGAGGATGATTCATAAGCATTTGACATTAGTTAAAATTACTTATGGAACAAATGTTTATGGAAAAACGTCCCTCATAGGACAATGTGCCATCACACAACCAGAAGAGAGTTGAGTCCCCTAATCAAAAAGAGTAAAGGAAATAAACTAAGAAAGAAGATCAAAACTTGTTCACTTGTCCTGAACTTCAGTGGCTTGTGTCTTAGCTCCCTAACTCAAGAATTCAGGGCACTATCAGAAATGCCATAGATCACAATAACTCAGTTAATTTGTACTTTTAAAAGAAGTATTTTACACTGTCACAAAATGGTAATGCACTTCCTGAAGTCAGCTCAACTGATGTCAACAGGATGTGAGAAAGGATAAGTGAGATTTAAGTGCATGAGATTAGTGAAGTTACTTCACTTTGATGTAAGCAACCCTGAGAAAATGCTTTTTTTAAGTCTCCATCTGCTTCTAGAGAAAAATTGAAATGAAAGCAAATTATCTTACCCATACATACGATATTGCATATTACTTTAAATATATGAAGTGAACATTTTCATATATAGCTGAATATTTAAAGCATCAGAAATTACTAAAAATACACAGATTAATTTTTTATTGTTTTCCTAATGTCATGTGACAAATGCAGCTACCTTACAGAAGATTCCTCGATGTTTTTCATTCATAGCAAATAGGCCAGCACTTTAATTATGCAGTCAAGGATTCTCTTCACTTGAACATTAACACACAATATTTCTATACAGAGCAGAAGCCAGCCTTGCTGGTGCAGAATGAGACTTAAGGAATTTGTTGTGGTGTTTCAGCAGCAGACAATAGATGTTTTTCCATTCCAGTGTCAACATTATTGATGCTTTAACCCAGATCTTCTGACACAGCACTCAACTTGAGTTTAAGGTATCATTTAACTTGTGCTAGAGTTGTGTGTATGCAAATACATGTGTATACACTACACTGATTTACAGACACTGATTTGGAGATAAATTCAGGTTACACCTGGAGCTAATAATGCAGTAAAGCACATCTTAATTCTTCTATGAAACTTTTGGTTTAAAACATACAGCTAATTGTTACTGTCTACTTATAGCACATACTCTTCTAAGTCACATTCTGAACCACTCATAGCCATATATTACTATTCATAGATATTTATTATGTCATCATGTCACACACAGAAGGGTTGAGAATTTGAATAAATTAGTCCCTAGTCTCTATTAACAAGCATTTTAAAAGATCTGTAAAGGCAGCCTGAATATTTGGCTTCCTCTTCCACACTGACCATTTAAATTGATTACTGATAACACAATCAGACTAATTTGCTCTTCAGTGTTGTTTGGAGACAGAATATAAATGACAAAATGATAACGTCTGCCACCATTTGGCTTCAAACTAGCCAGCCATTTAAATTGTATCTTGGGTTAAAACTAGAAGGGAGAACGCAAAGAATAATTTTTAATTTAGTAATTTTCCAAAAAAATTTTAAGTACCTCAGCTTTATTACTGAAATGACATGAAGCTGTATTAACCTGCACAAGTGATAATAGCAGTCTTATTTTGCTTGAAGAACTTTCTTATTTTCTCAAGTTAAAGAAAATACACTGACATAAGAACATTATTTCCTTCCTGTTAAAGTACACTATTAGGTGAGACAGGTTATCTTAAGGATTGGACCTCTGTACCTCTTGGTCCTACCATGACATAGGAGAACTGGTAGATGACATTCAAAAATTCACAGTTAGAAATTATAATAGATGAGAATTCTCTTGCTTCTTCAAAGACTAACAGTTTTTTAAATCCTTTTACACCAGTGTTAACTGTAGAAAAACATATCTACTTAAACCGCCAGTACTGGCAATATATTTACTGATAAATTAAAAATTGAGCACTGAAAGAATTGATAGCTTCACACCTATGAAAAATGACAAAAAGAGACGACAAATATTTTTTACTTTTGACTTGTTCTTAAATACTTTTTCTCCATCTTCATGCAATGTTTTTAAACATTGATGTGATTTCCTTCATGTCCACCTGGTCAACCTGAGCACGGTAGACCTATTTTTGGAGGTTCTAAGATATTAAGCAATTCCTCCACACACATGGATGTTTGGGTATTTCTACATATTAATTTTAACTAGTTCTTCACATTTTGATTTTTATTTGTTCTTGCAGTGATCCATTTGCCTAGACAATCCCTTGTTCTTTTTTCTTTCTTCCCAACAGATGGGACTACATCTTACCCTAACCAACTGAACAGGTTATCCAAATTCAGTTTACAATATTCAACACCATGTATGTAAAATCAGTGTGAGAAAACTGAGAAAATGTCCAGACTACAGCACAGAACAGAAAGCCTGGAGTCTAGCAACAATCTGAAGCAAGTTAACTGTAAATTTCAAAATTTTAAACACCTTGCAAAAACAATACCCTGTTATGAGTTATGAAAAAGAACCATATATCATAAATAAAACCTAGTAAAAGACTACTTTGAAAGCAACAAGTGTCATTGTTGTACATGAACAACCAGCATAAACACGGACATACCTAAGCTTTCAGAAACCACTTGGCAGACTGTTTCTAGCCTTCCACCTATGGATTTTAAAGATGTAATTTTCTTATGCCAAGCAAAGTTATCTGCAACTAGCTAAGGATACCCTACATCTGGGCAAAATATGAAAGCAGCAGGACATTAACAACATTAGTTCCACAAAAGCAAACCACATATTTGTAAATTCAGGAAAACGGCAATGAAGCAAGTACACAAATAAAAGAACACAAATTGCAGTGTTTGAGAATATAGGCCATGCTACAGAGAACTCCAGATACAAATACAATTTCTGCCATAGATCAAGCTGAGTAATTTATTCCCTGGTATTTATTTATTTATTAAAGTCTAGTAGATTATTTTGCACTGACCACTGGCTTTGGTGAAAGACAGAAACAAACAGCCAAGAAAATTATTTCAGAATATAGCATGCTGCTATCGTATAGCAAAAGGCATAATCCAGGACCTTGTAGTAGTGAGGAACAATACCTCTGCACAAAGCCTGGCTGTTACCAAGTCCAAAGAAACAAACAAAAAAAACCCCACCAACAAATAAAGGCTATTAAAACCAAACAACCACACATCATAACCTGCCTTCCCAAAAAAGTAGAAAGTTAGCTTGTGTGATTTTCTAATTCACGTTTCAAGATTTTTTTTCCCCTCCTTCTAAAAGCTTCATCAAAAACCCCCACCATCTTCATATTGTTCAAACCATAAGAAAATCTTGAATGCTTCCTATCAATAAAACACCTCAAGAACTGTACCTGCTCACAATCCTATCTCAGTGAAGGGCAGATACAGAAGATCAACAGAAATTAGCTGCATGAACTAACATAAACTTCGCATTTACATTTTGTTTTCTCTGTAGAAGAACACACTTATGCCTAGACAATTTCTTTCTATAATACTGTGTTACTTAGGAGATAATGTCAATGAAATAGTGCATTGTTAGTAGATAATGGTCTCCCGCTGCTACCAAATGCCAATGCACAGCTAAGCCATTTATTTGCAAAGCAAGGGACATTAATCCTATGATAATATTCTACTACAAATGACATTTCTATTATACTAAATAGGGTATCTTAATTCAATCATTTGATCCGATACCTGTTATTGCAACACAGCAACAGTTGCTCAAACTTGGTGCTCTGAAAATGCAACATTTGAACCGACCACCTGCAGCATTTGCAGCCTTTAATCCAAGCATATAAACCTCAGCCAAATCTCAAATAACATTATATATATATTTTTATGGCCATTGTGTACACAGAGAAACTAAGACTTGCTTCACTTTACAGTACAGCTTAGCAGAATGAACCAGAAGCAGAAATGGAGAAATATTCCCCTTAAAAGAGAGGTACAATTTCTTACTTGGGTTTGCAGCCTTTTACTAGCACATAAAAACATAGATGTGTTTTATACCAGCAGCATGAAGGGTTGGTGTACTTACAACCTTCAGAATGAAGTTTCCTGTATGTCAAGAAATGAGGGCATGGCATGTGGGCATCATATTTCAAAAATTTCAGATGTCTAAAGTAGACCACTCTTTTCTTTTGATTTTTTGTTCACTCACCACTCCTGCACAGTGGGGGCCTCAAAGTGGTAATAACTTAACTCTGAGATTTGTTTGAAGTTTCAGAAGCATAACTCAATTACTGCCTTAAAAACATTTTTTTCTGAATTTCTACAGAGATGAACAAGCTACTCCTTGAAAATATCCTGCAATCTTTCTCCACCTGATGGAAAAGCAAATGATCTGAGAAAGATTTCAGAGGTCCATGGACATGTTTTCTGTTTTATTTAGGTGGATGAAGATTTTGCTATGGCCTGTGAAGCAGGGTAGTGTAAAAGATGAAGGAACTATGATGGCAAGGCTTGTTGACGAGTGCCTTGGTGCCTGTCCATAGCTCTTACTGAGACCATACAACAACATGGATAGAGCTACTGTAGCCAAAGCGTTGGCTCAGCAACAGCCATCTCAAAATTAACAAAGAAGCAAGGGAGTTGCCCTAACTATTGAATAATGCTGTTGAAGAAAGAAGTGCTTACACAGCATTTGAAGACAGTGCAAAGACTCTTCATATTAAAATAGAAACCCATCAGGGAGTACAGAGCATATGGGTTGAGATACTGAGCAACAGCAGTCATAACTTGACTTTTGTTGCACAAATGACTGCTAGTGAGGCAGATCTGCTCAGTGCTATTGGCTGGTTCATGGAACACAAGTGAGGGGGCAACAGTACCTCTCCTGAGACACACAATGGCTTGCACGCTGGTGATGCAGCTGTGGCCAAGAACCTTTTCAGAGTTTCCAGTATCAGGGGACACAAGCTGAAGGATCTGAAACTTTTTGTGCACCAGTTTGTAGCCTGGTATTTCAGTCCTGAATAAGCTTCTCCAAACTTAAGAAAGTACTACCCCATCGGCTGGTTCCCTTTCTTCACAGTTGGTGAGCTAGTTTCCTAACACAAACTTGACAGAGTGGATAAGCACCATAGCACAGTGCAAACTCAACCACAATTAGTTTACAGAAAAACATAACTGAAAAGCAGTTTACTAATTAAAGCAAGGATTCCCCTGTGGTCCAACTGAATATAGTAAAAAATTAAATTTGCCTATAACTCTGATGGCAGGCACTTGAGAACAACTAAGGGCCAACAAAAGATCCATTTCACATTTTAACTACTAAAAAGATCTTGAAATTTTGAAGGTTGAAACACGTGCATATCCACAGCAAAATGTATACAAAATCACTGGAAGGAGAAATGAGACTCTTTAATGATAACCATCTTCATTTCAGCAACTAATAGAGTTTTACAGTAAAAACTTTCTGAAAGTGTAGATTTTTATAAGCTTACTTCCAATATTTTATTTTGCTTAGTGCAATTGTCATCCAGCTACCTCTAATTGTCTGTCACAGATTTCATGCTTAAAACTAGTTGTTACTATATAGCTTAGATGGTTCCTTTTAGAAAATTCAAGCTGTCTTGTATCCCAAAGAACTCAATTGCATTATTTTTTTATTTCAATTTATATCTGAATTATGAGTAATTGCACAGAGAGCTTTCTCGATAAATGAAAGCACTGGATTTGTCACAAGTAAAACCATCCGTATAAACCAGTAATTCAGTGATAACTGAAGTCATTAGTGCCCATCTAGTTCAGACCAGGAAAGCGTATGCATGTAAAGCCAATGTGACAAAAACTTGAAACAGTCCTCTCTAACTCCAAAGCATGCAACCTTGACTTTTTTTTTTTTTTCTTTCATTTTAAATCTGGGAGGGGGAGGGCAAGCTAGGGCCAGAGCAATTTTACCCTCCTCTCTATTGCAGACTCCCTTTCTCATTTGATGGTCTAGTAATTGTCCAGCAATTTGGGCACTAAACCTCAGTTAAGTTCCCCTGCCTTCTACAAACTTCTTTTGTAATCAGAAACAAACCACTTCAGACATTCTGTGAATTAAGCTATAATTTCCTGCTAGGGGAGGTTTCTAATTATATTAAAAGACCTGGACATGCAAAAATTTACTGCAATGACCAGAAATCTATAAATTCTTAGACTTAGCAGATACTAAGAAACCATTAATGCTTTGGAGATAGACTCAAATTGCATGTTCTGCACATTTGTGTTTATGTTTGTCTGAATAAAGGATTGTTATTTGCTTCTTTATATTCCCTGTGGCATAAGGTAATGTGGTAGCTAAAGTAAACAGTACCAGACAGACTTAAAAATTGATCCTACAGTTCATTCTACATTTTCCTAAAGGGCCTTTCATTAGCAGCACCCAAAGAGTGAAAGCATAATTTACCTTATGCAAGGCAGAGTTAATTATCCTGCATTAGACCCCCAGTGACCAATCTATAAAACAGCTGGTGACATCTTTTTTTAATTGCAAAACCACTGTCTGACTATCTTCTTTGTTTCCACAATCCTATATGCAATTTTTCTTGGTAATTTTTGCCTGCCTCATAAAAACTGACCTGATTATCTTCAGATAAATACTGCATTACTAATGTCAGAGTTTAACAGATACTAAGGAAGTGCAAAATACCTTCTTCAGTTTTGTGAAATTTAAATCATCTTACAAAAAAAAGTAAGAATATCCATTTCTGAATTAAATTTTGCACATGGTGCAAGCAATATATTTTATTAACAAGTTCATAAGTCATTGTAATACTTATTTATAATGGATTAGGGCTATAGCCCTAACATCCCAAATCATAAGATTCAGATTCTGTTCTAAGAAAAATAAATAAGTAAATAAATAAAAATCCCAAAACAACCCCAAACCATAGACAACTTGCACACACAGTCTGCTGAACTTATATGAGCCACATCAATTACACCGATTTAAAAAAATATAATTTTAAAGCCTTAAATCCAAAAAGCAATTATTGAGATACCGAAGCTTTCTTAAACCTCCCTTTTTCATATAATTAAGGTCCTTCTAAATAAGTGATTAATTGCATTGCAAACACTAGTTTGAATTGTGTACTCAAAACCTGAACTTCTCAGGTGAAGCATTTTAACATACTACATGCTTCTGTCTTTTTACTCTCATTCTCCAGTCCAGTCAAGAGAAGTGAGAAATAATTCCTGGGATGCCCAATTCCCATCATCATTTCCAGAACACACCATAAGGATGCCACACAGCTCTTGGTCCCTGAAAAAGCACAGGACTTAAAGCACAGATTGACAAAAACAAATCAGTTCCCAGTGAGAATGACAATATTATCAAGAGTGCAAATTTGCAATTATCTGGCAACTAAAGAGCCAGAAGAGGTCTGGAGTGCAAAAACCTTTCTGGGGATTAAGTTATATGTGTTATACTGAGATTTCCACAATACAGAACCCAAATAATATTTCTTTTAGTTTCAGCCTTGTGTGGACTATTAATGGAAATTGTCTGCTGTCTGTCATCACATCCTCAGCTGCACATTGCCATAAGCTGGTTACTAATTTTAGGTTGTTCTATTAATTTTAGCTCTTCTTGGTTTTTTTCCTTATTTACTGTTACAAAAATTAGTAAATACATTTTTAAAAGAGGCTTCTTTCTATTAAATCGTTAATGCTTAAAGAATGAGCTATCTTTTCATGTTAGGTGGCATTCAGCTCCACTTCTTATTTTCCACATTGCTTTCTAGATATTAAAATATGTGCTTATATGGACATACACAGCTATGCAATATTTCTACATCCCAGTTAATGAAGAAAATCAGTTGGCTAGAAAATATTCAAAGATGTGAATTCATTAGCTCTATGAAAATGCTAAGGATTGTTAACGTGTAAGACAGGAATAAGACATGCGTGCTATAGCTTGAAATCAGAATTTGATATAATTTAATTCTGAAAAAAAGTATATTCACATAAAAAGGACTTGATATAAAGTAAGGTACTTCTCAATGTGAGGAGAGCTACAGTGCACAGTTCTAAGTACTTCTGATTTTCTCATCCACGTTCCTGCACATATGCTTTCCCCATCATAATGTAATGACTCTAAAGGCCTATTTATGGTGTGTATATGACTAAAGTTCCCTAAAATCCAAACTGGAATTACTTTAAAAGCACAGCTATATTTTCTATTTGGGGGACAAAACTAAGATAATAGCAGTATGCTTTTCAATATACTTATAGAAAAGCAGATAACATTCGGCTGCAGGCAAGTAAATTCATTTTACCTATATTCACTTCAATTTTTAAAAGTACATTAACTCTTAGACAGCCTTCTAAAAATAACTTAGCATTTTCCTAAACTGTACAGCTATAGAGTATCAATATCAAAGGACTGCCATGTTTGTCCAATTACTTTTACATGTCCATCATTACTCAACTGAATTCCCTCATTCACTTGACCATTTCCCTTTTCACATAACTTAATACACTTACACATGTAATAAAGTACTCTCTCAAGGATGCATACATTTCTAGGCCACTTTAACTTGCCCTCTACTCATGAGACTAACCCCAGACGGTACTGAAGAAAAAGTCTGTAAGGTACAGGTATAAGGGGTTTAAACTTCTTGTATTCAGAGCTTTATGAAGATTTAAATAAAAACTCCCTTCTCTGGAGAACTAGCACTCAAACATCAAAGACACATTATCCTTTATTGCACGTGTCTCTCAAGACATACTGCTCCCATGTGACAAAGTTCATTGCAATCATACTTTCTGATGCACATTAGTAACAAGATCAATAAAATTACCTTAGCCATAGGATAATGGCATGTGGAAAGCTGCTGAAGCTGAAAATAATGTCCTTCCAGCAACTTGAAAAATAAATTAAATCACTGAACAACAAAGTATACGACTTTAAAATAATCCTGCAGAAGCAGGGCTCAACCACTATCCTTAACTTGAACCGTTTTTAAGCAACAACGTAACCATCATGTGTTGACCTAGATACTTAGCTTGCACTCCAGATGTTCTCACATTCTTTGTTACTGGATTTGCTTTCTTACAGGCAGTATGAATGGGTACTCCATTAAAATTCTCTAAGCATTAGATAGTCACAGGAATACAGAAGTGCTTTTCGCATTCTTCCTTAATGCTCTTATCCTACATTTTCATTTCACTGTTTTTGTTCAGTAATGAATATTTGGGAAGTGTTCAGGAAAAAAAGTCAAAACAAGCTGTTGAGAAAAATGGTTTAACAGTACCTGGAGAAACTGTTAACAAATAATTATGTATTAGTACTGCTTAGAACATCATCCCTTCTTCTGTGAATGCTGACTGGAAGAACACTCACAGTAGCCTCTAACCTAAGTGTTATTGTCACTACTTTTCTAGTTCACAAGTATTATGTTACCGATTCCCTCTGTGCTGCAGACAGCCAGGACAGATGTTCATAATCAGACATTTAAAGTTAACTAGACCATTCATTTAATTTGTCATCCAAACTACACAGGATTCACAGCAAGAATATGGCCAAAGGAACCTGGGGTTTAGCTCCTGTATTCAAAGGACTTTTTTTTCACAGAACTGAAAGGAACCCCACAAAAGTGCTGAGATGCTCCAATACATGGTGCACTAGAGTCACCCTTCGCAGCTTATTCTGTCAGCCCAGAGGATTGCACGCTGTATTGTAGTCATATTTTCTTCTCCTGTAGGCCACACACTGACATCCTTATAAAGAAAAGTTAATAAAGATGCAAGAGAAAAACTGAGAGCTTAAACAGTGTGTATTTGACAAAAACACTATCACAGAATCACAGAATGTGAGGAGTTGCAAGGGACCTTGAAAGATCATCTAGTCTAACCCCCCTGTCAGATCAGGACCACTTTATCTACATAGAATAGACAAAAACGTGTGCATTACAAGTGTCATAAACGGAAAAGGCAGCATTTACCTGGAGTTGATACTCAATGATATTTTACAGTAGTTACTTCCAAATTTACAAAAGTTCTAGCTCAATTACCACTGTATGGATGTCACTAGTAAGCGATGAATTTTTAAAGGCAGTCACTGCAGAAGTTATTTCAATTCTTTTAAAATAATCAAGTCAAAGTCGATAGACAAATACATATAGAGCTAAAAGGTCTTATATGTTGTCTGAAGACTGCTATAGCTTTCAATTTGACACCTGAATGAAAATCTTAAGTTTTAATCAAAAAAGGGACATACACAGGCAGACTGTGTAGCCTCCAGAGAAAGTTGCTAAGTGCCAACAGATGCCTGAAGAGGAAGACATTAACAGTCTTGAGCTTTCATAAGTCAAATTTCCTCTACTGTAGCATTACTTACTAGAAAGAACATACAGGTTCATAGGGAAATGTTTCTCATCATTATAAATACCACAATTACCTCCAGAAAAATACTTGAGGTTTGGGAAAAAAGACTAAACCAAAACAAAGAAAAAAAAAAAGATATTTAAAAATAAATAAATAAATAAAACCCACAAAACAAAGTAACAACAACAAAGCTTCCTCCCAGTGCTTAACTATAAATCCTGTGAAGTTACCTGTTGCTGTCACACCTTAAATCAGAAAAAGAAGAATTATAGGTAAGATGGACCCAAAAAATCAAACAGAAAAAACACCACACAGATATAAAGGAAGGCAGAGTAGTAACAGCGATGCATAGAGGACCGGGCAAAGAGATCACACTGAGGATTTAGTGTGTGACTGTCAGACAGAGGCATTCCTGGGAGAACTGCAGCCCACCATTTTGGTTTGCAATGTAATGACAACATAACCTCTTCTAGTAGAAGAAAGAAATACTTAATAGTATATTTATAAAATCTTAGTGATGGCATCTCTAGAAATACAGCTTTTAAATGGTTGCCCTTCTGCAAATATCTTTGCAGGTCTGAATGATGAGAAAGGTTTGATTGTGATTTATCACTACAAGTAAACACACGAAGGCAACAAACAAAATAAAGGACAGAAAAGATAAGAGTGTAAAGAAAAACATCAGCAATGCTATAGAGAAGATAAAATGCTTTTTATTTTGTCTATGTCACTTTAAAGGACTATTTTAATAAAGGCAATAATTATGGAAAACTGATACTGCTGTTATGCTGGAACAATTGGTTTACCTGAGTTCCACCTGTTCACTTTAAACCTTCTCTTCTGCTACTCTGGTTCAACTTTAGAGAAATCATTACCCTTTCCCTATTAGACAATGCTTTAGGCTGAAAACACAGGAAGTGAAACATCTCATAATAAAGGTGAATAATTACTACTTTCTCAAAACCAAGTCTTAAAAAAACATATTGAAAGCACCTCCATAGTTGGGTACCTATAAACAGGAGACAAACACAATCGTTAGTCTCATAAGGCCTTTATGATGTAGCAGATTAAGAACTGTCTTTGCTTAAAAGGGTATTTCCTTATGAAGATTTGTTTCCATTTTTGCCAAGCTATGCTGACTTATAAAATAAATTACTAATATGATATTTTATTTTCTCTAGACATATTAATGCAGATGGCTTCAGGAACCAGACTGCCATTGAGTTATATTTAGAAAACATAAAGGAAAACAGCCCAACACTGCAATTCTTTTCTGCTAGTGAAGACTTCATTTGAGACAGAAGCTATATGGCTACTGTTCTTACCTTCATGAATAAAGATTTATGTAAATTTCAGCTGTGAATTAGCAACCAGTATTTTTAGAAGAAAAATATTTATTACTGTTAATTCTTGTAACTTAGGTGCTGAAGGAGGGGAAAAAAATTCTAAAGTCAGTAATAATAATATACAACCATGAAATTGAAGTCTCATTTATAATGTAGCCACTTGTGCAAAATGCTGTATCAGAGGCATACAGAGGTGACATGGTGAACAGCATCATTGTACCACATCACTTGAAAGATATGTAAGTAGCATTTTGGAATCACAGGCACAAGGGATATTGGAGTTACACCATCAGAGAAAAGTCTGCTCTCACATAAGCTTAACTACTATCAGATGATTTAACAACATGACTATGTTAAACTAACAAAGAAGCTAATTCAGCCTTCCATAAAATAGGATTAGTAACGGTTTGGTAGGATTGAGAGGGCTTTCTTGAAACCCATGTCTTTCCAATATTTTTAAAGTTTTCATCATATGTTAAAAAGATAAGCAATGATTGGCATCATATATAAAAAATAAGGCAAAAGACATTACAGTTAATGCCCATTCACAGTTATAGCAATTATTTAGTTCCATCCTCTCTCCAATTCTATTTTTGTAAGTAGATGTGAGGGTAAAATGAAAGGAAACAAAAAGCCACTGCCCTCTCCCACCTAACTCAGCTGCAGAAAGTCAACCAGTATTTAATTATGCCAGATTTGAAATTGATGCCTTTGAAACTGGGAAACAATAAATTACCATAACATTGGACTAACTCGAGAGAGTTCCAAGGTTTAACAACACACTAAAATTCATAAAGAATTACCTTTAAGGTCTTCAGAGGGAAGGAATTAATCAAAACCTTAATTGTCAATCACACCATTGCTTTTTAGATCAGTTCATTTAAGTCTCAGGTTTTCTTAATATCAGGAGTATAACTACACAAGCAGAGAAGGAAAAAAATAATCTAACAGGCACCAATATATTCTGCCCATAAAATTTAGCAACTCTAGCCATTTTACTTTTGTAAGTCATGGACTTAACCGTGTTCCAAGATTACTGGAAAATAAGACTCATTAGTTTTGTTTGCTTGATTTTAAATACAGAAACATAATCCAAGTGAAATGAAACTTAGCCCCTCTAGTGGTAGATGTTTCTACAATGGATAGTTTGCAAGTTTTCACTCCACTACCACTGGTTCTGGAAACCCTTTCCTCACCAGTGATCTTCAGAATTAAAGTTTGTCATAAAACACTACATTGAGCAACAGCCAGGCAATGTTTCTCTTGATTTTTCTAGCAGCTTTTATACACATTTTAAAATTAATCTTTTGGGGAGTCTTTCAGACAGCAGGGGAACTAGACTGTCAGTTGCTACTTTGAAACAAAAATTGCAGTTCATCTCCTTCAAGCACAAGATCTTTGTCCTTATTACAAGAGGGTCATTACAGGGGCTGGTAGCTGCTACTACAAAATAAAGAACAACTGTAGCACTACACACCCCACAATCTGGAAGGTTTTATTATGCCACATGAGAAGGAATTCATGAGACTGTCAAGCAAAAATTAAAAGTCAACTTCTACATAAATTGAATTGACTCTTAATTCAAACTTAAGCATTTTTTCTGTCTAGACAGTAATGGAGAACTTAACTTCAAACATCTCGAAACCACCCTAGTTCAAGCAAAATCACAATACGATGGCTTTTTCCCCCAGAAAAATGTTTTTCCATCTTTCCACTTGTCCTCCTGGACACTGCTCAATGTAGCACACTCAATTATTTAAAGCAACAGTTATATCTAGTTTTACAGATTGCTATATTGTTACATATTCTAAATATAATACTTTGCAGCAAGGTAAATTTTCTAAAAATAATACAAATCATATATGAAAAAAGTCTATGAAATATGATGACTAAATCAAAGTACTTCTTAAACAAATCCTTAAGTCAGGAATTGTGAATTTTAAATACATTAATTACTTTATTTCTTATTTGCTACTCATGAGTCAGCTCTGATCTGCCAAAGTAACAAACAAAAGACATTCTTTCCCTTCTCAAGACTTTTATTTCTATGTTATAAACAAAATGCTTCTTTTGTTAGTATTCAAAAATGACATTAGGATGACACAGCAAAGTGGTGTGGGTGAGAATGTGTGGGAAGCTGATCAGAAGCACAGCGAACTTCTTGGATGTTCAGAGAACAGCTGATGCCTCAAGGGAAATTTGGAAAAAATATTCTGCATAGAAACAATTCTGCCTATATATCACATTTTATCTTTCTCTCTTAAGGTTCTTTATCTCTGAGAATATTTGCTGGAAAACAGATTTTCTCTCTTAATGGTTGTCTAATCTGCCACTTACAACTCAAGACATAATCCTGTTTACAACATTGCCATTAGTTACAAAGGAACCCGCCCCCACCTCCCAGCTATATTCCATTTTGCAGACTGAAGCCAACATGATTGAAAGGACACTGTTCAGCAAAACACAAGCTTAACTTCTGGCACATGCTTATGTCTTAAAACATATGTGTCCTCAGCAAATGAAGATGTGAGGACAGAACATACAGAATTTTTTTCTTCCTTGGTAAGCACTCAGGTTGCCCCTGTTGCTGCAGTCACTGTCATGATATTACAGCAGTGCCAGCTAGACTAAGGCTGATGGTCAGACACACTCTACAAATTCAGCTTCACATTTTTTGTCTGTAAACATGCCTGCTAAACACTTGCTAAACCATTGATGCTCAACTATTTTACTGTATCAGCCAGACTAAACATTACAGACCCAGGGAACTGAGTGAACGGGAACTGTGACACACACATACAAGGGGAGGAGGGAGAAACAAGCTCTGCAGAGTCAGGCCAAACTAACAGAAATCAATGAACAAACAACAGTCAGAACAAGATGAAGCCACGGTGAAAGAAATGTAATCTTGCTACATGTCCACACAGAGAAGAATGTCTTGTTGATTGGTTGTTTTTTTTAAATGGCCATCGTTACTTAAGCTCAGCTGTAGTTTCCCTTACCTTAATGATAATAAAATGGTAAGGAAAGATTAAGGGATACATTTTTGAGGAAGAAAAATTTTGAGGCAGAATCAAAATTTAAGGTAAAATCTGACTCATACAAAAATAATGCAATTTGGCTATTCTGTTCATATGTTACAATATTATTTTCCTAACATGCCCATCAGATATACAGAATTATTTTTCAATTCGTGGAAAACAGTCTGATTTGAAACTTGAGTAAATAGTCTGTCGTTTGTCATCTGAGTTATGAAACAGCACTAATTTATGTATTAACAGTGCATTAATAGTATTAATCTATAAAAAACTACTTAATATTCAGTTCCCAATTACCCAAGACAGTGAAATGCAGATATTGGTTCAGCTCTCTATTTCCTAATTAAGGCTACCCACAGTTCCTTCTCATATAAGATATGATTCAAATAAACAAAGAACAATCTTTGTTCAGAATGTTAACTGTAATAAAGTCATGTATTTATGATGTAGAACTCCTGTTGTACATTTCTCTCTCCTCCCTTTTCTCCCCAGGCAGGATAAACTAGACCTATAACCTTTTGAATGAAGTCATAATGGTTCTTTAAGGGTAACATAAATCATAAATTTCAGCCCTCCAGCATTCATACTACTAAAATTTTTGGCTAACATTTGACCTGAATCTTGATGCTGTGGTTTCAACACATTACTTTTCATATTTCATCCTGCAGTTCTGAAGAGTAAATTTCCAAGTGGCAGATGTAGACACAGGCTCCACACAATCCAGATGACACAGTGACATGTTTCTTTTGACAGCAAATGTTCCTCAAGCCCCAGAACTCCAAGAAAAAATTTTCAAAAGCCAAACAGCAATTTTACTACCGAGTTACAGACAGCCACAAGCATACAGGAATTCACTTCTAAGATGGTGATGTGAGAGTGGTGGTTGAGCGTCATTCATTAAGGCACAGCACAGTCAAGAAAAGTGGAAATATTCATCTTTTCAGCTAAATAATATTTTGATTCCTAACACCGACAAAGATTAAAAGGTTGTGTATACTGCAATCAATATATTATTTAACTATAACAATATTGTATCCAGTTAATGTTTTTTCCAATATAATTTGCTAATGGATATTGAAAGGAATAAATGTAAATTATTTAAAATTACGAAAGAAAAATGAATGATAGTTTTAACTGCCACCAGTACTACATGCTCCATTTGAAAATATACTTTGGTATGAATGACTTAATGAGAAAACACAGATGAACATTCTTTGTTTTCAAACAGTTTAACTCAAGAAGTAACATAAGTTACATGTAGTATGAAATACTTCCTTACAAAAGCAATTAATTCCACATAAAACAGATTAAATCCAAACCTTTTCATACACAAGAGCAGCAATTTTGATTATCTCATTCTGAATCTTTACTAAATAATTGCTGCCTTCATGCTTTAACAAAACTGTTATCCAGTCAGCATATTATTGTAGCACAGATACCTATCTCTAAAATGTCAAATGCCATATCACAAGTTCATACATCACTGTGTTCTCAAAAAGTCATCAATTAAAAAGTTAATCAAAATTGACTTCTACACTTCAGATTTTGCATTACCATTGCCTTATCCAAGATGATTTTATAATTCAGAACAAAAAGGTTAATTTGTATTCATTTAACTCAAAAGTAAGAAAAGGGTGCCAGAAAGCTATTGACATAAACTGATGTCTTCCATTTATCAAGAGGCCAAGTTTGGCCCTGGTAGGAACCACATGAGCCTCCTAATTCTGTCTCTCCACTGATTTTGGTTATGGTACAGACTCAAGCCTTAATGTAAAACAGTACATTCTTTCTATGATTGGACTCATCAGCTTTTAAATTTCCTTAAATCAAAGCTGCCAGCAAGGTGTTATGACTTTCTGGCCAGTAAAAATTACCAAGGACATCCATTCGCCTTAAAAGAACAACTATTGCACACCAACAATTTGGGAGACTACTACCATGTCCACAATCACTCTTAATGTCTAGGACATTATAGGAGCCATCTTGTATTGCATTTCAAGTCATTTAAGTACCCACAAATCTTCTGTGAAGACAGAGAAGAAACAGCCTCAAGGGAAAAAATTGGCATCAGATTTACACATTTTTAGACTTCAAAACAATTCTAGTGTGGGACTTGAGCTCACAAAAGCATTTTGCAAAGCCTATGCATAGAGGTGGGTACTTTTAACTGCAATTTTGAATGCAGCCAGTTAACCAGAATTATTATGGATTTCTCTGTAAGTGGTCACTTGTGTCACATAATAGTAGATCAATGAAAACTGTATTCATTTCCAGGCATTTACACTAACAAGAATGATTATAGTTAAGGGTCTCCTGGCATTTCCATTACAAATCTATTTTTCGGGGACTTATACATAAGCTATAATAATATATTTTTGACTGAAATTTGATATGAAAGGTCTCAGATAAGCTTAACTCAGTAAACATTCCCACATATTTGAAAAGGCTTCTTTCAAAATTGAAAAAAGAAAGTAATTTTGAAAGTCATTTTTCTATCTACTTAGGCTGTTAAGCATTTCATCCTGAGCAACCTAAGGTGGCATATGCTACAAGCTATGAACATTACATCTCTAATTCTATTAGGGATGAAATTCCTAAAAGCATCTCACATCACAAAACATCAGAGCAACAGGACAGTATAATAGATTAAGCATTCACATAATTTTTAGGAAGATTTCAGACTGATTAAAAGGCTTCTTTGGTCATTTCTGGGCTTACATGATTAGTGAAACAATGATGCAATTAGTTGCCAAATGCTACTTTTCATTTGTAAATATGACATGCATGTTTATTTAATCCTATTTCCTTCTTCCATATATGTTATCTAAAAGAATAAATCATTTCACAATAAGGAATAATAAAAGAGTTACCCAAATTATTTCATTTAGAAACTCAATCTACAGGACCTTCAAACTAATTTTGTTTTACTTAAATTTTATGATGCCTTCAGTGCACATCCTGTCAAACACGGATAACATTGCTACTCTGACACCCCTGAGGGAGCCAACAGAGCCTATTGGCTCAGTAGTCCTTGAAAGAGAAAAAAAAAATTCACAATGCTCTACAACTCCTTTGGAGCTGCAGGGTCTATTAACTCAGAAATACACTTTATAAAAGAAACAAATATAGATTACACAATGGACCATAATGACTTCTGGACTATTGGGTAATAACTGTTATGCAAATGACAACACATATTTACTCTTACAGACCTTAAGGAATTAACAATATTTCACCACTTGAGCTAAATTAATGCAATAAATTATGTATATATTTTTTTATAAAATACCTTTTTAAAGCCTGTACAGAGACAAACAAGTTTGAGCACTAATTTTACTCAGTTGAGCAAAAACATCTCTGTTCCACGTATTAAAAAATAATTTAAACTTCCATTTAAAAAAAAAAATCTACAATAGATATTAGGACCATATTTTTAAAAAGGCTCTGCATCCATGGCACTGAACAGTTTTTCAAAAGGCTTCTGTATCTTATTCAAATACTTAATTATTACATGTTTTAATAGGTAGTCCTTTCCAAGCAAAAAAATGCCTTGAGTTCCTTTACAGCAATAGGAACTTCTGTCTACTTCACAGCCATACATAATGGAAGAAATAGAATAATGAAACACTTCTGAAAATCTAAATGACAAAAGTCACAGTTCTCAGACATCCCAAACATATAAAAAAACCCACTAATTCTCTGGAAGACCTTCTTCTCACCTCAAATGAGTTTAGCATGACCTTTACCTAACTCCATGCTTTCTGTCTCATTTTTCTCCAACGATCGTATCATAAAAAAAAAATTAGGTCATTTTCCACATTAGGGCCCTTTGCCCTATGTCAATCCAAAACAACTTTTCAAGAAAATTGTCAGTGATGACTCATTCTCTGGAAAAGGTTACATTCACAAGTTTCTGCCATTTTGACTACTTAGTTTCCCGATTCCTGAAGATCTGTATTGCACTTCTTTTCAGGATGGATCTCTTCCAGGTAAACAGGCATATTGTTCCTACTTAAGCCCATTCAGACAGATTTACAATATTTAAATGTCAGGAAAAAGTAGATAAAGTTGGTATGCTAAAGTTACGCCTAACAATAGAAAGTCACAGCTACTGTAATTCAAAAACATTTCCAACAACAGAGAAGGCGGTCAAGGATGTGTTTGCAGTTTTTGATAGATTAATTTGTGACATGAAAGAGCTCTGTTCCTGGTCCTCTACAATGTGAATACTTCTACACACAACCAACACAGGTTCATAAGCTATTTAGAATAGAGGTTTACTGCACCCAGGCTACTATGCAGCAGGGAATTCAGAAGTCAACCACAAGAAGGAGACATTCAAAAGCAACAATCAGGACACTCAACTGTGAAGGAAAAGTCTGTTTTTTAATCCATTTTCACATAGTTGCTTAGTTAATGGAAATGCCTATTCATTAAAGAAGAAAAGAAAGAAATATCCCAGAGAGCAGGCACTGGAACAAGGACGTTCCACTTCAAGCAGCTGGATTTTTTTAAACATGCATTCATTAAGGCAATTTAACAGACTACTCTTGTCCAAGGCCAAACTTCCTATAATTTTTTCTTCTACTTGGTCAAAATTTCTAGAGCTAAATTTGCAGCACAATCACAAAGAATTAGTGGTTTGTCTATAAGAAAATTGGCAGAAATGCTTCAAACTGCAGTATGTACTGCAACAGCACACACTGGAAATACAAAACATGATAAAACCTGGCGTAGCTAAATTCTTATTACTTGAAAACTAACAAATCAATCTCTCTGTCATTATTTACAGAATAAAAATTAATAGGATCTAATCTTGGTGTAGATATGCAAAAAGCAGCTCAAGATAGAGAGAAATAGCACAGTCTCCTTGTTCTTAAAGTTTGAGGACCTGGGAAGAGCTCAAACTCAAAATGCTTTATCTGACCTGTGATAACCTACATTAAATGTGATCTACAAATTCAGTATTCCGTTTTATACACAAGAAACTTGAACGCTAATTTTTTTCTCATATTTATAACAGAGATTTTCGTTTTGATTGGGAAGTATTTGCATGCTTATTTGCAAAACTCATACAAAAAGAACACATGTAGTAGATGTGATTCCAAGTCTGGAAGAATCTTTGTATTAATTAGCTAATTTGAAATTAGTTAGCCAGGCAATTTGCATGCAAAGATCTTCATAGGCAAAACCTATAAAGTGGGAGTACTGCTAATTCACAACTTGGCCTTAAGACAAATAAGACTATATGTGTAAATATGCCCTCTATATTGTTATTCCTACAAGGCTTGTGTTATGCTAGCCTTTATATATGTCCATTGTACTCAGCATTGCTGTCAAGAAACGTAAGCAGGGTGGGAATCCCTGTAAATGCATAGTAAGAGTAATTACAATAAAGCACAAAGGCTGCTTCTGTCCTGTTTATCTTTTTGTCAACCCACACTATGCCTATAAATTTAATGTAATTATGCACATTCATTCATTTTTAAATTACAGATTGAATCCATCCATAGTAGCCAAATTTTCAGTATTAAAAACAGAAGACTTTTGACTGTTTCTAAAGTTCTTAATTCTAAACACAACCAAGTTGCTATCTTGCATTACTTAAGAGGCATTTCAAAAATTACCTCATGGATGAGGACCCTCCTTTGAAATGAAGGGACTAAATCTTGCTTATTTAATTCATACAAACACTTGCAGAGACCTACATCATTAATCACTATGGATCTACAAGGAAACTGGATCTTCTAGACAAATAGAAGAATTATTACTATACAAGACTGTACTTCAACACAGTTAAATACTAAAGGCTCTACTATAAACATTGCAGAGGGCTACATGGGATATAAGGATAAAAAAGGGAGGAAGGAATAATAAGGATTTAGTCGTGGTGCACTGACAGACTTTAGAGTCACTAAGAAGCACAAATATAACCATTGGAACAGCTTAAACTTGTAACATTTGTAGAGCACAACATAAAAACCTTTCATTCTACTACATGGCTCATCTATAAGGATTTTACAATATTTTCAATAGAGAAGTTATAAAATAAAGCAGCCTAGTATGAGCTAACAAAGTACACTTTGTGTTCATTCCATGCTTTAGCACTAAGACACTGCCCATAAAACATACTAAAGATAAATATATCTTTTCTTCTATGGCAGGAGCCAAATTACCTAATTATTTGTCAGTCAAAGCTTTCTAAAAAGAAGGCAATAATTACTAATTCAGTTGTTCTAATCACCTCCAAGGCAATCTCTTTACATAACTGATGACCATCCCCTGGTTTGACAAAGCAAGCCATCACTCAAAAATTACCACCACCAATGAACTGATTAAAGTTTTGCAACACTGTAGCACACCAAAAGTGTAATCCAATTAACAAAACATTTTATATTGCCCTTAAAAAGAAACAAGAAATACATCATGCTTCTAGATATATAAATATAGATACACATAATATAAATATACGTAAAATATTATTACTTCTGAACTAGCTTATAAAAGTAGCTACAAACACACAACATTCCAGCACATAACATATGTTCTAGAGAAATCATTTCATACTGTGGTTACAAGTATTCTAACAAAACCAACATAAAAACTTCAATCCACACTTCGCATACCAATAGGAACATTTGTTCCAGTCCCCAAGAATAAAGATTTTACTTGAACACAGAAGCCCCTTGTATTTTTGCATACCTTAAACCTAAGAAAGGAAAATGCATGAATTAGAGACATATAGTAACAAGAAATTAAAATCCATACTAATGTAATTTACTGCAGCTCAAAAATAAGGTCTTACAATGTTACCCCAGACAATAACTGAAGGAACAGGTGAAACAGGGCTTTCAGTAAAAAAAGTTTTCACTTCTAAGATACACATCATCTACACTGCATTCACAGGAGTGTCTGTAGTGCAAAATTTTTGTGCTTGTACAAGAGCCAAATTCAAACTGTCCACTGGGAAATGAAATTTGTGTGAAGTAGTATATGCATCTATGGTACAGGGGAAATAGTAAAACCAACCATTTCTAGCAGCAAGGAGGTATTTAGGATCAGGGAAGCAACACATTCCCAGTATTTCTAATATTTCCTTTTCAACACATTTTCAGTCCTGTTCTCTCCTTATTCTCTCTATGGATCATGTACAGCAACATCTACAATTAGAATGGATTGACAAAAGAAGATATTGCTGACAGGAACCATTTTCTTCACTTCTTTCTGTACCAGTGTATAATAGGATGCTTTTTCCCATTCTCCAATTTTCTCTCTCTTCATTTTCTTTACCAGGATTTTTCTGCTGAGTTTCCTGGTTTGGAACAGCTCCATCTTATTTCCTTATCAGTTAACCTTCATTTCTTTTTTTATCACAAGCCATGCCTTCACTTTTCACACAAAGATAATTGCTGCTACTTGAGAGGTAGCCATGCAGCTCCCATTGTTTTCATAATCTAAGCCTATGTCTCTTGAGCTTTATCCACGTCCCCTACTGAAAATACCTTGAGAAAATATGAGAGATTTTTTCAGAAAACCAGTGGTGGGTCTCTATTATCAAAAGTAACTTAAAGTCAGAGGTCCATCAACAAATTACAACTGTGCCTGTACTTTTCCAGACTCAGAATATTCTGGTCTATGAGTATTATACCTACTACTTTATGCAACTTAGGTATATCTCAAATACAGAAGTTAAATATAATATTTTAAAGGCTTAGATTTATTATTTTTTTAAGAGCTTTGAAGTTATTAGGTTGTGGTGTGTAAAACTTGGCGTAAACTACCACGTAAGCCTTTCCCTGGTAGATAACAGCTCCTTTGTTTCTCCAACTCCCACTTGAGGGAAGGATTATGCACTTTATCAACCCTAATGGCTCCCACTATGACAAACCAATCTATTGTACCTATTTAACTCCATGTACATATACAGAGTGAGTCCATGTGCCAAAATCTGTACAATGATAAGCAAACAAATACTTTAAATTAAATAAACTGTTTCAATTCCTCTCTGCAGAACCCCAATGACCCACACAAGAAGAATTATATTTAATTAAACATACAACCCATGACCTCAAAAAGTGTGTATTTCCTGGCTAAAAAAAAAAAAAAAATCCAGGGAACATTTCTCTCTTTTTAAGACATCCTGTACTAGAATTCCAGAATAGCCACAGACCAATGAAGAAAAAAAATAATAAAATAAAATAGACCTATTTAACAGGGAATAAGCCAAGTCATTGAAAACCACCATGTGACCAACGTGATACATAGAAAACATCACGTCTCATCTAGATAGCTCAAATGCATAACATGTTATGCAGAATCTTTAGTGGTGTCTAGAGAAGAAAATAGATTTCTGTACTTCTTAATAAACCTGTACCATTTCTTAAAAACAGTTTATGAGGGAACTATTGGGAAGAAAGGGGAAAAATTAAAATAGAGAACTGCCTTAGTTGCCGTGTTATCATGGGGTCTACTCCAATAATTAACTAAGGAGTTGGAAATGTAGTATAGTGAGATCCCAACTAACATAGTTTATTTTTTTAATTTATTTTAACAAAAAAACAATTAAGCTCTCTAGGAATATTATTTTTACAATGAGTGGTTAGTATTAAGGAAAACAAGGCTAAGAAGAAAAGTCAAGTACAATAAGGGACACCTAGAAACTATTTTGAAAACACTGTATTAGATTCACTGCAACACAGATAATCCTATGCAAGACCAAATTCATTAGCCCAGGAAGACCACTTTTGTAGCTTTCACACCTCTCTCCATGTTTGTATTCCATCATTACCTGAATAAGAGAAACCTTAAGAAAATCTACACTATAACTAGCATCAAGCATGCACTCAACAACACCGCAAGTCCTGGTCCAGAAGGGCGAGTGGAATTAGCCACAATCATTATTGTACTGCATAAAATTATTACCTGATGTATATTGTTTCATTGCAAAATAAAATAAAAAAAAAATAGTCCAAATAGTCATGAAATTTGTCAACAACCAGATATGCCTGAAGCTCTCACTTTTCTTGTGTGCATTCAGTGAATTCCCCAGAGCTGGAAAGAACTACGTTCATGAGTACCAGTACTTAAAAATCATTTTTGAAAACTAAGATGTATGGCAGTTAAAGTTTCTGACTACAAAATGTTAAGCAGGTTACAGTTTCAACTCTTTTGCATACAATAAATATTTGGAAGGCAGCTGCAAAGCCTGTTACACTATGAGTTTGTTGGGATGCAAAGTATTTATCACTTCTTTAAGAATTCAAATTGAACAGTAATATTCTTGAACATCCTAAATACACATTTACTTTCTAACACAGCAATTCTAAATCTCCTGGTCAACGAAGTAAAAACTTTATGATTTACTTCATGACACTGGACACAAGTCTTCTGCCCACAGAGCAGCACAAATATATTTGGGAGATGGAAGGTGCCAAGACTGGAAGAGAAATGTAAAGATGATAACTTCAAAGTAAGTTAGCACTGGAATTTACAGCAATCATCTCAAGCTAAATAACTATGGTTGTTTAGCCTTTCTCCCAAGGCTAAACATTTTATCCCATTAGTGTTAATACATGACCCCAGGCAATGATTTGCTTTATCTCCAACCAGTGGTGTTTGCCATGACTATAGGCAAAGTAATAGCAAGCCCATTGCTCAGAGAATCAGTCCATAAATCCAAGAGATTCTTTCTATGTCTTTCATTATCTCAGAAGGCTTTGCCTCAGCTAGCATTCAATGGTATTCCTCTGGTTTCCACCCCAAATTGTGGTGACTTTGCAAGGAAAAAGTGAAGGCCTTGTACAAGTATTTTGTTGTCTGCTTGCATGTCTTCGTTTATTTAAGGCTTATCAGGGTATACTAGTACTTGTTATGCTATGCAGATCATTGTAAAATGAACTGTTACATGATTCATTTTGTTGTTAATCAGATTAAGAAAATAATCTTGGTTTGGAATCTTTTCTGAAACTGTAAGTGAAAAAAATGTTAAATGAGTACCTGGTTTTAAGAAATAGGTAGCTTCTTTGAGTAAAACAAGCCCAAAGCTCAAATGCTTTAGGCAAATGTGTGGGACAAAATTGCCTACACATTTCCCCTGCCTCCCCCTGTTGTAGTTCTGCAGACAGTCTGGTAAGACTTCTCTCACAATGGTCAAACATTTCATCATAGAAACACCATAAACTGACTACAGAATACTAAAAATAATACTCAATTTTATAGTTAATCTGCAAGTGTCAGATCACAGTGTTCTGATTTGTTATCACCTTTAATTAGAGACCAAATTTCTAGGAATCATTGAAAGAAACAAATGAAAGAAAATCCATAAGAATCTTCATAAACTCTTCACAAGAAAAGAAAACACTTGACACTGTCTTCCAGTTTTGAAGAGAGGCGAGGATATAACACTGACCTAATAGATTGCAGTTCCATGAAGAAAACCTTCATCGTTCCCACACTGGTCATGGCTGTCTAACAAATAACCCTGTACATCTACATTTCTCCTACCCACAGTTGTTTTCATTAAAAGCCAGTAGTTTAAAATACAATGCAATTTTCATTCTTTGCACTTAAAGCTTCTGAAGGTAGAACGCTGAATTACAAGCTTATTGAAACAAAGTTTGGAAGTCCATTTTAGCCATTTAGAAATATCTCACAAGTAATATTGCTCAAGATGAAATGATTCAGTTTTCCTGGTACCTTGAAACACTCCAGTAGCAAGCTGTCACCAAAGCCTCCCAGTTTCACAGTACGACCAGCAGTAATGTCATCCTCAAATTAGGCCAAGGGCTATATTTTACATTATGATAAAACTCCTGTACATCACACAATATATTCACTTTGAGAACAAACGTTTGCTAATTCATTCAGTGCAACATGTCTGAGAACCCAAACACGCCACTGAGGAATTAAGCAAAATATTTTAGCAATAGAATGATATTAACAGACTGATAACTTTCAAAATACTATTGTCACATGCATCACTCCAGCTACAGCAGTATCCCGAAAATCACATTTGTGCTTAGAAAGGTGTTTCCTTACAACTCCTTCAAGAATGGAAAGTTTGTTTCAAACAATAAACTGCTACAATTAGTAACAAATATTTTCTAAAAGACACATTTGTTTTGTATCAGTTGCTGCTTCAGTGTCTTTATTTTGTCCTTCTTGTATAAACCCCTAAATGTATGAGGCCAAATGCTGTGTCCTTAAACAAATAAGATGTAAGTTAACATAAAAACTTCAAAACTTGACCCCAAACGTTTCCAAATAAGAACAGTAAATGTTAGAAAACTTTCATCTGAACCAAGAACAGTTTCTTCTACCATATGGATCTCCAATTTTCTCCACACCTCATTAGTCTCCCAAGTAATAAAGTGAAACACAGAAAGTGTTGAATGATGCTGTGACCAAGTTCAGCATTTGAGCACAGTTCAAACCATTTGGATAAGGGAACAAACAACTTGAAAAATTCAACTTGGAAAACCACGGACTCAGCCAGGGCCGTACAAAACAGTGTCAGACTACAAGAAATTCGGTATAAAACGCTTTTTTCTTTTTTTTTTTAAATCCAAGCCCACCACTAAGCCAGAACGGCCCGGTGCTTTTCCAGCCCCCGCGGAGTTCCGCGCCAGGCACCGACCCGGGGCCCGTCCCGCCCTCGCCTCCGCGCGAACCCGGGGGGCGGAGCCAGCGGGGCTGACGCCGCGCGCCCGCGCGGGAGGAGC